>JAVIAB010000091.1:29224498-29366998 GCA_032433765.1 Megaustenia siamemsis
GAGGCCAGTGGAAGACTACTTTGTGGAGGCTAGTGGAAGACTACTTTGTGGAGACTAGTGGAAGACTACTTTGTGGAGGCCAACGGAAGTGTATCATGTGGAAGCCAGTGGAAGTCTATCCTGTGAAGATCAGTGGAAGACTATTTTATGGAGGCAGTGAAGACTACCTTGTGGGGTTAGTGGAAGGTTACTTAGTGAAGGCCAGTGAAGACTATTTGTGGCGATCACGGAAAACTACCTTGTGGAAGCATGTAGAAGACTCCTGGGAGCGCATGTTGAAGACTACCTTGTGGAGGCTAGTTGAAGACTACTTTGTGAGGCAGTGGAAGTCTATCCTGTGGAGGCAGGGAAAGACTACTTTTGTGAGATCAGTGGAAAACTATATAAATAAGGTGAGCCAGACCTAAGTCGCGATACAAAGGATTCCACTGACCAATAACTTAGAGGAACTTTGTTGCCGCCCTACAATATGACACAACGACATTGATTGCTCTGTCCATTAAAAGTCTCATATTTTTTAAATGTATAATGGCATTCCAAGGTTAAAAGGGAAAAGTAGCCAGATAAGTAATTAAAGACGTCTTTATGGATTGTGATGGAGTTGAAGTTGAAGCCCACATATCCACTGTTAGCAAATAACGAAGTGCATGCAACATTAAGCAGTAGTGCCATTCTTGTCTAGCATTCGATCATTAAGTAAGCCTGGATTCATGTGTCTGTAGTTTACAGCGAGCCGTGATATCTACACCTTTAGGCCGACATATCCATTTTCAGCAATGAGTAAATTGTGTCACAATTGTTGCCACAGCCAGCGCCATTTTGGCAATTTCTTTTACACTTTTAATTGCCAAAGGACATTTAACGTGCGCATTGTCCACACTTGTATTCTGTTTTTTTGCGCGTTATGCTACATAGCTAGACATCCAATCTCACTGCCCAATACCAGAGACAGTAAAGCCATAAGAAACAATCCTACCAATACCAGGAGACAGTAAAGCCATAAGAAACAATCTTACCAAATACCAGGAGACAGTAAAATCCATAAGAAACAATCCTACCAAATATCAGGAGAGAGTAAAGCCATAAGAAACAATCTTACCAAATATCAGGAGACAGTAAAGCCATAAGAAACAATCCTACAAATACCAGGAGACAGTAAAGCCATAAGAAACAATCCTACCAAATATCAGGAGACAGTAAAGCCATAAGAAACAATCTTAACAAATACCAGGAGACAGTAAAGCCATAAGAAACAATCCTACCAAATACCAGGAGACAGTAAAGCCATAAAAATAATCCTACCAATATCAGGAGACAGTAAAGCCATAAGAAACAATCCTACCAAATATCAGGAGACAGTAAAGCCATAAGAAAAATCCTACCAAATACCAGGAGGCAGTAAAACCATAAGAAACAATCCTACCAAATACCAGGAGACAGTAAAGCCATAAGAAACCATCCACGGTCTGTTACGAGATTGAACTCTGGCTTCTTCTTGTCCAGAGAACGACACCCCCTCCCCCAACAGTTCCAGTAGCTTAGTGGTTTATGTATGTACTTTATACGTTCTTGTGTTTTATGTATATACTTTATACGTTCTTGTGGTTTATGTATATACTTTATACATTCTTGCGGTTATGTATATACTTTATACGTTCTTGCGGTTATGTATGTAACTTTATACGTTCTTGTGTTTTATGTATATACTTATACATTCTTGCGGTTTATGTATATACTTTATACATTCTTGTGTTTATGTATATACTTTATACATTCTTGTGGTTTATGTATATACTTTATACATTCTTGTGGTTTTATGTATATACTTTATACATTCTGTGGTTATGTATATACTTTTACATTCTTGTGGTTTATGTATATACTTTATACGTTTTTGTGGTTTATGTATATACTTTTACATTCTTGTGTTTTATGTATATACTTTATACGTTCTTGTGGCTTATGTATATACTTTATACGTTCTTGTGTTTTATGTATATAATTTATACGTTCTTGTGGTTTATGTATTAATTTATACATTCTTGTGGTTTATGTATATACTTTATACGTTCTGTGGTTTATGTATATACTTTATACATTCTTGTGGTTTATGTATATACTTTATACGTTTCTTGTGGTTTATGTATATACTTTATACATTCTTGTGGTTTATGTATATACTTTATACGTATTTTTAATTTTAAGTAAAAAAAAATAAAGAACCCCGTCACGCCAAGTGGCGTATAGGGGAAATATGGTGTTAGTGACCCTATATTTTACAGACCTTCAGCACATGATTTTTGGGTAATGTGGCCGGTATTACGCCCGTGCTGCTTTACTTTCCAGACAAACTTCGTACCCATTTAAGCTGTGTGAACCCGGAAGTCGTCGGTTGGATCGAACCCTACCTTTGTCCTTTGTGGTCCAGTCACTAACCACTAGCTATCGCGGCTCCCATTTTGGTTATATATATACTTTATATACGTTTAGTGATCTAGTATATACTTTATACGTTTTTTTGGTTTATGCATATACTTTATACGTTCTTGTGGGTTGTCAACCTTTACATGCGCGGCTCGTGTTTCAAAATGATGTAGTACCAACAATCTGATTTCACTGACAGTCTTCTAACAGAATCGATTAGGGTCACTTTAAGATGCTGTACCAGTGGCGACCAGACACGTATGAGATATGTCTGGCATTAAACACATTACCACGATCTTTATTATCATCATTCACCATCATTATCATGAGCCATTCCGGTTGAGATAGGCGATGCTATCATTTCATTATTCTCTCTCCTTAGGGCATCGTATCAATTCTGTTGGTGACTTTTTACTGTGCCACACTACCAAGCTATCTAATATCCCGTCCACTATCTCTCTTTCCATGTATTTCGCCAGCTGTAACAAAGTATTCAAACTTTCCTATCACGATGTAGCTGACAAATGTTGATCGTCTATTGTTGATATATTTTTTATAACTCTCTTTATGTTGATTTTGTTGAGAATTTCCCAGTTGAATTAACATTCGTTGATATCAAGCACACATCTTGTGAAATATTTCCATGAGTATATTAATCAGTCATCATCATGTGCGATAACGATTGGAGTATGCAATCATATCCTTCCACAATTCTCTGTCTTCAATTCAGAGTCCATCAGTGCATCGTCAGTCAGTAAATAAGTACATCAGTGCATCGTCAGTCAGTGAATAGTACATCAGTGCATCGTCAGTCAGTAAATAGTACATCAGTGCATCGTCAGTCAGTGAATAGTACATCAGTGCATCGTCAGTCAGTGAATAGTTCATCATTGCATCGTATATCATTGCATAGTCCATCAGTGCATCGTCCATTAGTGCTCGTACATCAGTGCATTGTCCATTAGTGCATCGTACATCAGTGCATTGTTCATTAGTCCTTCGTCCATCAGTGCATCGTACATTAGTGCATCGTAAATCAGATCTAGTCCATTAGTGCATCGTCCATCAGTGCATCGTCCATTAGTGCATCGTACATCAGTGCATTGTCCATTAGTGCATCGTCATCAGTGCATCGTACATTAGTACATCGTACATCAGTGCATTGTCCATTAGTGCATCGTACATCAGTGCATTGTCCATTAGTGCATCGTCCATCAGTGCATTGTCCATTAGGCATCGTCCATCAGTGCATCGTCCATCAGTGCATCGTCCATTAGTGCATCGTCCATCAGTGCATCGTCCATCAGTGCATCGTCCATTAGTGCATCGTCCATCAGTGCATCGTCCATCAGTGCATCGTCCATTAGTGCATCGTCCATCAGTGCATCGTCCATCAGTACATCGTCCATTAGGTACATCGTCCTTCAGTGCACCGCACAGTAGTTGATGGCGCAGTACTAGGTAGTACCAGGCTGCAATGGTTCGTTGTTCTATCGCCTCGCAAGTTTACCTCTATAATAATATTCATATTTATTATCTTTATATTCATATTTATTATCTTAATATTCATATTTATTATCTTTAATATTTATATTTATTATCTTTAATATTCATATTTATTATCTTTAATATTTTATATTTATTATCTTTAATATTTATATTTATTTTCTCCAGTCTAAACCACTGGAAACTACTTGACGTCCTGTTCATTCCTATAACTGTTTGTCTGCAACGTAAGTATTCAGCCTTGTCATATACGGAAGATACGTTCTTAATTGTAAGAATACCCGAGTTGTGATCGTAATCCTACGCTTAGTCATCAGTGCACATGCGTGAAATACATCGACAATGATAGCTATCCTTTTAGTAGATTAGTTGCCCGTGTGCTCTAGCGTTTGTTTCTTGTGGTACGGCGCTGTGTCGAGGAGTACGGTGTTTCGTCCTGTTTCGGCCTGTCTATTGTTCTTCATATGTTTCTGTTGTTAATTATTTGTGGTTGTTCCCAGTGTTGTAAACATGCCTCTTCCCGTGAAATGATTCCATCATCAATCGCCTCGGAATTTTCCCTCCAAAATCATTTATTTTTTGTGTCTCTAGTTCCAGGTTAGATATTGGGGTGGCTTCTCCGCTCTTAGAGCCACAATTGTACTCACTAACCATTGGTCTGCCTCTAAACACTAAAGACCTGTCCTCTGTAGTTCCAGGTTAGATATTGGGGCTGCTTTCTCCGCTCTTAGAGCCCCACAATTGTACTCACTAACCATTGGTCTGCCTCTAAACACCAAGACCTGTCCTCTGTAGTTCCAGGTTAGATATTGGGGCTGCTTCTCCGCTCTTAGAGCCCACAATTGTACTCACTAACCATTGTCTCTAGTTCCAGGTTAGATATTGGGTTGCTTTCTCCGCTCTTAGAGCCCACAATTGTACTCACTAACCATTGGTCTCTAGTTCCAGGTTAGATAGTGGGGCTGCTTCTCCGCTCTTAGAGCCCACCATTGTACTCACTAACCATTGGTCTCTAGTTCCAGGTTATATATGGGGCTGCTTCTCCGCTCTTAGAGCCCACAATTGTACTCACTAACCATTGGTCTCTAGTTCCAGGTTAGATATTGGGGCTGCTTCTCCGCTCTTAGAGCCCCCATTGTACTCACTAACCATTGGTCTCTAGTTCCAGGTTAGATATTGGGGCTGCTTCTCCGCTCTTAGAGCCCACAATGGTACTCACTAACCATTGGTCTCTAGTTCCAGGTTAGATATTGGGGCTGCTTCTCCGCTCTTAGAGCCCACCATTGTACTCACTAACCATTGGTCTGTAGTTCACCACTTTAGTCCATGTTCTCACATTTTCTGCCCGAATAAGATGATTCATTGTTTTCTACAGACAAATAGGTCCCCCTAACAAATATGTCACCTAACAAATATGTCCTCTAACAAATATGTCCCCTAACAAATATGTCCACTAACAAAATATATCACCTAACAAATATGTCACCTAACAGATATGTCCCCTAACAAATATGTCACCTAACAAATATGTCCCCTAACAAAATATTTCCCCATAACAAATATGTCAACTAACAGATACGTCCCCTAACAAATATGTCCCCCAACAAATATGTCACCTAACAAATATGTTCCCTAACAAATATGTCACCTAGCAAATATGTCCCTAACAATATGTCCCCTAACAAATATTTCCCCTAACAAATATGTCCCTAAAAAATATTTCTCCTAACAAATCTTTCTCCTAACAAATATTTCCCCTAAGAAATCTTTCCCCTAACAAATATGTCCCCTAACAAATATGTCCCCTAACAAATATGTCCCTGGCTAGTTTCTATTCACTCATCAATTATCTTGCTCCTCAACGAGATTCTCATATTTCACTAGTTGTCGTGAACTATCCATTTTCTGGTACAACCAGACTCTTCCCTACAATAAATGACTGTTGACTTCGGACTGAGCTTAACGTGTGGATGTAGAACATCGTCTAGAGTTATTACTCCACCATCACCGTAATCATTCATTATCATCACCACTTATCATGTGAGCGGCATGCACTTTGGTCCAGGTCATTTCCTCGTATGGTCATTTCTTTGCGTGGACGTTTCCAGATAGATAAGTATTTGCTTTGTGTGTGTGTATGTGTGTTGTGTGTGTTATTGTACTTATATTTGTTATGTTCTACCCTATTAGCCTTTTGTCAGAACGTCGTTGCTTGTCTCGTTTCTTCTTAGGTCAGATGCTTATAACCGTGTTATATATTTTAAAAATATTTTCTTTTATATTTTTTATATTTTATATTTTTATATTTTCGTTTATATTTTTTATCTTTTGTATTTTCTTTCATATTTTTTAATCTTTATGTTATTTATTCTACTATCAAGAGCTTAAACCCTGATAGAAAGAGAGGGGGGAAAAAAAGGGAAAGAAAGATAGAAAAATCAAACAGAGAAAAGGGAAGAGAACGAAAAATAAACAGAAAAAGAAAGAAAATATAGAGAAAGATACAGAAGAGGTTGGAAAAGAAAGATAAAAGGGTTCGAGATAGAAAACATAAAGATTTAAAAAAGGAAGAAAGAAAATTAGATGAATCAAAACTTGTTTGCTTAAAAAAAAAACACAATCTTGAATGACTAGCCTGTGTTCTCCTACTCTTGTACATTGTCGTCCTCAATGTACTTAAGCATGTCCACTAACTGTATGACCTCTTGATTGCCAACATAGAAAGGTTTCAGCACAAAACCAGAACTCCAGGACACTGGCACGGGTCTTAACTGACAGAAGAAACATTACATTTGATAGGAGTAAAGATAAAAAAAGTTGTGAAAAGCTTTAGTTTTCTTTGACTGATGATATAGCATGTAGTTATGATGAAAGTTATGTCTATAATTCCGCCGTGTTACGAAGTACTCTACGCGTATTCTTCCACGGTTTGTATATACGTAGATACGTATAGACAATGCCGGTGATGTTAAAGTTGAAGTAACCTGTACAATAACCCCCCCCCCCACATACACACACACACACACACACACATATTTTTAGAACCCTTCCACCTGTGTTTTCGCCCTCCTATTAACTGGTCAACTATGCAAGGTATCCTGAGCGGACTAGCCCTCGTTCATTTTCCTTCTGGCCGCAACGCTTTGCTCATGGAAGACATTTCTATTTTTATTTCTCATTCTAGTTTGACATTATTTTGTTTTAGATATTCATTATTAGTTAGCTTTGTAGGGCAATTTAATTACTTACATCTCTCTTTCTCTCTCTCTCTCTCTCTCTCTCTCTCTCTTCTCTCTCTCTGTGTGTGGTTATCACTCCTGCTGAAGGCCACCTATCGAGCCGAAACATCGTTCCAGATTTTTGTCGTCCATTAATTACGTAAAGCTTAAGCCATAATATTTTTTCTGTTTTTTTTTTTTTTAATGTCTCCTTGAAGTACACCACGCCTGACAATCATCAGTGATGGTAAGTAGAATATGATATGGCCAGTGCTTTTTTCTTTTCATTTCTAAATGATTTAATCCGATTTAGGTACCTATTTTCAGTTATGTTGTTTTCTGCGTTTTAATACCAAGCGTTCAATTTTTCACTTAAATGTTAATAAGCTGACGAAATAGAGACTTAACTTCTCTCACACGGAAACAAATCAAACCATATTTCCTCTCTCCTTCTATCTCTCTCTCTCTCTCTCTCTCTCTCTCTCTCTCTCTCTCTTTCTCTACCTTTCTCTTTGCTATGTCTTAGAACCAGGCCATTAATTTTGCACTGCAGGTTAAAAAGCTGACACAACCAGAGCTTGATTTCTCTCACATTTTATAATTCAACAATGTAACCATTCTGATGACTTCTCCGACATGCTCTCTCAAATCTTCTCACTTAACAATTGGGGCCAAAATGGTGGGTGGGGGTTGTGTGTAACCAACAATATCCACATTTCTCTCTCTCTCTCTCTTTCTCTTTTCTTTTTTTTCTCTTACTCTCTATCCCTTTTGTTTTCGCCTACAAGTCAACACAACAACACGACCTACCTATTTCTTTTCTGTGCTTTTCGATCTTGTCCTTTCTGTGTTCCACATCTCTTCCTTTTCTGTATTCTCACATCTCTTCCTTTTCTGTGTTCTCACATCTCTTATTTTTCTGTGTTTCACATCTCTTACATTTCTGTGTTCTCCCATCTCTACTTTGTTGTGTCTCCCATCACTTCCTTTTCCATGTTGTCCCACGTCTTCCTTTTGTGTTCTCCCATCTCTTCCTTCTCCGTGTTCTCCCACGTCTTCCTTTTGTGTTCTCCCATCTCTTCCTTCTCCGTGTTCTCCCACGTTTTCCTTTTGCGTTCTCCCATCTATTCCTTTGCCTGCCTATCCTCTGATTTTCTCTGACGGTTCTAGACGATATTGTTTGTACTAGACGCCATCAACGAGGTAAATGCTCTTTCTTTTCCGCAAAACGGCAAAGTTTCCGTCCCTCCGTCCTGGTAGCGAACACCTCCCACAAGAAGATAGAGCACGCCAGTAACTTGACCTACGGTGAAATGTTCCCATATCTCATGCTTATTACGCCAGTGGTTCCCAAACTTTGATGCCATTTTCGGTGATCCCACGGTGACCTCATGGATCGTAAACGTCTGGTAAACTCTAATTCTTGTACTTATTTGTGGGTGTATTGAAACTTCAGATACAGAATGGAGTTCAGTAATCATCATCATCAAGTACATGCCTGCTGGCGTAGGTGACCATGTCTCTCCACAACTTTCGATCACGACAGTTATTTATTATTTCTGTTGTTGACCTCTGCCAAGCCATTCTATTAAGCTCTCTGGTATCTTTTCTCTGTGCTTCCCTCTATCTCTTCGTCCTCAATTTTCCCAGTTGTTACAATATATTCCAGCTATTCCTTTTCCATTACAGGACTAAAAAATGATTCTTGTTTCTTTCTAATATTGGAATATGGAGCTGTCCATGGTATTCCCAACATTCTTCTGCAAAACCACATTTCTACAGCCTCCAATGATTTTCTTGTCTGTTGTCCATGATTCACATATATATGTTAAGACTGGCTCTACATACATTAAGAACTTTTAATAAGAGGCTATATATAAGATGATAAACGAGACGATCATGCTGTCCTGTAGAATCACGTTGTGTATTAACATATACTAAGTCTATGTGGATGATGTCTTTATGATTTCTAACCACAAAGTAGGGTTACGACAATGTCTTTGGCCGGGCGCCCCTGGGAACCGCGGCACACACTTTTACAACTGCTGCATTGCGAGACTGGAAAATATACCTGACAGCGGCAATACTTTATACCTTTCTGTTTTGTATATGTGTATGTCTCTCTCTCTCTCTCTCTATCTATCTATCTATCTATCTATCTCTCTCTGTGCGTGTGTGATTGTTTGTGCGTGTTAAAAATAGGTTACGTTATGGACGGACTATTTTAATTATAAAGTTATAGATTTGATTCTCACGTAGTCGTCTTTTCATGTTTCATATATTGCGATCTGTGTTTATAAGCAAACCAGGAAATGTAATACACAGATAAACACAGTTAACATTCTAATATTTGTGTTTATGTTTGTCTGCTATTTAAAACTCACATAAATTCGTGAAATAAACTCTCAACAGTAAATTTATTGGTACAAATGTTATTGTTGTTGAGTTACTGAGTTATTTGCGGGGACACCATTATTGCACTCCAAACATGTCCATAGGTGCTCAGATCTCCTCCTCAGCAATTCTCGCAGTGTCCAGCGACTGACGACTCCAGTTCTATGTTGGTTGAAAAGTCTTCTTCCACGGCCACTAAGTTTCTCGTTCCTGGCTGTGCCCATCTTAACTCCCATCTCTTCATCCCAAAGAGTGACGTGGACTCATGGTTGTCAAAGTTCTGTGTCCTTCCACATCCCGAAAGACATTGATGATCTTCGTCAGATCCAATGGTTGACCGTCCTCAACAATAGCACAGCTAGTCAACCTGTCCACTCTTTCATTTCCTCGTACTCCCGCATGTCCTGGGAACTAGACAAAGGTGACCTTACCTATTTTTGACTTCTGCAATGACTCTATCCATTGCTTGAGTACAGAACCCAACTCCACATTTCTTATCATGCCCATCGAACCACTTTGTATATATGCGTGAGTGTTTGAACAAATGTGCTATAATGCGTATGAGGAATTTGATGTCTCTATTGATGCCTCTATTGATGTCCCTAGTGGATGTCACTATTGATGTTTTTATTGATGTCTCTATTGATGCCTCTATTGATGTCTCTATTGATGTCTCTAGTGGATGTCTCTATTGATGTCTTTATTGATGTCTCTATTGATGTCTCTATTGATGTCTTTATTGATGTCTCTATTGATGTCTCTATTGATGTCTCTATTGATGTCTCTATTGATGTCTCTATTGATGGCTCTATTGATGTCTCCATTAATGTCTCTATTGATGTCTCTATTAATGTCTCTATTGACGTCTCTATTAATGTCTCTATTGACGTCTCTATTGATGTCTCTATTGATGTCTCTATTGATGTCTCTATTAATGTCTCTATTAATGTCTCTATGATGTCTCTATTGATGTCTCTATTGATGTCTCTATTGATGTCTCTATTAATGTCTCTATTAATGTCTCTATTGATGTCTCTATTGATGTCTCTATTGATGTCTCTATTGATGTCTCTATTGATGTCTCTATGAAAGGCTCTATTGATGTCTCTATTAATGTCTCTATTGATGTCTCTATTAATGTCTCTATTGATGTCTCTATTAATGTCTCTATTAATGTCTCTATTAATGTCTCTATTGATGTCTCTATTAATGTCTCTATTAATGTCTCTAATGATGTCTCTATTGATGTCTCTATTGATGTCTCTATGATGTCTCTATTGATGTCTCTATTAATGTCTATATTGATGTCTCTATTGATGTCTCTATTGATGTCTCTATTGATGTCTCTATCAATGTCTCTAATAATGTCTCTATTAATGTCTCTATTGATGTCTCTATTGATGTCTCTATTAATGTGTCTATTAATGTCTCTATTAATGTCTCTATTGGTGTTTCTATTGATGTCTCTATTGATGTCTCTATTAATGTCTCAATAGATGTCTCTATTGATGCCTCTATTAATGCCTCTATTGATGTCTCTATTAATGTCTCTAATGATGTCTCTATTGATGTCTCTATTGATGTCTCTATTGATGTCTCTATTGATGTCTCTATTGATGTCTATTGATATCTCTATTAATGTCTCCATTTATGTCTCTATTGTTATGTCTATTAAAAAGAAACCAAAGTATTGCACATTTAAAGATGCAGACAATGAGAATAAGAGTGCGTTTGTGTGAAGATTGAGGCATGCTAAGAGACATATGTGGGATGACAACCCACAAGAACGTATAAAATATATGCATAAACCACAAGAACGTATAAAGTATGTACATAAACACAAGAACGTATAAAGTATATGCATCAAACACAAGAACGTATAAAGTATGTACATAAACCACAAGAACGTATAAAGTATGTACATAAACCACAAGAACGTATAAAGTATATACATAAACCACAAGAACGTATAAAGTATGTACATAAACCACAACAACGTATAAAGTATATACATAAACCACAAGAACGTATAAAGTATGTACATAAACCACAAGAACGTATAAAGTATGTACATAAACCACAAGAACGTATAAAGTACATACATAAACCCACAAGAACGTATAAAGTATATACATAAACCAACAAGAACGTATAAAGTATGTACATAAACCACAAGAACGTATAAAGTATATACATAAACCACAAGAACGTATAAAGTATATACATAAACCACAAGAACGTATAAAGTATATACATAAACCACAAGAACGTATAAAGTATGTACATAAACCACAACAACGTATAAAGTATATACATAAACCACAAGAACGTATAAAGTATGTACAAAAACCACAAGAACGTATAAAGTATATACATAAACCACTAAGCTACTGGAACTGTTGGGGAGGGGGTGTCGTTCTCTGGACAAGAAGAAGGCAGAGTTCAAATCTCGTAACAGACCGTGGGGTGTTTTGTTTTGAATTTGTGGTTTATTATGGCTTTAGTGTCTCCTGGTATTTGGTAGGATTGTTTCTTATGGCTTTACTGTCTCCTGGTATTTGGTAGGATTGTTACTTATGGCTTTAGTTTCTCCTGGTATTTGGTAGGATTGTTTCATATGGCTTTAGTGTCTCCTGTATTTGGTAGGATTGTTTCTTATGAATTTACTGTCTCCTGGTATTTGGTAGGATTGTTTCTTATGGCTTAGTGCCTCCTGGTATTTGGTAGGATTGTTTCGTATGGCTTTAGTGTCTCCTGGTATTTGGTAGGATTGTTTCTAATGGCTTTAGTGTCTCCTGGTATTTGGTAGGATTGTTTCTTATGACTTTACTGTCTCCTGGTATTTGGTAGGATTGTTTCTTATGGCTTTAGTGTCTCCTGGTATTTGGTAGGATTGTTTCTTATGGCTTTACTGTCTCCTGGTATTTGGTAGGATTGTTTCTTATGGCTTTACTGTCTCCTGGTATTTGGTAGGATTGTTTCTTATGGCTTTACTGTCTCCTGGTATTTGGTAGGATTGTTTCTTATGGCTTTACTGTCTCCTTGTATTTTTAGGATGTTTCTTATGGCTTTACTGTCCCCTGGTATTTGGTAGGATTGTTTCTTATGAATTTACTGTCTCCTTGTATTTGGTAGGATTGTTTCTTATGGCTTACAGTCCCCTGGTATTTTTTAGGATTGTTTTTTATGGCTTTACTGTCACCTGGTATTTGGTAGGATTGTTTCTTATGGCTTTAGTGTCTCCTGGTATTTAGTAGGATTGTTTCTAATGGCTTTACTGTCTCCTGGTATTTGGTAGGATTGTTTCTTATGGCTTTAGTGTCTCCTGGTTTTTGGTAGGATTGTTTCTTATGGCTTTAGAGTCTCCTGGTATTTGGTAGGATTGTTTTTTATGGCTTTAGTGTCTCCTGGTATTTGCTAGGATTGTTTCTTATGGCTTTAGTGTCTCCTGGTATTTGGTAGGATTGTTTCTTATGGCTTTAGTGTCTCCTGGTATTTGGTAGGATTCTTTCTTATGACTTTACTGTCTCCTGGTATTTGGTAGGATTGTTTCTTATGGCTTTAGTTCTCCTGGTATTTGGTAGGATTGTTTCTTATGGCTTTACTGTCACCTGGTATTTGGTAGGATTGTTTCATATGGCTTTACTGTCTCCTGGTATTTGGTACGATTGTTTCTTATGGCTTTACTCTCCCCTGGTATTTGGTAGGATTGTTTCTTATGGCTTACTGTCTCCTGGTATTTGGTAGGATTGTTTCATATGGCTTTAGTGTCTCCTGGTATTTGTAGGATTGTTCATATGGCTTTTCTGTCTCCTGGTATTTGCTAGGATTGTTTCTTATGGCTTTACTGTCTCCTGGTATTTGGTAGGATTGTTTCATATGGCTTTACTGTCTCCTGGTATTTGGTAGGATTGTTTCTTATGGCTTTACTGTCTCCTGGTATTTGGTAGGATTGTTTCTTATGGCTTTAGTGTCTTCTTGTATTTGGTAGGATTGTTTCTTATGGCTTTACTGTCTCCTGTATTTATTAGGATTGTTTCTTATGGCTTTACTGTCTCCTGGTATTTGGTAGGGTTGTTTCTTATGGCTTTACTGTCTCCTTGTATTTGGTAGGATTGTTTCTTATGGCTTTACTGCCCCCTGGTATTTGGTAGGATTGTTTCGTATAAGAAGATGTAGTCATGGAAAATATATAGGACAGAGATAATGACACACAATCAGTGAAAGTCGTTGTGACATTAAATAAAGTGGGAGAAAGAGAATCCGGAGGACAATGAGTGATGTTAGAGCAAAATGAGCAGGTATAGTCATACAGACAAAGACACGGAAAGAAACAAAGATTCAGGAGCAGATAATCTGTCAGACAAAAAAAGAGAGAACGAGTCAGAAAGAAAGAAAGAAAGAGAGAGAGAAAGAAAGAAGGTAAAACAGAGCAATGATGAGGTTTAAATGGACAGGAAGAATAAAATATTTAAACATAAATAGCCACATAGGCAGGAATGTATATGGAGAAAGAAAGTGAGAGTTGAGGAGGATTGGATGGACAAAAAGAATAAAAAACATAAAGAGCCACATAGGCAGGAATGTATACGGAGAAAGAAAGTCAGAGTTGAGGAGGAGAGTGTAAATAAATCGATGCACCAGACTTTTAATGTTACCTGACCAAAATAATATCATTGCCAGTTTGCAGTGCTTTTATACTAAAAAATGTCACGATAAATGTTGGCCAGTAAAAGTATGAGCATGCCAAAGAGGCAATACAGGGAACCAGCACATCCTGTCAATATTTTGACACTTGAGCATTCCTCGTGCATGCACGTTTTCCTACTCTGTTCCTTTTATCTGTTTGCCATCGAAGATTGAAGGTACGGTTCACAAACTGTACAATAATTTAAGCAGATGTTCGGCTCATTTCTTGGTAGTTTTATTTTCCAATGTGGTAAGGTGATCTAACTTTCTAAACTATTTGGCCAAATGATTTTTTTTTTTTTAATTTGGACAAAAGTGGTATAAAAATAGTTAGCATGAATCTAGGAACCAACTAGACTTAGACTATGGCATGTGATATTAGCCCTCGTTGTTGGGCTCGTGAAATAATCTCAAAATACAAATATCTAATTAGCCAGTAAAGGTTGCTACGCGGCTATGTATTAACCATTGGCCGTAACGCTGTGCTTGGTCGGATCAACGCAGGGGAACAGTTTAACTTCATTCAAGGGATGTTCCTTAACGGCGGCAAATGGACAACAATTTATGAGAAAAGAGAAGACCTGGCCTCCTTCATCAAAACCTTCACTACGATTACTCATCTTGTTGGTCCGTCTCTAGAAAGGTGTTAGTAATTATAAGTTGCGCTGCACCGTGTAAGCTTTGATATTTACATCTATCTGTCCAGAACATCAGAATTCAGCTTGACATATATAGGCAGTGACGTACTCTCTATGTTACCGCAGCTACCGCCGTTAGCCTGAACATATTAACGAAATACAAAAGGAAATGGTAATTTATTATATTTTTTTATAATTATATTACAAGTTTTCGAATATTCTATTACACATTTCGTAAGCGAATATGATTTATTTGCTTTGATTTGCATTTATTAAAGCAAGGTTTTCCTCTGGCCACTATAACGTTTGTGAATGTTATAACTATTCTACATTGAAACCTCTAGGAGCCAGCGGTACATTTTTACTCTATCCGGATCTAGTATTAACGACCTTGACATTAAAAAATGGGAGTTAAAATATACATAGCGGGTGTTGCCGCTAGAGAAATGCGATTTCATGGGTTATTTTTAGCTCTAGCCAATCAGAATCGTCACAAAGTGAAAGTGAATGTCTTATTATCGGAACTTCTTTAGTTTTTTAAAACTACGTTATGCTCATCAGCGTCTGTAAAAAGAACTTTTTCTGCTCTCAAGAGAATCAAATCTTATTGTCGCTCAACTCAGACACAAGAACGCCTATCTGGTTTGGCATTAATGTCCATGGAGAGATCATTCCCTCAGAAACTTAGAAACCCACCCAACAGTACTTTCAATGACGAAGTCATCAAGACATTTTCGTCCCAAACAAGACGGATAGAGTTTACATATAATATAAATAAGTAAATAATTTTAAAATGTAGTGAAATCATTAGAAAATATTACTTTATGTTAGCCTACTGAATATAATATATGTTTTATTTATTATGTCAGCGGTTACCCAGACCCCAAAACCAGTATAAGCCACTGAATATAGGGGATGTTGAGATTGCCTTCCATGTCGATTCTTACAGGCAAGACTGTCTGTCTGTTTCCAAGCCTACCCTTGGAAGCTAGATGTATATCTTGATCCTTTCAGCTGCACTGACCCTGACGCTAGCAATCTTGATCCTTTCAGCTGCACTGACCCTGACGCTAGCAATCTTGGTCCTTTCAGCTGCACTGACCCTGACGCTAGCAATCTTGGTCCTTTCAGCTGCACTGACCCTGACGCTAGCAATCTTGTCCTTTCAGCTGCACTGACCCTGACGCTAGCAATCTTGGTCCTTTCAGCTGCACTGACCCTGACGCTAGCAATCTTGGTCCTTTCAGCTGCACTGACCCTGACGCTAGCAATCTTGGTCCTTTCAGCTGCACTGACCCTGACGCTAGCAATCTTGATCCTTTCAGCTGCACTGACCCTGACGCTAGCAATCTTGATCCTTTCAGCTGCACTGACCCTGACGCTAGCAATCTTGATCCTTTCAGCTGCACTGACCCTGACGCTAGCAATCTTGATCCTTTCAGCTGCACTGACCCTGACGCTAGCAATCTTGATCCTCTCAGCTGCACTGACCCTGACGCTAGCAATCTTGATCCTTTCAGCTGCACTGACCCTGACGCTAGCAATCTTAGATTTGGTTCACTAGCTGTGCTCAACTCAATCTTCTTCCCCGCCCATAACCCAGTTGGAGTGATCACTGACAGATTTCATCAACCTTCTCCATGTATCTCTGTCTTCATTCATTCGTTGGAAACCAGCAAAGGCCAGGACTGTTTATTCATTGATGTTATAGTCCTATCTTTCTCTGTCCACCTCTGCTTCTTCCTCCATTTACAGTTTATTTTTCGCAAAATGGCCTCTGCTAGGCAAGACGATCGAGACCAAACCACGTCATTTTGCGTCTCTTCACAAAAGTAAAAAGATCATCATAAGGTACTCGGATTACTTGTATTTATTTGCAAACTTTTATTTATTTATGCCACGATCTAAGCGAGGAATGCACAATCCCTTTACGACAATACTTTATCTCATTGGCTTGTATTTTCTTCCATATATCTGCTGTAGATATCCATGTTCTGCAACCGGATAGAAAAATTGAGATAACAAGAGTGGACATCAGCTGGGATTTTCATCCCAGCGTCTAGTTCTTATCTTTCCAAATAGATGTTATCATTGCATGGGCTGCTGTAGTTAGCGCTGCTCTAGCTCATATCTCAGGTTTCATTATTGATAATTAATTCTAAGTATTGAGATTTGTTTGGGAGCCGCGATAGCTCAGTGGTTAGTGAACTGGACTACAAAGGACAAGGGGTAGGGTTCGATCCCAACCGACGGCTTCCGGGTTCACCCAGCACTTAAATGGGTACCGGATTTTTTTCTGGGAAAGTAAAACAGCACGGGCGTAATACCGACCACATTACCCCAAAAATAATGTGCTGAAGGTCTGTAAAATATAGGGGCACTAACACCATATTTCCCTATACGCGACTTGGCGTGACAGGTGTAATTTACTTTTTTTTTTCATTGAGATTTGTTAATAGTTTCTCTAGCTTTTTTCTCAGATTTATTTTTATGTTTACATTAATGCTTCTATTAATTCTTCATCATCATGTTCCATACCGGTTGGCGTAGGTGATCATGTCCTTCCACAATCTTCTATCCACAGTACATCGTATCAATTCTGTTGTTGACTGTTTTCCATGTCATGGCACACAGTTATCTGGTATTTTCTCTCTTTGTCGCCGATATCTCTTATGCCTTGTATTTGCCAGTTGTAACCAAGTATTCCAAATTTCCTCTTCTCACGATGTGCCCGA
Source organism: Megaustenia siamemsis (assembly GCA_032433765.1). Taxonomy (NCBI): domain Eukaryota; kingdom Metazoa; phylum Mollusca; class Gastropoda; order Stylommatophora; family Ariophantidae; genus Megaustenia; species Megaustenia siamemsis. The sequence continues at coordinate 29,242,103 of JAVIAB010000091.1, forward strand.
AAAATGATGATTGTTTTTTTCCTGATGATTCTTATGAGTTCCCTTTTTGTGTTGGCCTCTTGAGAACTTCCTCATTGGTCTTTTTAGCTGTCCAGGGAACTCTCAACATTCTTCTGAGTAATCCCATCTCTGTGGCCTCTAATCGTCTTTTCATTTGTTTGTCTACTGTCCTTGATTCGCTTCCTTAGGTCAGAATTGGCTTTGGCACAGATGAACTCTCTTTCTCATTTCTATTGACACAGACTTGTTGCAAAATATATTTTTCATTTCTTGAAATGCTATTTTGGTCTGAGATATTCTGCTTTTTATTTCTGTGGTGCATCTTCCATCTGATGTTATTATTGTGTCCAAGTATTTGATTCCATTTTTTGTTTCATATTTGATGATCGAACAAAACTTACAACATTCACGTCCACTACACAGCTCACGAATCACAATCACGAAGATACAGACTTTCATTAATGGATGCTTACGCAGGATAAAAGGATAGTAATGGCAGGACAAAATCACTAACATAGAATTATGGAAATGTACCAGTCAAACACCAGTGGATAAAGAGATACAGCGAAAACGATGGCGCTGGATAGGACACACACTACGGAAGCCAACTGAGAGTATTACACAACAGGCCCTTTTTTTGGAATCCCCAGGGGAAAAGACAAAGAGGAAGACCAAGGAATTCTCGGAGAAGACAGATAGAAGCAGAGATGAAGATGATGGGAAGACATGGAATGATCTTAAAAGAATGGCAAGAGACAGAACGACTTGGAAAGTGTTTGTTGAAGACCTATGCTCCATTGAGAGCTAAAAAAGTAAAAGAAAAGAAGACACAGCTCACACACTTCAGAACTAGCATCATCAGTCTCATAGCCTACCACAGAATGATGATAGTTTTGTCTTCATTGATTCAAAAGTGTAAAAATAAGAAAATGTTAAAACTGGATCACATAATGTTACAATTACAGCCATCAAGTTTACATTAACTTCAAATTCAATTAAAAAAAAAAACAACAACAGTTCAGTTGCTATTGAAAGCTACTGGTATGTAGATTACAAGATTAAAATAAGCAGTCTTGTTCTACAAGTTGTGTTTCATCTGAACACTCGAGAAGCTTACACGGCCATCGGCAGAACAACATCAAACATATGACTCTGTTGTGTCAGCAGAACAACATCAAACATATGACTCTGTTGTGTCAGTAGAACAACATCAAACATCTGACTCTGTCACGTCAGCAGAACAAAATCAAACATACGACTCTGTTATGTCAGCAGAACAACGTCAAACATATGACTCTGTTGTGTCAGCAGAATAACATCAAACATATGACTCTGTTATGTCAGCAGAACAACATCAAACATATGACTCTGTTATGTCAGCAGAACAACATCAAACATACGACTCTGCTATGTCAGCAGAGCAACATCAAACATATGACTATGTTATGCCAGCAGCACATATAGCAAGTGACAACTGCAGCCTTGTATAGCGCTACGTCTAATTGTGTGAGTGGAAGAAGTAAGAATCCCATAATGCCATGTGACGTACAGGAAATATGGCCTATTGTCCACGCTGCCCTGGCCATCTGAAAATTTTGGAGTCATCTATAGCTCGTTTCAAATCATGTGCCCAACTTCAAACGCTATTACTCAGTAACCATTTGTTAAAAACTGTTGAAATTTTCCAAATGTTATTAGAATGCAAAAGACCCTTTAAATGTATATTTAACAAATATCTTGCAGCTGCAGTTTTCTTACAGCGGCGAATTTCTTTGATGTTTGTCAAAATTGTAAATTGTGAACCCCTAAAGAATAGAAATTACCGTAGTTGCTGGTCTGTGATTAATTTTCACTAGGTAAAGGCGTGGCCGTAATGGGGAAATAACTGGATAAGACAAAACACCAGGAGAATTATTGTCTTCTCAGTTCGAGGACGGACGATAATATCAAGGTATACCTGTATGTCCAATTTTCATAGTTGTGTGGTCCTGAAAAGGACCGTTTGTTGAACTAATATAAGGTAAAATAGGGGCCAACATTGTGGGGGCTATATACTTTCATTCTGAATCAGACGTGTCTAAAAGATTAATAACTGTTTGGGGTTGAACATTCCACAAACCATCATTTTTCCAATATTCCTCTTCCTGTTTTAAGACGTGGTCTTCACATTTAGCCCAATAATCTTTGTCTATATTTAATAAAGCGAAATTTTTAATTTTCTTATTGTAACAGTTTCATTCATACCCAACATTTTGCGAATTTCACTTCTAATAAGTTCACTGTCGAAATTATCCAACATTTTTGCTCTTGTGATTTTGTATATTTTGAACATTGACGGTCACGTGCTTGAATCATCCAGCGATTAAATGACCGTTTAGATAAATCCAAAATGTGTCTTGTCCTATTCTCAGGGTCTTCTAAAGAATGAAATAATCTTCCTCGTTTAGCCTCTTTGCAAAAATAGTCATACATTTTTATTGCGATGTTTTGTAAACTGCAGAATTTCATTTTAAGACTCATGATAAATGTTATCGTTCCACGTTACGCCGCTGAATGAACGGAAATGGAACACACAATGTCTCGTGTTTTTTACAAGTGTCTAATTGTGTCAGAAAACTCACGTTGAAAGCGTGCAAACACGTCAATTTTACCGTGTATGGATTTTTATCGCTATTTTTAACTTAAAATACTGTAAACATTAAGTTTTGACTACATCAATGGGTCGTTATAAATTTATATAAATCAAATAAGCAACAATAATAACCAAATGTTTTTTTTTAATGAAATTAATTCCCTGTTGGGTTCTAATCATTATAACTTTACATGCCAATTCTGAACAACTTACAAAAAGCGGTTAAAAAGATATCGATTTTAAAAGTTGGGCACGAGTTATGAAACGGACAATAGTCAGCATTACGCCAGAGCCGTTTTTGGGTTTGGGTACAGCAAAATCAAATTTCGACTAACATCCATTTCTACATTGATGGAAGGTAGTCTAGATATAAAGGGGTAAACATGTGACCACACGCGGTCGTATTGATGTTCAAAGTATTTTTTATTATATTCTAACCATGGAACCATTCCTTTGTAGTCAGAAAAATATCCGAAAAAATATTGTTTGGTTCATCATGCCTTCTTTCCTTCTCACCGTTACAGTAAACGTGTGATTATTAGTGATGATATTGCGCCAGAATAGGTGGCCCAGCGTAAGGCTTTCCCATGAAGTGACGCCAATATTGAAGTTTCTAATTACCTTCTAAGATAGAGTATTTAAGAGTTTCTTTCGACCACGAGGCGATCTCCTGCCTGTTCAGAACGTGGAGCACAACAGCTGTTCCATGGCACGTTCGTCTCGCTGGTTCATGTACAACCGACCTTCAGAGATATGTAATTATTATGTAAATAACAAGACAAAACACATATTTTCTAATTAATTAAATGCATACATCTCATATCCCTGTGTGTGCATGGCTATGTTAGTCACATCTCATATCTTTGTGTGTGCATGGCTATGTTAGTCACATCTCATATCTTTGTGTGTGCATGTCTATGTCAGTCATATCTCATATCTTTATGTGCATATTTATGTTAGTTATGTGTCATATATCTTGATGTGTGTCAGTGTTAGTCATGCCTCGTATCACTGTGTGCATGTCTGTGTTAGTCACATCTCATATCTTTGTGTGTGCATGTCTGTGTTAGTCACATCTCATATCTTTGTGTGTGCATGTCTGTGTTAGTCACCTCTAGTGACTTAGGCAGATGGTGCTCGTAAACCCGGGAGGGCCGACCATCTAAGGGCAGAATCCCCTACAGAAAAGATCATATGCTGCCTTGCAGGAAGATTGGGGACAATCAAAGGCTAAGGAATGCAAACCTGAATAAAATGCTGGCTGAAATCGGATGCACTGGGCCACTGGCGCAGAACACAGTGCAACGTTTTAACCGGTGTTCAATCAGAGTGGATCTGGCAGACTCTAATTGTGATGTTCTGTCTGTGGGGGCGATCAACACACTTAACCTGACAGCTGACTTCATGTGAGAGTCTGGAATCCTACTCTGATTGAGTCATGATCGCAGAGAGAGAGAGAGAGAGAGAGAGAGAGAGAGAGAGAGAGAGAGAGAGAGGATTAAATGCATGAACTAACCATATATGCTTTCTTATAAAAATAATAATATAACTCAATAACTCAATAATACTATGAATTGTTTATGGTTACGTGTTCTAGTATTAGTATTTGAAAACGTAAACAAATAATAATTGATGACGTTTGTAAATCAAGATGGATGTGTTTCAAAGCTTTCTTCGCATAAAATGTAAACATTTTGGATAGACAAGACAATATCTTGCCGAGAACTGTAACTAAAGAACAAATTAGAGATAAACAGAAACAGATGAAAGATAAACAGTAAGCAGATAAAGCACACAGATCAGTTGGAATTGATAAGTGGTTCGTGCTGGACTTTCACACCATCTTGACGTGCACTATCTCGACAAGGGAGACTGAAACTGTCTGCTATCTTCTTAAAGGACAATAAACATTGAACATGTACAACAGCCATTACTTACAGCTTGCTAAGACACGTAATATGTTCTTATCGTTCTAGCATTTCTCAGCTGCATTTCTGTCTGTCACTTCTGTTTCTTCTTGTTCCTGTTCTCGTTATTCTTCTCCTTTTATTTAACCTTTGTGAATATTTTAATCAAATGTTTTAAGGCTCTTTTTTACAGATTTCAATTTTGATTTCAAATATTAATTGCATTTGCTGCTTTGAGGTTGATGAATTTATCATCATCATCATCATCAAGTACCTTGCCTGCTGGCATAGGTGATCATGTCTCTCCACAACTTTCGATCTCAACAGTTATTTGTCATTTCTGTTTTTGGCCTTCTGCCAAGACATTCTCTTAAGCTGTTTGGTATCTTTTCTCTTTGTTTTCCCCTATTTCTTCGTCCCTCAACATTCCCAGTTGTCACAATATATTCCAGCTATTCCTCTTTATTACATGACAAAAAATGGTGATTTTAAAATGGTGAATTTGTACAGTAAAGATAACTACAGTTTATAACAAGATTTAAATAATTATAAACTTACATGAGCTTATTTGATCTTCACATATATTCTACATCCACTTATCTATCCACCCATCCATCCATGCATCAAATCTACCTACCTACTTATCTACCATCCACGCATGCATCAAATCTACCTACCTACTTACCTACCATCCTTCCATGCATCAAATCTAGCTACCTACTTACCTAACCATCTACCCATCCATCCATGAATCAAATTTACCTACCTACCCATCCAACCATGAATACAATCTGCATACCTACCTATATATCCATCCATCCATCCATACATCCATCCGCCCGTCCGTGCACCCATCCGCACGTCCGTCTGTCCGTCTATCTATCTATCTATCTATCTATCTATCTATCTATCTATCTATCTATCTATCTATCTATCTATCTATCTATCTATCTATCTATCTATCTATCTATCTATCTATCTATCTATCTATCTATCTATCTATCTATCTATCTATCTATCTATCTATCTATCTATCTATCTATCTATCTATCTATCTATCTATCTATCTATCTATCTATCTATCTATCTATCTATCTATCTATCTATCTATCTATCTATCCATATATCCATCTATCTATCTATCTATCTATCTATCTATCTATCTATCTATCTATCTATCTATCTATCTATCTATCTATCTATCTATCTATCTATCTATCTATCTATCTATCTATCTATCTATCTATCTATCTATCTATCTATCTATCTATCTATCTATCTATCTATCTATTTATCGACCTATCTATCTATCTATCTGTCTATCTGTCTATCTGTCTATCTGTCTATCTGTCTGTCTGTCTGTCTGTCTATCTATCTATTTATCTGCCTGCCTGCCTGTCTGTCTATCAAGCCATCCGTATGTTCGTCTATTTGTCTGTCTTGACCAAAAGTATTTTAAATTCCGAAAAAAGTACAATTCTTGAGTCTGTGAACTTAAGTGGAAATTAGGCCAAATCATATAATAATATCCCTCTGTGTTGACCTCAAAAAGAAACCTGCAAACAAATCCTTAATTAACTCGTGAACGTGCTAAGTATATATCTCTATATGTGTATGTCGATCTGTTTGTCATGGCATGAGTTTCATTGCAGTTCGGAGTCCTCATATCTGCTCCATTACCCACCCCGTCATTTCTCGATGTGTATGTTGTTGTTTTTGTCAGATATTTATCATAGACATACCTTCTTTTGTTACGACAGAAATAACGGTTTTTTTTTTAAAATCCCACGTTCTCTTTCTAAAATTTCAATATAAAATTCAAGATAGCTAATCAAATGTTTGCTTGCTTGCGTTCGCCCGATGACTAAAGGAGTATACCTCTTCGTCATCCGCCCTTAAAAGGACGTTAAGTGGGCTTGTCTGCGTTGTTTTGTGGTTTGCAGTATAACTGTGATATTTGCGCCTTTAGGCCCAACACATCCGACATCAGCATGACATTTTTGAGTTCCGGGTTGACTTCCCTCTTCGATCCCTACTCGCTTGACCAGACTAGACAGGTTTGTCTGTTGCTAGAGGCACCACGGAGAGGTGAAGCAGGGTCTGGATGGTTCTGGTTCACCGATCCAGGCGCAAGCCATCAAATGTGGGTCGCTGACAACTTTCAGCTCTGGTGCTGTAAGACGCGACTTCGCCTCCAAGCTAATTAAATGCACGTTGCTGTTAAATGTTTTCTTTAGTGAGTAGTACAAAGTCACAAAAATACAAAAATAAAAATTGTTAACTCAAATGTTAAGTAGGTCCTATTATATGGCTGTGAAACATGGAGAAAAAAAAAATTGACAAGCACAAAGATATAGACTTTCATTAATATGGACCATATATGCAAGCTAGCCAACCCATCAGAGACAGAGGAGATCAACGAGCTTCTATTTGCAGACGACCAGGCACTAATACATGAAACAATAGAAGACCTACAAGAACACTTAAACAAACTCAACATCTTAGGAACAAAATACAACATGAAAATCAACATCAACAAAACAGAAGTCATGAATGTCGCCAAAAATAACAGAACATCAACATAACTATAGAAGGCAGACAACTAAAACAAGTAGAGGAATTCAAATACCTAGGAAGTCTAATGACAAACGACAATTCCCAAACAGCAGAGATAGAATCAAGATGCAACAAAGCTTGTCAAATCATCGGACAGTTATCACCACTATTGTCCAACAAGGAAATAACTCTGGAGGCAAAACGAGCACTCTACAATACAATCTTCATTCCAACGTTGTGCTACCAATGCCAGACCTGGACTCTAGATGCAAGAACAATAAGAAAAATAACCTCTACAGAGATGAAATGTGTTAGACGAATGACAGGAAACAGTCTGAGAGATAAGATCAGAAATGTAGAACTGAGAAAAAAGCTAGGAATAGCCCCAGCCATAGAATATATAAGGAAACAACAGATAAAATGGTTCGGCCACGTGACAAGGCAGAAAGAACAAAACACAACACAACGAGCCTTCAACAAACGTTGTGAGAACAACAGACCCAAGGGTCGACCACGAAAAAGATGGATCGATGGAATATTAGAAGCACTAGGAAACATAACAGCAGCAGAGGCGAACATAAGAGCAAAAGACCGCAAATTATATCTCCCCTCGACGCTGAAAGGCAGATGAGGAAGGAAAGAAGAAGAAGAAGAAGATTAATGGATGCTTACGTAGAATAAAAGGATGGAAATGGCAGGACAAAATCACTAACATAGAATTATGGAAATGTACCAGTCAAATACCAGTGGATAAAGAGATACAGCGAAGACGATGGCGCTGGATAGGACACACACTGCGGAAGGCAACTGAGAGTATTACACAACAGGCCCTATTTTGGAATCCCCAGGGGAAAAGACAAAGAGGAAGACCAAGGAATTCTTGGAGAAGACAGATAGAAGCAGAGATGAAGATGAGGGGGAAGACATGGAATAATCTTAAAAGAATGGCAAAAAAAAAAAACAGAACGACTTGTAAAGTGTTTGTCGAAGACCTATGCTCCACAGGGAGCTAAAAAGGTAGATCACAAAGGCACAAACTAAAATATATAAAACACACAACATACGTAACAGAAATTACTTTTCTTTTAAGTTCTGGTTTCAACATACGCTAACTTAAATTGTATTTTCTTGTTTTATTTTGTCTTGCTATGTTTGATGCAAGGATACGTGTTCGTTAGTCGATACTATAATTGATAATGATGTGTAAGACAATCCATAATATTTTCCTATAAATCTGGCTAACTTGTATCTCTATTTTTTTTCAATATGTAATAGGCAGGCAATATATGAGTAATGTGGACTAGATATGAATATAAAAAAGACTAAAACTATGATCATAAACAAAGAAAATACTCACAACCCACAAATGGATATCAAAATAGAAGGAATAGACCTGGAGACAGTTCAGAGCTACAACTACCTTGGACATACTGTAACCAGTGATGGAAAATGTAAAACTGAAATAAACAAAAGAATAGGAATGGCAAAAGTAATTTTAATGTCATGAAGAACATACTAACATCAAAACAAATAACACCAGGACTAAAACAAAGAATAGCAAAATGTTACATCTTCTCAACATTCCTATATGGTGCAGAAACATGGACATTAGACAAGAAAACAGAACAGAAAAGTAAAGCCTTTAAAATGTGGATATATAGAAGAATAGGTAGAATTGGATGGAAGGAAAAGAAAACAAACGAAGAATACTTAAAACAACTAAAAATGAAAAGAGAACTACTAAATACAATTCAAACAAGACAAATGTGATTGTTGGGCCATGTTAAAAGACACAACAGCCTACTAAAAGTAATCCTGGAGGGGAAAATACAAGGTAAAAGAGGCAGAGGCAGACGAAGACTAACATGGACAAGTAAGATCAAAAGATGGACAAACCAGCCTATGACAACCTGCACCATCAAAGCAAGTGACAGAGCAGAATGGCGCTGGTAGCCAACCTTCGATGCGGAGATGGCACTCGATGATGATGATGAAACATTTTGTTAACTTTTGTTATAAGTTTAATTCACTTTAACAAGGAGTTTCGTTAACATTTAAGAGATTTAACTGTGACCCTATTTTTAACTGACTTTAAATAGTTTCTTTATGGAGTTTAATTACTACAACTACATTTAATTAACACTTATTATAAGTTTAGTTCACAATTACTAGTGGGAACAGTATTTTTTTTTTTATCAAGTCACGAGTGATCCAAGTTTTTGCCCCTCGCATGCGCCTCGGACGAAGGTTTGGTTCACGTTGACTAAGAGGGTGGGTGGACGAGTTCTCACACGAGACCATAAGGGCCAACCTTCCTCAGCGCGTCATGAACTTCGCGCTGGTCCACTGTTTTGGTTGCGTCTAGCGCGCACTTCGAACCTCGTGCGGTAACGGACTGATATTACTTCTTGTACCTGCAGCGGTAGGTTCGTACTACTTGTCAGTGCGTTACGTTGCCGCGTGTGTACTGTAGTAGTGTCTGCATAAACCTGTCTCAAAGTTATAAAAATATATACCTATATGTTTGGTGTCTATATTTAAAGTTACAGGAACTGTTAAGTAACAGTTTATCAGTTACTATTAATGTGTACTCAAATACTGTAACATTGTGTACTGTTACTTGAGTATTTATCTGTAAGTTTATGTATTCGTTAATTTGTTAGCTTTACCGCCATTACTGACCGCGAGACTGTAACAATAATGTTTATTCTTATTGAGTCTTTGACGAGGACTGTCCCTTGGTTACGGTAGCTTACTGGTTGGACGCATCTTTTGTTTTTTTTAATCCAATGTGCTTTTTTTACTTGCACCAAGTTTGATTCGTATTCCTTGCAGTCGCTGAAGTGTTTGTTTTATCATTTATACTGTTGGAGTTTTGATTAATGGGTTAACAGATGAGCTTCATTAATTCCCTTGATAAGGCCTGCTTGGTAGGGTTTATAGACTTGGAGAGAAAAGGCCACATGTCCAGTTCAGTCGTGACGAAGTGCTTGGGTCAAAGTTATTATTTCACCCCCTTAGAAGGAAACAAAAGCGATATTTTGTTGGATTTGCATGCCCTATTTTAGTATGCTGTAATAGACTAAACATTTGATACAGTGATCTCCCTTTTGTAAAAAAAAAACCAATGTTTATTAATTACTTCATTCTTATCTAATGACGGATATAAATGTTTACATTTCTTAGAAATGTGATTTCGATCCTAATTTTGTAGATCAATAGTTTATAGAAGTGAACTTTGTATGGGACTACATACTGCTGAATTGTGTGTGCACTCATACAAGTATTGGAGGAATATTTGTGTCAGAAATCATGTTTTGATAGATAATCTTTGTGGTTTACAAAGATGCACTTTTAGTGGGTAGTCTATACCATATACCATTTCCTGTACATAAACATTATGTGGACCTATTTCTACCAAAGTCGATGTACATGCTGTGGTTAGTAAACTGTCAAGGACAATAGGTCAGATGTAGATCTCCAGGCTCCTAGGCTCACATAGTATAGCCATACATTAGTAATGGAGTTTGTTTATATTTTTTAAGGAAGGAGTTACAGCCTCGTGTTGTGCTGACCATGTTACTGATACATAACATATCGATTGCGAAAATACACTTAAGATCACATTCCCTGTAACTTATGTTTGTTTTCTATTTGCAATTGTTATTTACTTTTTGCATTCTCCTAAGTCCTTATTGATTTTATTTGAGATATTTCTTCATATAATAACTTTAACTAAGATTTGTGTCATTTGACTCATTAAATTTATTGCTCAAAAGTTATTGTATCGTCATCATCATCATCAAGTACCGGGCCTGCTGGCGTAGGTGATCATGTCTCTACACAACTTTCCATCTCGACAGTTAATTATCATTTCTGTTGATGACCTTCTGCCAAGCCATTCTCTTAATCTGTCTAGTATTTTTTTCTCTTTCTTTCCATCTATCTCTTCGTCCCTCAATTTTTCCAGATGTTATAATATATTCCAGCTGTTCTCCTCTCACCACTTTGTCAAAAAATGATGATTGTTTCTTCCTAACATTGAAATTTAGCTGTCTCTTAGGTTAGACTTTCAGAAGGTTTTATTACTCTTCTTATCTGTCCATGGTATTCCCAATATTCTTCTGTAAATCCACATTTCTATGGCCTCCAGTGAGTTTCTTGTCTGTTGTCCTGTTGTTCATTATTTACATCCATATATTAAAACTGGCTCTACATAACATTTAAGAATTCTTTTTTTATTGTTTCTTTTGTCAAAAATAGATTTCCCTGTATCTTCCTTATTTTTTAGGAAGGTGCTTTTGTCTGAGCCATTCTACATCTCACCTCTGTTGTACATCTACCATCTCACTCTGTTGTACATCTACCATCTCACCTCTGCTGTACATCTACCATCTCACCTCTGTTGTACATCTACCATCTCACCCCTGTTGTACATCTACCATCTGAGGTTACAATGTTTCCAGATATTACAATTCATTTACTTTATCATACCTTGCATATATTTTTTAGGTCAACACGTACACCAGACCACAAAAACCCCATACACTTAAAAAAATGTACGTGTCAATTGTAAGTATTAATTTATAATAATAAATAATATAACAAATATTAAGGGAGCCGCGATAGCTCAGTGGTAGTGAACTGGACTACAAAGAACAAGGGGTAGGGTTCGATCCCAACCGATGGCTTCCGGGGTTCACACAGCCTTAAATGGGTACCGGATTTTTTTTTTCTGGGAAAGTGAAGCGGCACGGGTGTAATATCGACCACATTACCCCAAAAATCATGTGCTGAAGGTCTATAAAATATAGGGTCACTAACACCATATTCCCTATACGCCACTTGGCGTGATGGGGGTACTTTAGTTTTTTTTTAAATATAAATAACAAATATTAGTAATATTAATAATAATAATAGTTTCTGCAAGAAGTTTCAACGCATCTCGACATCGTCATCATGATCAATAGATTTCTTTTAAATTTGACATTTATGTTATGTTTAACTTTAAATTAGTCCAAATTCAAATGTCCTGTTTATTTTCAGTAATATAACGTAGCAAATTATTTATAAGTAAAGTAAAAAGTAAAGTACCCCCGTCACGCCAAGTGGCGTATAAAGAAATATGGTGTTAGTGACCCTATATTTTACAGACCTTCAGCACATGATTTTTAGGATATTGTGGTCGGTATTACGCCCGTGCTGCTTTACTTTCCCAGAAAAAAAATCCGGTACCCATTTAAGGCTGGGTGAACCCGGAAGCCGTGGGTTAAGATCGAACCCTACCCCATGTCCTTTGTAGTCCAGCTCACTAACCACTGAGCTAAATTATTTATAAAACATTTACAAATGTAGAGCTATTGACAGAATCCAGCAATGTGACTTACAATGAACACGGCCCTTGTCTTGTCTTCATAGTTGAGATGCTCCCTTCCTAAAATATTTTCATCATTTTGACGCGGTATGTTTTGTCCGGATGGTGTTTCTATATTCAGATTGCTTACGATGAGTGATGATATCGTTTGTCGAAGGACAGTTCAGTTGCGTCTACTGTCGGTGCTATAATACGTCTTATGTCTTTTGACGTGTGCTGTATTTGCTACGAAGGGGACTGCAATTGCCTTTCTTTGTTTTGATATTCGATAAGGTGTTAATTCGGATGATCCCACTGGCACGGGCGGTTGAGCAATTATGGATTTCGATTCGTTTGCAGTGATACCGGGGTCTTTGAATAACCATCACCATGAATTTTTGCTCTTAAATTTTATTTTCCCTGGTTTTTTACTTTGTTTACTTGTATTTTAATTAATTATTTGCTTCGTTATTTTTATTGTATATCTTTCTAAGAGTTGTAAAGAAATGATTTTTCCCCTCAGAAATGAAAACTAACTATAATCCTGTTCAAGTAGCGGTTATTGTAATTAACAATATAATAAACAAATAGATTCCATATCAAAGCAAACTCTGCTCCAGCCACTTGCATCCTGGTTTGTCCATATTGTCATCACTCTGGGGTATAGTTTATATAACCTACATGTCATCAAAGGCATGCTGGTCTTGCCTCTGTGCTGTCAAAGATAAGACAAAGAAAACAAAATATAAATTCTAAAAGAAAATGTAAAAATTTGCCAAATGTCTCAAACAGCACGGCTGTTTGTTTTAAACTCAGAGTGACATTTTAGTTCTAGTTCATCTTATGCATTCGCTAATTTAAAGAAAAAAAAATGGTATTAAATTAGTTCAAAAATCACAACAGCAAACAAAGATATAAATATTTGTTTAAATGTCTGCGCTAGCGATATTTAAATACAATAAACTTCATAGAATAAAAACTTTAATTTAATTTAACATTGTGGGGTATTTTTTTTTTCCCTACAAATGTTCTTTAAACTTAAACTATGATGTCATATAATACATTTTAACGTAGCATAGAAGTATCATATTTAGCTGATATGAGCAATGTCACTAAAATGTCATTGATAAACAGCTGTGCGGATCATATAAGTACAAGTCTACGTTCCTTTCTATGCCAGCTAAACCCACCGAAAATTAAAAAGGCCCATGTGGGGCCTCGGTAGCCTAGTTGGGGAAACCACCCGACTGGACTACCGACGTTCGGATATCCTGTGTTCGATTCCCGCTGGGAGCAATGTGAGTGGTACTCGTGGTTTAAAAAAAAAAAAACCCCCACGCTCAACCCAGCCGTTGGCAGAAATAGGTACCATGGTATTACCCGGAGAAGGTGAGGAATGTCGCCTCGCATCATGAGTTTCGATGCTTGAAGCGATACTATCCAGAAATCTCCGAACATTTCTGGATAGGCGGCCGAGCACATATGGGTGGAAGCTCGTGTGCTAAGACGCCGGTTCAAGTCTCGTACTTTATCTTTACCTTTCCCCACCTTAAAATCCCAAATATGGAAGTGAATACAAGGGAATAAACAGAACTTAAACTCCATATTTTGTTTCGTATAATTATTTTCAAGTTTTACATTTCCATTTTATATTGTTACAATTGTAAAAGCTCAGTTCTTTTCCGGTTTGTGATTCGCCGTGTCGTATATTACAGGTGCCCAGCAATGTTTCATCCATGTAGAAACATTATCAAAGGGTATAATTTCTGTGCTTACAGAAGCATTTGAAATAAGAACAGGAGTAAGGCAAGGATGCCTTCTGTCTCCATTTCTCTTTCTACTGGCCATAGATTGGATTATGAAAATAACTCAAAACAACAGAAATGGGATCCAGTGGTCACTGACCAAACAACTTGATGATTTAGACTTTGCTGATGACATAGCTCTCCTATCACACAGCCACCAACAGATGCAAGATAAAATGAGTATATTAGATGAGAGATCACAACAGCTAGGACTAAAGATTAATAGAGATAAGACCAACATTATGAGAATTAATGCAGTTGGCAATAACCAAATAAAACTAGGAGAAATACCTCTACTAGACGTACAATCTTATATATATCTGGGCAGTAATATAGACAAAGAGGGAGGAACAGAAAACGATACCAAAATAAGGATATCAAAAGCAAGAGGAGCTTTCATTGCACTGGGAAACATATGGAAATCCAAAGAAATTAGGCTAAATACAAAAATACAAATTTTCAACTCCAATGTTAAGTCGGTTCTATTATATGGCTGTGAAACATGGAGAATAACAAAATTGACAATCACGAAGGTACAGACTTTCATTAATGGATGCTTGCGCAGAATAAAGGGATGGAAATGGCAGGACAAAGTCACTAACGTGGAATTATGGAAATGTACCGGTCAAATACCAGTGGATAAAGAAATACAGCGAAGACGATGGCGGTGGATAGGACACACACTACGGAAACCAACTGAGAGTATTACACAACAGGCCCTTTTTTGGAATCCCCAGGGGAAAAGACAAAGAGGAAGACCAAGGAATTCTTGGAGAAGACAGATTGAAGCAGAGATGAAGATGATGGGGAAGACATGGAATGATCTTAAAAGAATTGCAAAAAACAGAAGGACTTGGAAAGTGTTTGTTGAAGACCTATGCTCCACTGGGAGCTAAAAGGTAGAAGATAATTTCTGTACAACAATTCTCAATACAATTGTTCAATATTTCAAGCATAACAAAGGATAGTCTGCTTCAGTTACAAAGACCTTAGTTTTACAATAACTATTTATGTATTAGGCTACTTAAGTATAAAGACCCAAGTTTTACAATAATTATTTATGTATTAGACTACTTAAGTATAAAGACCCTAGTTTTACAATAATTATTTATGTTTTAGGCTACTGAGTATAAAGACCTTAGTTTTACAGTAATTATTTATGTATTAGGCTACTGAGTATAAAGACCTTAGTTTTATAATAATTATTTATGTATTAGGCTACTGAGTATAAAGACCTTAGTTTTACAATAATTATTTATGTATTAGGCTACTGAGTATAAAGACCCTAGTTTTATAATTATTATTTATGTATTAGGCTACTGAGTATGAAGACCTTAGTTTTACAATAACGATGTATGTATGTAGTTATGTGTGAAGTTATGTGTGGAGGCAACAATACAGAAAGTTGTTGTTTTGGTTTCAACTTTTTCAAGAAGCCTATTTTAATTTGACATTTCTTAGCCTAACATACCTGACAGTTCCAAACTCATCACATGAGTCACTCACGAGTGCATTCTAAGCTCGGACAGAGAATTGATGGTGCTCAGACCTGCATTTTGCTTTCGTTCATTCCAAAGAGACCAGATTTAGCTAATTTGATACGAGCTTGTATGTAAAAGACACATCAAAGCATTGCACCAATCACATGGCTCCTTATAGGAGAGTTACATATAAAAATATGAAGATAACTTGTTATCATAAAATTTTGGATCATATCACAAATAATAGATATGGCAAAAGAATTTAAAAAAAACATTGAGGGGACATGGCTTGACTATTGTAAAGAAATACAAAACAAAATGTTTTGGTGACGCATCTCAATGATCTGACCTGGAAGAGACCATTCTGTAGGGAACTGTGAAAGGATGTAGAGCAAGAGGCAAGCAGAGAAAGAGATGGAACGATATCCTGTAAGAATGGTCAATCCTCGACATCGACAGTGTTAAGGAATGACCTGAAGATGAGTGGAGAAGTTTGACCAAACCTGTTCTAAATGGTGCCCAAACTACTTGTAGGGTTAAGTAATAAAGAAGCTGCAAAAGAGTAACAAAAAGAAGAAGATACAGAGGAAGAAGATGAGATTACTAACCGCCTTAAGGTCTCTGCTCAGAATGTTCTGTTTTAGGTTAAGTCTCCCCACCACTGGTTCCTAAGTTCTCTAGACCTCGTCTCACTCTCTAGACATGAATCAGTTAACGTGCAGCTCCTATCTCCAGCAACAGAAAAACAATAACATCAGTCCTGCAAAAAAATTGGCTGCAGGTCACTAGTCTCCTTATAGACAGTGTTTTCTTCAGTCTGCATTGCCGGTTCTCTAGATTTCTAGTTTAATTGTATGTACAAAACCTGTCATCACGACATTTATCAAGTTTCTGGGGTTTTCTATAGCAGACTGTAGAATTGAAGAATAAAGCCCGCATGTCCAGTTTAATCGCCACTTTGTTCGTGTCAGAGTGTTTATTTCTCTTCAGATATTTAAGAAAAGTACCCCCACCCCCTACGCGGTTTCGAACCCGCGATCTCTTTATTTGAAGGACCTTTTCAATCTATTCGGTTAACCGCTCTACATGAGTTCTTTGACCCAGTAAAAAACAACAATTCTACTACGAGTATACCTAAAGTTGACACACACTGCCGTATTTGTGTTTAGGACAATAAGGCGGAACAATGTTTTTTTGGCAAAAGAAGTGATACATTATATAGTGTTTTCATGTGTTAGTCATTATTTTATTGTGTTCAAATAATTTTAAACGGCATGAATATTTTTGGAAGACCCTGAATGCACTGGTATTTTATTCTTCTAGCATTGAGAGTCTGAACTTTGTTCTTTACGTTGCACTCTTTAATTCCTCCCCCTAACCTCAACTCTTCGTCATTGCCTTGATCGTGAGCACGTGATTTATTATTTCCTGTTTCACTTCAAAGCTGTTCAAGGTACCCATAATTCAATAAACCATTTGTAAAAATGGCTTCACTTCCTGCCAGCATGGCGTCCACCTGTTCTAAATTGTTCTTTTATTTGCAAAACCAGGGGATGGCCTAGTGATTGCGTTCTAGCATTGCAGCTGAAAGATCGACGGTTTGTTTACAGACAAACATTTTGCAATCACAGAAGATTTTCAAGAAAGATTTCTGGGCTTCAGAGCAAGTGAGGGTAATAACAGCGAGGAAACTTGCTGGTTTCAAGGGAAATAACTGCTTCGTACTGCCAGGTTTTTATTTCAGCTATCAGCTATTGCTTTGCATTTAGATATTTAGACCACGTGGGTCACGAGCTAGACAGTGTGTCTTCACCGGTACCCCATCGTTTGTCATGCAGGGTTGTTTCTAGAGGCCATATGTATAAAAAGTAAAGAGTAAAGAGCCCCCGTCACGCCAAGTGGCGTATAGGGAATATGGTGTTAGTGACCATAAAAATTACAGACCCTCATAAAATGATTTTTGGGGTCATGTTGTCGGTATTACGTCCGTGCCGCTTTACTTTCCCAGAAAATAATCCGGTACCCATTAAGGGCTGGGTGAACCCGGAAGCCGTCGGTAGGGATCGAACCCTACCTCTTGTCCTTTGTAGTCCAGTTGACTAACCACTGAGCTATCGCGGCTTCTGGAGGCCATATGTAGGTTCTTAGAATGTTGAGAGTTTTGCAGTCCTGTAGGATATACACTGAAGTCTGTCTGGGTACTCTACAATCGCATGCTGCGAAGTCGGTATGTCTTCTGCACGTTTGCTCTCAGGTCACAGTGAATTCTTCTCAATATAGATAGAACTTGGTCTGTCCATGTCAACTAAGCTTGTTTAAGCTCTCGTCTTCTGACTCATATTTTCCGTATAACTCTCTCCGTTACTTTTCTATAGCTTGTCTGTCATGTTAGGTAAATAAAGTGGAACTTCTGTGACATTATTTGTTACTTAATTGTATACATAAGCAGGTGTAGATATAGCAACACTTTCTTATAGAAACGGAGTACACGTCCTTTGAAACGAAAAAATCAGCGGAGAACAAACATATCGTGGACCACAAACACACAGGTAAGCACGCACGCATGCACGCACACAGACACACACACAAACACACACACACTCAAGCACGCAAGCACACACGTACGCACACACACACACACACATCTTCATCCCTTAATCCTGAAAGTCGTTGGGTCGCTACTAACGACATCGTCAGTCTTCTCTACCGCACGCAATCAAAGACTATAGAACGGGTGCTCGCCACACTAGAGCGCCGTGTAGTTACATGACGTTGCAGGGAAGACATTTATAGAAAGAAACAAGAAGCAAACGTCAAAGTAGATCCAGGGTAAGATGAAGCGAGAAAACAAGAAACAATCTACAGCATCAGCTAATGGTTGAAGAGCGAGAACTACAACAGCGTCAGTTAATGGTTGAAGAGCGAGAACTACAACAGCGTCAGTTAATGGTTGAAGAGCGAGAACTACAACAGCGTCAGTTAATGGTTGAAGAGCGAGAACTACAACAGCGTCAGTTAATGGTTGAAGAGCGAGAACTACAACAGCGTCAGTTAATGGTTGAAGAACGAGAACTACAACAGCATCAGTTAATGGTTGAAGAGCGAGAACTACAACAGCGTCAGTTAATGGTTGAAGAGCGAGAACTACAATAACATCAGCTAATGGTTGAAGAGCGAGAACTACAACAGCGTCAGTTAATGGTTGAAGAGCGAGAACTACAACAGCGTCAGTTAATGGTTGAAGAGCGAGAACTACAACAGCGTCAGTTAATGGTTGAAGAGCGAGAACTACAACAGCGTCAGTTAATGGTTGAAGAGCGAGAACTACAACAACATCAGTTAATGGTTGAAGAGCGAGAACTACAACAGCGTCAGTTAATGGTTGAAGAGCGAGAACTACAACAACATCAGTTAATGGTTGAAGAGCGAGAACTACAACAGCGTCAGTTAATGGTTGAAGAGCGAGAACTACAACAGCGTCAGTTAATGGTTGAAGAGCGAGAACTACAACAGCGTCAGTTAATGGTTGAAGAGCGAGAACTACAACAACATCAGTTAATGGTTGAAGAGCGAGAACTACAACAACATCAGTTAATGGTTGATGAGCGAGAACTACAACAACATCATTTAATGGTTGAAGAGCGGGAACTACAACAACATCAGTTAATAGTTGAAGAGCGAGAACTACAACAACATCAGTTAATGGTTGAAGAGCGAGAACAACAACAACAACAACAGTTAATGGTTGAAGAGCGAGAACTACAACAGCATCAGTTAATGGTTGAAGAGCGAGAACTACAACAGCATCAGTTAATGGTTGAAGAGCGAGAACTACAACAGCATCAGCTAATGGTTGAAGAGCGAGAACTACAACAGCATCAGTTAATGGTTGAAGAGCGAGAACTACAACAGCATCAGCTAATGGTTGAAGAGCGAGAACTACAACAGCATCAGCTAATGGTTGAAGAGCGAGAACTACAACAGCATCAGTTAATGGTTGAAGAGAGAGAACTGCAACAGCATCAGTTAATGGTTGAAGAGCGAGAACTACAACAGCATCAGTTAATGTTTGAAGAGCGAGAACTACAACAGCGTCAGTTAATGGTTGAAGAGCGAGAACTACAACAGCATCAGTTAATGGTTGAAGAGCGAGAACTACAACAGCATCAGTTAATGGTTGAAGAACGAGAACTACAACAGCATCAGTTAATGCTTGAAGAGCGAGAACTACAACAGCATCAGTTAATGGTTGAAGAGCGGGAACTACAACAGCATCAGTTAATGGTTGAAGAGCGAGAACTACAACAGCATCAGTTAATGGTTGAAGAGCGGGAACTACAACAGCATCAGTTAATGGTTGAAGAGCGGGAACTACAACAGCATCAGTTAATGGTTGAAGAGCGAGAACTACAACAGCGTCAGTTAATGGTTGAAGAGCGAGAACTACAACAGCATCAGTTAATGGTTGAAGAACGAGAACTACAACAGGAGCACTTCATGCATGAAAATCGAGAACTGCAACATTTGATATCCCTTGACATTATGAACGTTTCAAGAGAATGTAAAGAGAAAGAACAAGAGGAAGTAGATTATGATGGTGATGACGATGATGATGGTGAGAAATGAATAATTTAAAAGAAAAATGAGAGAAAAGCTGTATTGTCACAATATTCAATAATAGCAGGTTAACAACTATATCTACCTGCGCACGCATATCGGCCCGCCGTACAAACGCTTTGTCTATGAATGCCTTTACTGGAGCATGTATTTGATTCGTTACATTTTCCTGCAAGTTGCCTTCAACTAATTTCAAATTCTGCTAAAAATCTACACAGCTTTAATTTTTTAAAAATGCGAAACAAATACTGCAGGTAATTAAAATATGGCTGAAATTAGCCTGAGGTGTATACAAAGTGACGTCATATTTCTGTTATGAAAAAGATTAATTCTGTGAAATGTAAACTGAGTTCTTGTTTTAAGGTTTGTCCGAATCTGTTATCTCCATGAACGGTGAGATAGCGTCATCCGGACGGCCATAAACTTCCGGTTAATGTCAAGTGTATTCATATAGACATCGTATATTTTCTTCAGAACTATCTTAAATTACTGAATGAAAGCTGTAACGACTTTTGTAAAAAAATATTTAAATTGTTTTGTTGTTAATTATATTTATTTAAGAACATGATTGTTTCGTTGTTAGATAATTCAAAATGTATTTATTTTATTCTTCCTCTTTCTCTTTATCCAATAACTCTAGGGGTTGTTGGGACACCAAAGACATAATTCGTCAACCCTCTCCATGGGTCTGTATCTTCAGAAATTCTTTCAAACTGTCCAAAGTCGAGGGTTTTCACTTATTCTGTAAAGTCGAGAGTTTTCACTTATTCTATAAATTGGAGATTTTTCAATTATTCTTAAAAGTCTAGGCCTTTCATTTATTCTGCAAAGTCAAGGCTTTTAATTATTCTGCAAAGTCCAGGGTTTTCAGTTATTCTTCAAAGTCGAGACTTTTCATTTATTCTGCAAAGTTGAGAGTTTTCAATTATTCTGCAAAGACGAGGCTTTCAGTTATTCTTCAAAGTCGAGATTTCTCAATTATTCTTAAAAGTCGAGTCTTTTCAATTATTCCAACCTTTTACCTCTCCCATCTCTCCTTTCACAGTCTGTTACAAACTGCTCTTTATTAGGCCAGGCATCTCCATATTATTCGCTCAAACATAGAAAGTAAATGGCAAAGTAACCAACTCTAATGTCTTACATCAAGCCAAACTCCCATCCAAGATAGTAAGTCAAAGTAACCAACTCTAATGTCTTACATCAAGCCAAACTCCCATCCAAGATAGTAAGTCAAAGTAACCAACTCTAATGTCTTACATCAAGCCAAACTCCCATCCAAGATAGTAAGCCAAAGTAACCAACTCTAATGTCTTACATCAAGCCAAACTCCCATCCAAGATAGTAAGTCAAAGTAACCAACTCTAATGTCTTACATCAAGCCAAACTCCCATCCAAGATAGTAAGCCAAAGTAACCAACTCTAATGTCTTACATCAAGCCAAACTCCCATCCAAGATAGTAAGCCAAAGTAACCAACTCTAATGTCTTACATCAAGCCAAACTCCCATCCAAGATAGTAAGTCAAAGTAACCAACTCTAATGTCTTACATCAAGCCAAACTCCCATCCAAGATAGTAAGTCAAAGTAACCAACTCTAATGTCTTACATCAAGCCAAACTCCCATCCAACATGGTAAGCCAAAGTAACCAACTCTAATGTCTTACATCAAGCCAAACTCCCATCCAACATGGTAAGCCAAAGTAACCAACTCTAATGTCTTACATCAAGCCAAACTCCCATCCAACACGGCAACACTTAAGGTGTCGTAGACTAAGGTGGCTGGATCATGTAAGAAGAATGGCAAGCTTTCGTATTCCAAAACAAATATTGTATAGCGAACTAAATGACGGAAAGAGACCAAAAGTTAGACCAGTGCTGAAATATAAGGATGTTCCTTGAGGGAGTTCTCTATCAGTGAGTGAATCTGAGAGGATCTGGCTGCTGGTCGTAGCACATGGGGAACAAACATTAAAATAACGGCACACCAACATTCGATGCAATGTTGATATCAAATTTAGAAGACAGAAGACTCAGGAGAAAGGAGATGAGGTCAGGTGCTACGAACATATCTTATTCATTCTTGTTGAAGAGCACATGACTTCGACAAACACAGATCCACGTCACTTCTTCGGATGATGGAAATGGGAGTTAAGATGGGCACAGCCAGAAATGAGAAACTAGGTGGCCGTGTAAGAAGACTTATCAACCAACATAGAACTGGAGTCGTCAGTCGCTGGACACTGAGGGAATTGCTGAGGAGGGGATCTGAGCACCTATGGACATGTTCGAAGTGCAATGATGATGGCCCGCAAATAACTCAATAACTCAATAACTCATTCTTGTGTCGAATCTGTATATCCAATAATAGCAGATTCAGCGAGTAGAGAAACTGTTCAGGAAAAGCAGCATACAGCGTAAGACACTAATATTTTATCAAACGACTGACTTATCCTGATTGCTTGCTACCAACCAGCTGCCAATACACCACAGGTGATACATACAGGCATGACAATCGAGTTTTAAGGCCAAACTATTTCAGTGTGCGTTTCTCCACAACAGTCAAAAGATCATCACATGCTCCTGTTGCTTGTATCTTTTTGCAAACTTTTTTCTGTTGTGCCAAGAAAATAAACCCCAAACCTTACTATAATGTTTCCGGGAATAGGCAAATAATTGCGATGCTGCGCAGCCTATCAGCTGGTAGCAAGGAGCCAGTGGTGGGGAGTGTTAAACATGTTATGTCTTCATACCTTGGAGTGTTTAACACTCCCCACCACTGGCTCCTATAATGTTTCATCTCCACAGCTTGTAAGTGGGCTCAGCGGCAAGTGTCCATGTTTCACGTGCGTTTATAACCAAAACGGATAAAACAACGGAGCGCATCTGCCTTATTTTATTTAGCCAGGATTGACATTCTTATCTTTCCAAAAAGGTTTGCAGAGGTTTCTGTATTTGTTTTACATTCATTTAACGCTGCCATTTTGTTTGTTTGTTGGTTGTTGATGTGTTTTTATTTGAGTAGCTTTGTTTAATATTCATAGACCATGTTTTGTAATTATCAGCGCGTCTAAAAATTTGCGTTCATTATGTGTAAGTTAGTTCAGGATTTTCTTGAAAGAAACCTGAAATGTGCATTTTGAACGGCCGGGTGGTTGCTACCGCAATATAAACTGTAAAACTCATCAATGGTAACCAAGCGAGGATTACTTTCTGGGTTTTTTTTTTGTTTATCTCGAAGAAGGAAAAATCTGTCATAATTACATGATAGGAGGGGGAAAATGGTGATGATATGAAAATGTATTTTCTACAATTTGTACTTCACCAGTGCTGGAATGGGCATTTGTAAACATCGGTAAACATTTGTGGACACACTATAGCATAGGGGATGTGACTAGATTTGTTTGTTTGTTTGTTTGTTTGTTTGTTTGTTTGTTTGTTTGTTTGTTTCTTTCTTTCTTTCTTTCTTTCTTTCTTTCTTTCTTTCTTTCCTGTCGTTCTTTATTCCTCTATTGCTGTTTCATTTCCCTAATTAATATAGTGTTCACATTCGCAATGATCTTTCTTTCTTTCTTTCTTTCTTTCTTTCTTTCTTTCTTTCTTTCTTTCTCTCTTTCTTTCTTTCTTTTTTCTTTCACTCTTTCTTTCTTTATTCCTCTATTGTTGTTTCTCTTCCATAAATAATATATTGTTCACATTTGCAATGCCCCCTTCTTTCTCTCGCCCAGCGTGTGTTTGCGTGAGAACATATATATATAATGTTATGCAAGATTCTTTTTTTATAATTATATTTAAAAAATCAAGTGTTGTGAAGTAGAAGCGCTGAATTCCAGATATTGAGGTGAAGTTCAAAGCTCGCAGTTCGAATACCACTCATAAGCGATAAGAGCTTTCCCCTGGTTGTTTCAATCTCGCACCAGATACGAGAGTAGATGTAATCGAGGGAGTGCCTAGTTTGTGGAGATACATGATAACAGGTAGCTCTGGGGTTTAAGTTGAGCACGTGATCGGTTGGGATTTCAAGGGCAGGAACGTGCTGTATGCCAACTTCCGGGTAGAATATAGTAACAATCTTTTTCTTTCCTTCCTACTTGCCTTTCAGTGTCGGCGAAAGAGATAGTTTGTTGTCTGTTACAAATTGATTATTTACTTAAGTTGTTACGCTTTCAAGTGTTTCTTGTATTCAGGTATCAACTTTGTTATTTTCTTAGTGTTTCTTTTTAGTGTGTGGATTGTGTTTTGTTTTTTTTCAGTCTTTTTGTGTGACTAGAACATTAGATTTGTTCTAGCTTTATGTTCGTGGAGTCTCAGTGGTTGAGTGGTTAGTGTGCTCGTTTCATGCCCCAAAGGGTTAGGTTTCGATCCTCAGAAGCGGAGGATATTTTTTGGGACCGCCGAGGCTCCGGGTTCACCCAGTCTCTAAAAATGAGTACCGGAGATTTTTCTGGGAAGTAAATGTGGCCTGGCGTGATACTGACCATATGAAGCAAAAATACGATGTGGTCATAGAGAAATATAGTCACAAAAACCATATTCCCCATACGCTTAGCAAGGCGTGGAGGGACCCTTTACTTTACTTATGTAAGGGAACACCTAGGAGCAAACCGAGACATAGTAGATGTTTGTGAATTGTTACGTTATCAAGATGATAGTTGTGATTTTCCTTATTCGGATCAAATTAAGGGGCGTGTAATCTGGACGTGTAACACAAGACAGACTTGTAACACAAGCTAAACATGTAACGCGAGCTAGACATGTAACACGAGCTAGACATGTAACACGAGCTAGACATGCAACACAATTTAGACATGCAACACAATTTAGACATCCAACACAATTTAGTCATGCAACACAATTAAGACATGCAACACAAGTTAGTCATGCAACACAATTTAGACATCCAACACAATTTAGTCATGCAGCACAATTTAGTCATGCAACACAATTTAGACATCCAACACAATTTAGACATGCAACACAATTTAGACATCCAACACAATTTAGACATCCAACGCAATTTAGTCATGCAACACAATTTAGTCACGCAACACAATTTAGACATGCAACACAATTTAGACATGCAACACAATTTAGACATGCAACACAATTTAGACATCCAACACAATTTAGACATCCAACACAATTTAGACATGCAACACAATTTAGACATGTAACACAAGTTAGTCATGTAACACAATTTAGTCGTGCAACACAATTTAGTCATGCAACACAATTTAGACATCCAACACAATTTAGTCATGCAACACAATTTAGACATCCAACACAATTTAGTCATGCAACACAATTTAGACATGCAACACAATTTAGACATGCAACACAATTTAGACATGCAACACAATTTAGACATACAACACAATTTAGACATCCAACACAATTTAGACATCCAACACAATTTAGTCATGCAACACAATTTAGACATCCAACACAATTTAGACATGCAACACAATTTAGACATGCAACACAATTTAGACATGTAACACAAGTTAGACATGTAACACAAGTTAGACATGAAACAAAAGTTAGACATGTAACACAAGTTAGACATGTAATACGAGCTATACATGTAACACAAGTTAGACATGTAACACAAGCTAGACATGTAACACAAGTTAGACATGTAACACAAGTTAGATATGTAACACAAGCTAGACATGTAACACGAGCTAGACATGTAACACAAGTTAGACATGTAACACAAGCTAGACATATAACACTAGCTAGACATGTAACACAAGTTAGACATGTAACACGAGCTAGACATGTAACACAAGTTAGACATGTAACACAAGTTAGACATGTAACACAAGTTAGACATGTAACACAAGTTAGACATGTAACACGAGCTAGACATGTAACACAAGTTAGACATGTAACACAAGTTAGACATGTAACACGAGCTAGACATGTAACACGAGCTAGACATGTAACACGAGCTAGACATGTAACACAAGCTAGACATGTAACACGAGCTAGACATGTAACACAAGTTAGACATGTAACACGAGCTAGACATGTAACACGAGCTAGACATGTAACACGAGCTAGACATGTAACACAAGCTAGACATGTAACACGAGCTAGACATGTAACACAAGTTAGACATGTAACACAAGTTAGACATGTAACACAAGTTAGACATGTAACACAAGTTAGACATGTAACACAAGTTAGACATGTAACACGAGCTAGACATGTAACACGAGCTAGACATGTAACACAAGCTAGACATGTAACACAAGTTAGACATGTAACACGAGCTAGACATGTAACACGAGCTAGACATGTAGACATGTAACACGAGCTAGACATGCAACACAATTTAGACATGCAACACAATTTAGACATACAACACAATTTAGACATACAACACAATTTAGACATACAACACAATTTAGTCATGCAACACAATTTAGACATGCAACACAATTTAGTCATGCAACACAATTTAGACATTCAACACAATTTAGTCATGCAACACAATTTAGACATCCAACACAATTTAGTCATGCAACACAATTTAGACATGCAACACAATTTAGACATGCAACACAATTTAGACATGCAACACAATTTAGACATACAACACAATTTAGTCATGCAACACAATTTAGACATGCAACACAATTTAGACATGCAACACAATTTAGACATGCAACACAAGCTAGTAATGCAACACAATTTAGACATGCAACACAATTTAGACATGCAACACAAGCTAGTAATGCAACACAATTTAGACATGCAACACAATTTAGACATGCAACACAAGCTAGACATGACAAGATAGACATGTAACACAATCACATCTAGCAACACATATCTCTCTGTATGGCCCTTTTCGTCTTGTCAGACGTCTAGTGGAGGCTTTTGTATATTCTTTTTTTTTAGGTTTTGTCTTTGTCGAACAGCTTCTCTCATGGCTGATTCTACCAATGTTTGACAAACACACTCGGTCACAGAATAATCAAAGAACGCTGCAATATCGACCTGTAGGTTATTTAGTTCTTTGTTTATGAGTGTTTTTGTTCTAATTTGTCCTTCTTTCTGTGCGTTAACTTTAACAATTCCATTGTATAAGGTCCTTACGTTCCATGGGGCACAGAATATGGAGACAGTGCTTTACCAAGTCACCCTATCCACCTCTCGACTTCGGTAAAAAAAATCTCCGAAGGAGGGACGATGTCCATACGTTCGGAATTGCAAGAAGGTACAAGGGATGCCAGAAAGATGGTTAGCGCTGTCTACTACCATTAGGGTCCCTCCCTCCAGATTTTTACTCTGGGTGTACTCCCATAATCTTCAACTCTAACTAGAAGCTAGTCCACAAGGTAGTGGAGGGTTTTGTGGTGGAAGTTTCCCTTCTTCTCGACGGATTACCAGCCAAACAACTGTCTACTTCACTTGTAATTGTTTCTATCATATTGATTATTATCTAACGTCTGCTACATGTTGTTTCTGCTGTGTTGAATTGATTGATTTACATGCTGCCCCAGTATATTGATGGTGATCTTAATGACAAGACTTAGAGAGAGCCTTATTATATATAACTTGCATGGGAAACTGGAATATCAGAATCATGCGCCGTGCCTCAAAATAATAATTGAAATAACTGTCCTCTGTTCTTATTGCTTTGCTACCATTATATTACAATTTTATTATATATTTTAAAAATATATAGTATTGGTTCTTTATTAAATATCAGTTGTTTGTTTTTCTTTTCTCCACAGACAAGTTAAAATATTCACCGGAAGTACAGATTTTCCGCAAAAATAACCCTGAACGGGCAGGATGTTCAAGGAGAATTAGGCTGTACAAGCAAGACTTTCAACAAAAAAAGTCTATACAGACAAGACTTTCAACAAAAAAAGTCGATACAACTTTCAACAAAAATAATTGTTCATTTGCAAGACTGCAGTAAGCATATTTAATTTGTATAGAGACGTGAAACAAGACATAACTTCCAAACTATTTCAACGAAAACAATCATGCAGATAAAGGATCATTTCGCTTTACGAAACTTTACTCTGCGGCATTCAGACACGGAGCTATTTGTTACCTGCAAGGTAAGTCCAGTTTCAACTGAGTACAGTTTTGTGAAAGGATTCTGTTCGCAGCAGTTAAGGGCGTCTCTTTAGAATTCATTTACACTAAAGAATGTTTTTATCAGGGGTGTCGATTACAAAGCAAGCTCTGTATTGTTGAATCAAATTATTTTTGAACTCAACAAACTAGGCACGCTTTGACACCGGAATCAACACGAACGCCATCTACAGCCCACAGCTAACAAATTGGCATGTCAAACTTTTAATAAAGTTAAATAGTAAAGAGTTCCATCACGCCACGTGGCATATAGGAAATATGGTGATAGTGCCCCTATTTTTAATAGACCTTAGGCACGTGAGTTTTGGGGTGATGTGGTCGGTGCCCGTGCCGCTTTACTTTCCAAGAAAAAAAAATTGGTACTAATTTAAAGCTGGAAGCTGTTGATCAGGATCAAACACGACCTCTTGTCCTCAGTAGTCCAGTTGCAATAACCACTGAGCTACTGCCCTCAGAACCTCTAATAATAGTAGATCATATCTCCAAGGGCGCCCCTATTAGGAAGTCGGACTGACTCTCCGAATAGTTCTAGTGATGTCACTTCCGCTGACCTCACCACTCACTGAACTAATTCTGCAAATTTCGTTACTTTCCCTGTTTAAGTCTGTCCTTGACTAATATAAACTAGTAACCCAAATAACAGTTGCCTATTATAGATTGGTAGATGTAATTATAAACTTCTCAGCTAAATAAGGGAACAGAATGTTGGAGTGAAGAGTTTATACTAGATCATGTGACGTCATTTCTTTAGATCTCCCTGAAGATCACAAGATTTTGTTGTCGAAGGGATTATGTGGAACGAATATTCCTCCGCCCAACAAAGACTTTTGTTGAGAATTGCACATGTTTTATGGAATATTTTACATACTGATGCATGGTGACCATCTCTGGTTATTATACACATTAATAGCATCATCATCATCAAGTACCATGTCTGCTGGCGTAGGGAATCATGTCTCTCTACAACTTTCGATCTCAACAATTATTATTCCTTTCTGTTGTTGACCTTCTGCCAAGCCATTCTTTTAAGCTGTCTGATATCTTTTCTCGATGATTCCCTCTATCTCTGCGTCGCTCAATTTTCCCAGTTGTTACAATATATTCTAGCTGTTCTCTTTTCATTAGATGACCAAAAACTGAAGATTGTTTCTTCGTAATATTAGAAACTATCTCTCTTTTTGCTTTGGCCTCTTTCATAACGTTTTCATTACACTTCTTAGCAGTCCAGGAATTGTCAACATTTTTCTGTAGAACCACATTTCTGCAGCTTCCAGTTGTGTTCTTGTCTGTTGCCCTATTGTCCATGGTACACAAACATTAATATAGAAACCGTATGATTGCTTTGAGAAAGAGAGTTCATCGGTGATATATAGAATCAATTCTGACCTATGGAAGCGAATCATGGACAGTAAACAAACAAATACAAAGACGATTAGAGGCCACAGAGATGGGATTTCTCAGAAGAATGTTGAAAGTTCTCTGGACAGCTAAAAAGACCAATGAGAATGTTCTCAAAGAGGCCAAAACAAAAAGGGAGCTCTTAAAAACATCAGAAAGAAGCAATCAACATTTTTTCGGGCACATCATGAGAAGAGGAAAGTTGGAATACTTGGTTACAACTGGCAAAATAAAAGGAAAGAGAGATCGCAGACGACAAAGAGAGAAAATACTGGATAGCATGGTGTCATGGCATGGAAAACAGTCAACAACAGAACTGATACGATGCACTGTAGATAGAAGATTGTGGAAGGACATGATCACCTACGCCAACCGGTATGGCACATGATGATGATGATTGCTTACTTTGTACAGTAAATTGTGGACACGCTACTTATCTTGACAGACATCTTTAAGGAGAACAGAACCTAAGAGTCTCGCCACGGGTTTTCCTTTCTTCCTGGACAAACGTCAGGTACCCATTCTTACCCCAGCTGGGGTCAACTAGGGGAGGGGAAGAAGGGGAAACGGACGCTGGGTTTCAAACCTGACTTATTCGACATGAAACACGATCCCCCTGATTGATTAGTTCAGCTCTCCCTCTCATCTCTCGACCAATGAACGATGAGTGTGGAAACCAAAACCGACATCTGAATCGTGAATAACCTTCTTGATGTCTCTTCTTGCGTACTCTGTTTTCTTTATGCTGTTAAAATACATCTGTATCCTATGTACCTATATCCTATGTACAGTATCCTATGTATTTGTAGCTTATGTGCCCATTTCCTATGTGCCCCTTTCTTCTGTACCTGTATCCTTTTTACTCGTATCTTAGGTACTTGTATCCTAAGTACCAGAATCTTATGATATCTTTTTTGTGTAACCATATCCTGTGCACCTGTATCTTAAGTACCTGTGGTAAAAAAAATGTAAAATGCCCCCGTCTCGCCAAGTGGAGTATAGGAAATATGGTGATAGTGACCATACATTTTGCAGATATTTACTTTACCAGAAAAACTATCCGGTACCCATTAAAGGCTGGGTGAACCCGAAAGCCGTCGGTTGGGATTGAACCCTACCTCTCGTCCTTTGTAGTCCAGTTCACTAACCACTGACTGTCGCGGCTCCCTTAAGTACCTGTACTATATCTTAAATTAGGTTTCATTTTATATGAATTCTATGTCCGTATATTGTATGTACAGGCATGCGCTTGCATTGTGTAGTAACCATCAACACAGTCCACATAATGAAAACAGATATAGGTAGATAAAAGGAGTTGAATAAAAGCGAGGTAAACATCACTATACGAGGACTGAATGTTGGGAGATGAGGGGGCCAGTGCTATAATATGCTCAAATTTAAGCTTCCCCATCTCTGTGGACCAGTTACTCATTCTGAAATGTTGGATGGAGTGGAGTCTGTCCATCTGACATTAAATCCACACGGACTCAGAGCTCTAACCACTACGCCACTGACACACCTGACACTGTGAGAACAGGTACACTGTTTTGATATTACATGTTCCACACATGTGGTCGAAGATTTGATGCCAGAAATGGACTTTCAATCTACTCGGGTACAAATTAGATTGGGAGAATTTGAAAAAAAATAGAAAAAAATGGTATTGTAAAAGCTTTACGTGATTGATAGAAGACACAGATTTGAACGACGCTTCGGCTCAATAGGCCTTCAGCAGGAACAAACAAACAACACGAACACACAGATATGTAAGTAAATAAAACTAATCCTACATAGCTAACTAGTAATGAAACATAAAAAAAATGCATGTAGGATTAGTTTTATTTACTTACATATCTGTGTGTGCTTGTTGTTTGTTTGTTCCTGCTGAAGGCCTATTGAGCCGAAACATCGTTCAAATTTGTGTCGTCTATCAATCACGTAAAGCTTTTACCATATCAATTTTTATATTATTGTTTTCAGTTCTCCCTCACATTAAGCTTTACTGCATCTGCACATTTGTATGCATTCATTTGCATTTCTTTGCCGTGACCCCTTACAAATTAGATAGAAGTACCTATTATGTGGGAGCCGCGATAGCTCAGTGGTTAGTGAACTGGACTACAGGGAGCCGCGTTAGCTCAGTGGTTAGTGAACTGGACTAAAGGGAGCCGCGTTAGCTCAGTGGTTAGTGAACTGGACTACAGAGAGCCGCGTTAGCTCAGTGGTTAGTGAACTGGACTACAGGGAGCCGCGATAGCTCAGTGGTTAGTGAACTGGACTACAGAGAGCCGCGATAGCTCAGTGGTTAGTGAACTGGACTACAGGGAGCCGCGTTAGCTCAGTGGTTAGTGAACTGGACTACAGGGAGCCGCGATAGCTCAGTGGTTAGTGAACTGGACTACAGGGAGCCGCGATAGCTCAGTGGTTAGTGAACTGGACTACAGGGAGCCGCGATAGCTCAGTGGTTAGTGAACTGGACTACAGAGAGCCGCGATAGCTCAGTGGTTAGTGAACTGGACTACAGAGAGCCGCGATAGCTCAGTGGTTAGTGAACTGGACTACAGGGAGCCGCGTTAGCTCAGTGGTTAGTGAACTGGACTACAGGGAGCCGCGTTAGCTCAGTGGTTAGTGAACTGGACTACAGGGAGCCGCGTTAGCTCAGTGGTTAGTGAACTGGACTACAGGGAGCCGCGTTAGCTCAGTGGTTAGTGAACTGGACTACAGGGAGCCGCGTTAGCTCAGTGGTTAGTGAACTGGACTACAGGGAGCCGCGATAGCTCAGTGGTTAGTGAACTGGACTACAGGGAGCCGCGTTAGCTCAGTGGTTAGTGAACTGGACTACAGGGAGCCGCGTTAGCTCAGTGGTTAGTGAACTGGACTACAGGGACCGCGTTAGCTCAGTGGTTAGTGAACTGGACTACAGGGAGCCGCGCTAGCTCAGTGGTTAGTGAACTGGACTACAGGGAGCCGCGCTAGCTCAGTGGTTAGTGAACTGGACTACAGGGAGCCGCGTTAGCTCAGTGGTTAGTGAACTGGACTACAGGGAGCCGCGCTAGCTCAGTGGTTAGTGAACTGGACTACAGGGAGCCGCGCTAGCTCAGTGGTTAGTGAACTGGACTACAGGGAGCCGCGATAGCTCAGTGGTTAGTGAACTGGACTACAGGGAGCCGCGTTAGCTCAGTGGTTAGTGAATTGGACTACAGGGAGCCGCGCTAGCTCAGTGGTTAGTGAACTGGACTACAGGGAGCCGCGTTAGCTCAGTGGTTAGTGAACTGGACTACAGTGAGCCGCGTTAGCTCAGTGGTTAGTGAACTGGACTACAGTGAGCCGCGTTAGCTCAGTGGTTAGTGAACTGGACTACAGGGAGCCGCGTTAGCTCAGTGGTTAGTGAACTGGACTACAGGGAGCCGCGTTAGCTCAGTGGTTAGTGAACTGGACTACAGGGAGCCGCGTTAGCTCAGTGGTTAGTGAACTGGACTACAGGGAGCCGCGATAGCTCAGTGGTTAGTGAACTGGACTACAGAGAGCCGCGTTAGCTCAGTGGTTAGTGAACTGGACTACAGAGAGCCGCGTTAGCTCAGTGGTTAGTGAACTGGACTACAGAGAGCCGCGTTAGCTCAGTGGTTAGTGAACTGGACTACAGGGAGCCGCGTTAGCTCAGTGGTTAGTGAACTGGACTACAGAGAGCCGCGTTAGCTCAGTGGTTAGTGAACTGGACTACAGAGAGCCGCGTTAGCTCAGTGGTTAGTGAACTGGACTACAGAGAGCCGCGTTAGCTCAGTGGTTAGTGAACTGGACTACAAAGGACAAGAGATCGGGTTCGATTTGATCGACGGCTCCGTGTTCACCCAGCATTAAATGAGTAATGGATTTTTTTCTGGGAAAGTAAAGCGGCACAGACGTAATACCGACCACATTACTCCAGAAATCATGTGCCGAAGGTCTACACAAGTTATCGTCACTAACACCATATTCCCTATACGCTACTTGGCATCACGGGGCTTTTTACTTTTTACCTATTATATTATGATGTTGTTGTGATCGCTTAAGGCGGTCGGTTGTTGTCATTATTATTATTATTAATATTTAACATTTAGTACACCCATTTTGCCTATCTATTGTGTGTTAACCTGTATGTTACATTTTTTTTACATGCGAATATCTTTCTCTGTCAATAAATACATATATGTATACACATACACACACAGATGAACAAGAGATAAGATACTCTCCTAGTGTGGCGTTTACATATGGTGTTATTATCAGAATTATTTGGAAACAATATACACATTTTCTGCAAATATGCTCAGCACTACGCCAGACCGTCCTTTATTTCTTCTCAGACAAAAGTACCATTAGTGCTGGGTGAAAGACGGTCGATCAAGGAGTGCAGAACTACTTGATCTCAGTAGACCAGTACCACTACTTCACTATGGCGAAAGCAATGAAGATGGTTTCAGCTCAGATGCACAATCTTTCTAGCACCGGAGAAGACCTTGAAAATGGAGGGTATCGTTGGCTACATTTTTATGTCAACAATTTTTATCCAGACAGCGGCCATAGTTGGTTTACTATTCGATTTTTAAACTACCATTGATCCTTTAAAGTGCGCACAGTGCACACGGGACTTCCTGTTTCTCGACTTTATCTGAGACAGATAGATATCGGATCTGACCACACAGAGACAGAGGAAAGGTAAAGCCAAGAATATCAATGGAATCGCAATGGGAAACTGGCACCACGTCATCGGAACAGGAACATGGGACTGTTGTGTACAGAGGTAGCAGTTTAACCTCTAGCCCACCATCTCCTCTCCTATCTGTGTACACAAGTAATGTGTGTGTGTGTGCACTTGTAATGTCTATGTGTGTCATTCATGCAACAGGAGCGTCCCTTCTCAAACCTGGCGGTTCGAATTGCTGGCTGCAAAATTCACGATGTACCAATTGTTGATTTCAATGTCCCAATTGTTGATTGTAAACTTCACAATGTCCCAATTGTTGATTGCAATGTCCCAATTGTTTATTGCAATAAATACGATGTTCGAATTGTCGATTGCAATAACCACGCTGCTCGAATTATTGATTGCAATAATCTCAGTGCTTGAATTGTTGATTGCAATAACTACAATGTTAGAATTTTTTATTTTACTGCAATATCAACACAACTGGAGCAGTACAATGATTACATATTTGTTTTGTAATGAAAGACGGCCTGACAAAGTGCTGACCACATTAAGTAAAAATATTTTGATTAAGAAATAAATAGTCACATTAGCGCCATATCTCCACACGCAGCTTTTGAGCGTGCCGAGTTTCTTGATTTCCTTTTGAAGCAACATTATGTAATTCATTGCTCTTTTTTTCTACCATTGAAACTTCTCTAAATAAAAGGACTTATCATTCATTCGACAGTGTAGGTCAAGGACACCTTATCTTGCCTGGAGGATATTCTGGGCCGTGTATCACTGCTCCTGGCTGGTGGCAAATATCGTCTTAGTGTCCTTGAGGGATGATGCCAGCGTTGCTAAGTGGTTTATTTACCTTAGCAACTGGGTCTACTTCATTGTGACCATTGGCTGTGTTCTAGAGGCTGCTGCCGTCGTTTTCACCTGGAACAGAAGGTCTGAGAGTGTTCAAGGTAGAATCCATTTCTTTATCTCATTCTCCGTACTCTTTTTTCTTGTTTTGTTTGTTGTTTCTAAACAGTTATCCATATGGCTGATTTGTATTTGTTTCTTATTCTTCTTTCCGTTATTTATATGTCTGATTTATGTTGGTTTTTTTAAATTCTTCTTACCGTTATCTATATGGCTGATTTGTGTTTGTTTATTATTCTTCTTTCAGTTATTTATATGCCCATGTTTTTTCTTTTTTGTTGTTGTTTTTTTAAAACGGTTATATGCTTTATTCCTCTTGTTTTTTTATGCCTGTTTTGTATTGTTTCTTGTTTTCTATAAAAGTTTATGTGCATGCTTTTTCTTGTTTTAGTTTGATAAAAGTTTTTTTTCTACATGTCTGAACGCTTTATCTGCTTGACTTACTCATCATCATTGGGTACCGTCTCCGCATTGAAGGTTGGCTACCATGGAGTGCCATTCCGCTCTGTCTCTTGCTTGGATAGCGCAGGTTGTCATAGGCTGACTTGTCCATCTTTTGATGCTACTCGTCCATGTTAATCTTGGTCTGCCTCTTTTACCTTTAACATGCAAGCTAAAAGAGGCAAGATTACTTTTAGTAGGCTGCTGTATCTTTTAACATGCCCCAAAATTATAATTTATCTTGTTTGAATTCTGTTTAGCAGTTCCCTTTTCATTTCTGTAGCGCATCTTCCATTTGATGTCATTAATGTGCCCAAGTATTTGACGCGTTGCACTTGTTTCAGATTTGTCCTGTTTATTTATTTATTTTTTTGTTGTTGTAATTCTTACTATTCTTCTATAAATCTCACTTCAAATGCATTTTTGCACTTGTCTTCTGATGTTTTCATTAACCTCCCCTAAAATGCTAAGAACAGACCAACCAACAGCTGGTTTAAAACAAAACGAAAAACATGTATATCAGAACGTAATTAACAAGACAAAGAAGTCCATTTGTAAAAAGAAATGACAGTTAAGCATTCATAAATTTGGTGGAAAACAGGAAATATGAAATAACATATACTTGTGTGTTTCTTCTTGTAGCTAAGAACAGGACGTCTCGTGTGACACAATAAACAGGACAAAATTTAGGCGTGTCTCAGCTAAACTTACTTGCCAGGCACAGGTGTTGAATCTTCCGTGTGGCCTCGTCCGATTCTCGCGAGTTGCTCTAAGATTTCAACGCTCCTAGAACACAGAGCCAGCATGTCAATATTGGACATTTTCTTCGCTTTCTCCACAAACACAAAATCAGAAAGTCTTTCTTGTTATATT
Source organism: Megaustenia siamemsis (assembly GCA_032433765.1). Lineage (NCBI taxonomy): Eukaryota > Metazoa > Mollusca > Gastropoda > Stylommatophora > Ariophantidae > Megaustenia > Megaustenia siamemsis. Next base: position 29,278,882 of record JAVIAB010000091.1, read on the forward strand.
TTTTATTCTTGGCGTTGCTGTTTCTCAGTTGCTTTTTTCTTTCCATAGGACATTCTTCTTCCCTCCGTAGGACATTCATCTTCCTTTCATAGGACATTTTTTTCCCTTTCATAGGACATTCTTTTTCCTTCCATAGGACATTCATCTTCCTTTCATAGGACATTTTTTTCCTTTCATAGGACATTCTTTTTCCTTCCATAGGACATTCTTTTTCCTTCCATAGGACGTTCTTTTCCTTCCTTAGGACATTCTTCTTCCTTCCATAAGACATTCCTTTTCCTTCCATAGGACATTCTTCTTCCTTCCATCGTACATTCTTTTTCCTTCCATCGTACATTCTTTTTCCTTCCATTGTACATTCTTTTTCCTTCCATAGGACATTCCTTTTCCTTCCATAGGACATTCCTTTTCCTTCCATAGGACATTCTTTTCATTTCATAAGACATTGTTTTTCTTTCCATAGGACATTCTTTTTCCTTCCATGGGACATTCTTTTTTTCCATAGGGCATTCTTTTTCCTTCTATAGGACAATCTTTTTTTCCATAGGGCATTCTTTTTTCCATAGGGCATTCTTTTTCCTTCGATAGGACATTTTTTTTCCATCTATAGGACATTTTTTCCATAGGACATTCTTTTTCCTTCTATTGAACATTCTTTTGTTTCCATAGGACATTCTTTTTCCCTCTATAGGACATTTTTTCCATAGGACATTCTTTTTCCTTCTATAAGGATGTTCTTTTGACTATTTTTTTTCAAATAGAGAACCACAGTTCGAAACGATGAGTGATGCAGTTAACAATTGAGGGTATCCGGCCTCCATTAGTTTAGGAAAGGAAAGCAGCTCGGGAGAACCGGAAACGATGTGGCCAAAAAAAGTATCGGTTGAGCAACAACAGAGGTAGTGCTGTGACATTCCTTCACTAGACTCTTCTTGGTCTAGTTTCACGGAAGCACGTGGGGACAGCGTGGTCCATCTTGTAGCCGAACAAAATGTAACCTCAAGGAATACCACAAGAACTGAAATTATTACCCGCATCGCGTTGGCGTCTAGTTTCTTTAACTAACGTACACGTATATGGCGATGAAAATATTTAGCAAACTGGTGTGGAGAGTGTGGGGATCATGAAGGCACTTCTGACAGACTTCTATATTTATATCTTCAGATATTCTCTAGGATTCTGCGATGTCGAGAAGTATCATTAAAAAAAAAAATGTTATCTTTCCATCTCTTCCTCTCTCGCCCACTCCTTCTTCCTGCTTTCACAACGTCTTACCGAGTGATGGTCATGCATTATGTTTGCTTGTATCGTATAGCAACCTTTTTTTATTACTCGCACTACGATCTTAGTAGGCGATGCCCAAAGCAACATGATAACATCATATCTCCTGTTTTGTCTTCTATAGCTCAACTCTAAGTGTCCATCACAAACGCATTAACAAAATGATATATAAAGGGCGCGCATAAGCCTCATTTTAGAACGAAGTATGATGTCCTACTCTGTGCAAATATATTTTATCCTTAAAAGAGCTGCTGGAGTCTGCGCTATTCCAGCCGATATTTCATGTTTTAAGACTTCATCGCTGTCTATGAAAAAAAAAAAAGTAAAGTACCCCCGTCACACCAAGTGGCATATAGGGAATATGGCGTTAGTGACCATACATTTTACAGACGCTCGGCACATGATTTGTGGAGTAATGTGGTCGGTAATACGCCCATGCCGCTTTACTTTCCAGAAAAAATCAGGTACCCATTAAGGGCATCGCTGTCTATGGATCCTAAATATTTATATGTGTCAACTGCTTCTATTTCTTATCCATGAACTTTTATGTGTACAAGAGTTCCCTTAGGGCTGTTGATTATCAATGTTTTCTTTTCCTGGCCTAACGTGCTAGTGGGCGTTAAGGGGACTAAATAAGTGAGTGAGTCTTTGGAGTTTTCCCATTAGTTTGTCAACAACTCATCAGTCACTATAGGAGCTACCCACCAGGGTTAACCTCCAGCACGAGTGCATCTTTAGTCCGGCTTATCACTTCCAGGTTTCTCGCCCAAGAGAGTTGAAACTAAAAATAAACAAATCCGACAAGACTACCAAACGACAAGAAAGCAGCATCAATCACGTGACTTGGTTGTGTACCCCCACAACCTGGTGTAGAGAGTAGGTGATGTAAAGTACAGATCATCTAATTGGTTCGAATGCAACCCTAGCTCTTGTTGCTACAACCTGACTGTGACACAGTAATTAGTTTCAGGTTTGTTAGTTCGTGTCTGTAACCAGCTAGAACTTTCAGTTCATCCTGCTAAAGTTTCAAACACTTTCCTGCCAGAACAGGTGAAATTATTTCGACAGATTTTTACATTTGCTCTCATTTCTGGTTTTCTTTATTCCCTGCACCATTATTACATCGTTCAAAAAATACAAAGTGGCTTAATATACAATGGAGAACAATGGAAAAAATATCAGAGCAATTGAAGATGCGTCTGGTATATTGTACATTACAGGTAGTTTCCCATGGTATAAGCGTTAATGACTTCCTTGAAATCATGGGTTCTCGGTCCTTGTTAGTGTACCCGTTAGGGATAGAAGGGAGAATGCGAATAAATAAAAAAAATAAATAAACATTGCCAAGAAAATGTAGGAACGTTAACATTCAACTAGTTACAAGTAAATTATTCCTAGTGTATCTAATATTTCCATCAATGCATATTTTTTGTGGTCTGCCCCTGAGTCTGGTATTCTCTCAACGTTTACTAAAAACTCCTTGTGTTGTGTTTTCATTGTCTCATCACGTGGCCAAAAAAAACATTGTACCGGTTGTTTCCTTATGTATTCTATGGCGGGAATTGCTCCTCACCTTTTATCTAAGGTTTTTATTTCTGATTTTATCTCTCAGGCTGTTTCCTGCCATGCGTCTAACACATTTCATATCGGTAATGTTTGTTTATCTTATTGTTCTTGAGTCTAGTGTCTATAACTGGTATTGGTAGCACAGCTGATGATGAAGATTGAGGAGTGCCTGATTTGCCTGTAGAGTTATTTCCATGGACAATAGCGGTGATAGTTTGTCCGATGATTTGATAAGCTGTGATGCATCTATTGACGCTATCTATGTGAGTGATGAAATCAAAAGCTGTCATGTGTTTAATGCAATATGTGATTCCCACCAAAGACGTTTCTGCAAGGGACTGGGAAAAGGGCGAGAAGCAGAGGTAAGCCTTGCAAAGTTATGAGAAGATAACATCAATAAATAAACAAGCCTCGACTGTGCAGAGTTCCAAATAATGAAAATGAGAGAAATGGAGAAGGATGACTAAGTCTGTCAGTGATTCCCCAGCGACCTGCTTCTCTGCCACTCACAGCCAGGGTTATGAGATGCAAAAGAAGAAGAATATGAGGTTTTAAATTGACATTTTTGCAAGCTTTCAAATTTGCGTGCAACTTGATATGAGACATTTGTTGACTGGGTTATTCTTGTGCTTTTTAATTGTACAACCTATGTACAGCTTTGTTGTACAACCTATGTACAGCTTTGTTGTACAACCTATGTACAGCTTTGTTGTACAACCTATGTACAGCTTTGTTGTACAACCTATGTACAGCTTTGAAAATAATACAAGTCGCATGTGATGATATATGGGTAACACGGGATAGTTCACATATTTCCCATGATCACTGGCACATTTATATCATCGGTGAACCAGTTCCAGAATGCTGTCATGGAAGATTCACGTCCCGCCCCCGCCCACCACCCGGGCTGGTCTTGTGAGCTGCGGTTCAGTTGTGGGGCACTCATTGTGTGCACACAGTTTTCCTGCGCTAGAGGTCAGAAATAACTTGTTTTCGACAACATGGTATCCAATACCAACAACATGACTCAACTTAACGTTGTTCTTGTTATTCATCAAATCAACAAGTCGCCGTTGCTTAGCTTCTGTTAGCGCAGTAACTCAGCGACCACTCAGCGAGTTAGTCGCCGTTGCTTAGCTTCTGTTAGCGCAGTAACTCAGCGACCATTCAGCGAGTTAGTCGCCGTTGCTTAGCTTCTGTTAGCGCAGTAACTCAGCGACCATTCAGCGAGTTAGTCGCCGTTGCTTAGCTTCTGTTAGCGCAGTAACTCAGCGACCACTCAGCGAGTTAGTCGCCGTTGCTTAGCTTCTGTTAGCGCAGTAACTCAGCGACCACTCAGCGAGTTAGTCGCCGTTGCTTAGCTTCTGTTAGCGCAGTAACTCAGCGACCACTCAGCGAGTTAGTCGCCGTTGCTTAGCTTCTGTTAGCGCAGTAACTCAGCGACCATTCAGCGAGTTGTATAAAGTTGTTTGTTGCCTTGGTGGTTATGCAGACTTCTTGACGAGACATGATCACTTCAAGTTCAGACTATGTCTATCAAGCTTGTGTAAACTGCCATTGAACACTCATTGTCTCATGATAGTTCTCATATAAATTGTGTATAGCTCATGTCTCCTCTTCTTAAACTAATTGATCCAACTCCTTAAAAGCTCCACTCTGACAACCACATCTTTATACACAACCGATGTATTTGAACCATTTTAAGCTTACAAACGTCATCTGTGAGAAATGATAATATAGCTCCTTGCTATAGCTTGGTACTCAGTGCTACCACATTTAGAAGACGAATGCAAGGAAGTCGTTCGGTTTCAATTTGCTGAAACAATTTTGTTTGAAGAACGTATTTCTGTGACATTCATTATGGCATATCATTCGTCAAAAACAGATGAAGGGGTCCTGTGGTGAAGACACTTTTTCATCTACACGGATGGTTGTGTATCCCGCGAACAGTGCAGTGGTTTGGGTTTTGTAGAATACCACCATTGCATAGAAGTGGCTAGGGAATCTGGCAAGTGTAGCATTACGGTGTCCAGCATGGCTAGGGAATCTGGCAAGTGTAGCATTACGGTGTCCAGCATGGCTAGGGAATCTGGCAAGTGTAGCATTACGGTGACCAGCATTAGAATGGAGATAGAAGCAACAGCGGCGGCGATAACATGGTTGGTACCACAAAAAGTGGTTCACTTTTAGTGAGGAAATCTTAGTGACGGACTGGCAAAGTATGATACTGAAGATTGATAGATAGTGTCTGCGGCAGGAGTGGATGCAGCTCTTGGATGGATCTAAAGTAAAAACGTTAACCCGGGTGTACTGTCCAGAGCACGCTGGTTACATGGCAACGAGATAGCCATTAAGCTCGCTAGCAGCTCTGGCACTGAGTGTGGCCTTACTCTGGACAAAGGGGACATCGCCAAGTTTGTTCTTCATTGCTGAAGAGAAGAGAAGGTGAATGGGTGGGGCAATGGTGTAAGTATTGAGAGACTGAAGAGTCTAAAGGTGGAAAAGTGACGTGGTAGATCCGGAGTGTTTCCTGGGAAAGGCTGATGTACCTATAATGAACACCTTACAGAAACAGTCTGTCAGCTAACGTTTCGAGAAATGCTGTGACGGGTGGTAGAACGGATATGGGGATGCCCCGATTGCAGTGAAAGTGATCCTAGAGTAAGTCAAAAGCAGAAGACGAAATTATTAGACTGACGTAATACACAATGATTTCGATGCTTGCTGTATAGGGAAGCTAAAAAGACGTAGTTAACGTTGTTTCGCGGTTTACAGAAATCTGCGCTTTCCGGTTCAAACGCCGTCCACGACCTCATTTTTTTGTAAAGTGCACTCACCACTACTTTACTGAAGCACAATAATCAAGTTATGTACCTAATATCAATTTCCATAGTTATTAATGTTTTAACTAAAATAAGCTAGCATAACTACGGATCTTTTAACTAAAATAAACTAGCATAACTACGGATCTTTTAACTAAAATAAACTAGCATAACTACGGATCTTTTAACTAAAATAAACTAGCTTAACTACGGATCTTTTAACTAAAATAAACTTGCATTACTATGGATCTTTTAACTAAAATAAACTTGCATAACTATGGATGTTTTAACTAAAATAAACATGCATAACTAAGGATCTTTTAACTAAAATAAACTAGCATAACTACGGATCTTTTAACTAACATAAACTAGCATAACTATGGATCTTTTAACTAAGATAAGCTAGCATAACTATGGATGTTGTAACTAAAATAAGCTAGCATAACTATGGATGTTTTAACTAAAATAAACTAGCATAACTATGGATGTTTTAACTAAAATAAGCTAGCATAACTATGAATGTTTTAACTAAAATAAACTAGCATAACTATGGATGTTGTAACTAAAATAAGCTAGCATAACTATGGATGTTTTAACTAAAATAAACTAGCATAACTATGGATGTTGTAACTAAAAAAAGCTAGCATAACTATAGATGTTGTAACTAAAATAAGCTAGCATAACTATAGATGTTTTAACTAAAATAAGCTAGCATAACTACGGATCTTTTAACTGAAATAAACTTGCATAACTATGGATCTTTTAACTAAAGTAAGCTAGCATAACTATGAATATTTTAACTAAAATAAACTAGCATAACTATGGATCTTTTAACTAAAATAAACTAGCATAACTATGGATCTTTTAACTAAAATAAGCTAGCATAACTATGAATGTTTTAACTAAAGTAAGCTAGCATAACTATGGATCTTTTAACTAAAATAAACTTGCATAACTATGAATATTTTAACTAAAATAAACTAGCATAACTATGGATCTTTTAACTAAAATAAACTAGCGTAACTATGGATCTTTTAACTAAAATAAGCTAGCATAACTATGGATCTTTTAACTAAAATAAGCTATCATAACTATGGATCTTTTAACTAAAATAAGCTAGCATAACTATGGATCTTTTGACTAAAATAAGCTAGCATAACTTGGGATGCTTTAACCAACACAAGCTACCATAACTTGGATGTTTTAACTAAAATAAGCTAACATAACTACGGATCTTTTAAATAAAATAAGCTAGCATAACTATAGATGTTTTAACTAAAATAAGCTAGCATAACTATGAATGTTTTAACTAAAATAAACTAGCATAAGTATGGATCTTTTAACTAAAATAAGCTAGCATAACTATGGATCTTTTAACTAAAATAAACTAGCATAACTATGGATGTTTTAACTAAAATAAACTAGCATAACAATGGATCTTTTAACTAAAATAAGCTAGCATAACTTGGGATGTTTTAACCAAAATAAGCTCACATAACTATGGATGTTTTAACTAAAATAAGCTACCATAATTATGGATGTTTTAACTATAATAAGCAAGCATAACTTGGGATGTTTTAACTAAAATAAGCTAGCATGACTTGGTATGTTTTAACCAACACAAGCTACCATAACTTGGGATGTTTCAACTAAAATAAGCTACCATAATTATGGATGTTTTAACTAAAATAAGCTAGCATAACTATGAGTGTTTTAACTTAAGTCAGATGCCATAACTGTGGATGTTTAACTAAAATAAGCTACCATAATTATGGATATTGTAACTAAAATAAGCTAGCATAACTATGGATGTTTTAACTAAAATCAGCTTTCATAACTAGGGATGTTTTAACTAAAATCAGCTTTCATAACTAGGGTTGTTTTAACTAAAATCAGATGCCATAACTGTGGCTGTTTAACTAAAATAAGCTAGCATTACTATGGATGTTTTAACTAAATCAAGCTAGCATAACTATGGATGTTTTAACTAAAATCAGCTTTCATAACTAGGGATGTTTTAACTCTATTTTGTACATGACGTGTTTCAATTAAAAAACATCAGCTTCTTCGCCACTCGAACACGTGATCTATGAAGTAGCCTGTGTGAAGTACTCTCCCCTGATAACTTGTTACTTGAAGACTGAGCAGTTTCTCCAAGATTATTTTTCATGATATTTTTCATGATATTTTTCATGATATTTTTCATGATATTTTTCATGATATTTTTCATGGTTTACAATCTTAGTTTTAGCTTCCCATACCATTTCCCATGACATGGACATAACATTAAACAAAACCACATGCCAAGCCTATCTCTATGCATTTTATCTACAATATAAACACACACATCTCTTCCAGAACAAACAGTGAGAATAGCTTCCCATGACAGCATTTCGTGTCTACCCAAAAAGTGATATTTTCGTGAAAGCTTTGCAGATCAAGCAAATATTTGTGCAAATAGACTATTCAGAATCATTTAGTTTTTGAACATTTTATCATAGGATTTTTTTTGTCTTTTAACATTTAGAGTTTTTTTGTGTTCATTTGAGATCAAACAAAAAAATTTGATTATTTGAGATCATTAGTTTTTGAGTTATAGATGATATAGTGAGTTAATTCGCATGAAAGGAAATATTAAAGTATTGGCCAATTTGTCATTTTAAATTAGTTCCCGTGAAAGGAAATATTAAAATATTGCCCAATTTGTCATTTTAAATTAGTTCCCGTGAAAGGAAATATTAAAATATTGCCCAATTTGTCATTTTAAATTAGTTCCCGTGAAAGGAAATATTAAAATATTGTCTAATTTGTCATTTTAAATTAGATCCCGTGAAAGGAAATATTAAAATATTGTCTAATTTGTTATTTTAAATTAGTTCCCGTGAAAGGAAATATTAAAATATTGTCTAATTTGTCATTTTAAATTGACAAATTTCCCGTGAAAGGAAATATTAAAAAATTGTCTAATTTGTCATTTTAAATTAGTTCCCGTGAAAGGAAATATTAAAATATTGTCTAATTTGTCATTTTAAATTAGTTCCCGTGAAAGGAAATATTAAAATATTGTCCAATTTGTCATTTTAAATTAGTTCCCGTGAAAGGAAATATTAAAATATTGTCCAATTGTCATTTCTCGTAGATGGAAATGTTCTCACCAAAAATGAACCGCTAGAACCCTCGTTACGCCTCATGTTGGGCTCACAGGAAATTCTACGTTTTGGCCCATATTTTTTCGACCATTTGTACATTGTAAAAAAAGAGAGCTAATTTCCAATATTGGGAAGAAACAATCATCATTTTTTGGCCATGTAATGAGAAGAGAACAACTTAAATATATTGTAACAACTAGAAAAACTGAGGGACGAAGAGATAGAGGAAAACAAAGAGAAAAAATACCAGACAGCTTAAGAGAATGGCCTGACAGAAGTTCAACAACAGAAATGATAAATAGCTGCCGAGATCGAAAGATGTGGAGAGACATGATCACCCACGCCAGCTGGCCCGGTACTTGATGATGATGATGTATATTGTAAGTAATTTGATCAGCACTATGTCAGAACCGTTTTATGATTCAGAAAATATTTTATTTCTCATCGTACACGTCACTTTAACCATCTGATTCCTCCCCTTCTTCATCCTGTAATCCCGGGGGTCGTTAGTACGACCTGACAGACTTCGTCAACCTTCGTTTTTCTCTAACTCCAGTCATTTTTGTAGAACTCTGCAAAGTCTCAGACTGTCTAATCTTTGATGTTATCTTCCTATCTCCTTTTCCGTTTGCCTCTCCTCCACGCTTCTTTCACAACTCCTGGCAGAATGGTGTTTGTCAAGCGAGACGATCAAGATACATGGTCAAACCATATTTAGTTTACATTTCCTCTATAAAGTCAAAAGACCATCTTGTAATTCGATTGTTTGTTGTATCCTTTTGTGAAATTTGTCATTTGTGGTTTAATCTAAGTCAAATATGCCCAAGACCTTACGATAACATTTGATTGATCTTAATCCTCCCGGCGCCGTTAGACGTCGCATAAAACTTGCAGTGTTTTTTGCCATCCATCTTTATTAATGAATATATGCCTGCCAACTTTGCTTCTCTTATAAGTGTCTCTTTAAGCCTTCAATTTTTTCTGTGTCCTGATGTTTCCCATGGAAGACCCTGTTTTGGAATTCTCTTGTCTCTTTTCAGCACATGTCCAATATATGTCTAGCTTGTTTCTTTAACTGTAGATGAGATCTTTGGTTGCATGACCATTTTCCGTATCTCTTTGGTAGTCTTGAATTAATCCCATTGTAAAAAGAGTATTTTTCTTAGGCATTTATCTTTAAAAGCGTTTAGTTTTCTCTCAATCTCTTTTCTTGTTTTCCAGCTTTCACATGCGTATGTAAGTGTTGATAAAACCTTTGAGTTGAATATTCTAAGTTTGGTTTAATTTCACATTTCATGACTATAATTTATATTTTCTTCTGTATGGCTATGGTTATGGTTATGGAAGGCCCCGGTATCATAGCAAACGAATTAAAATCCATAACTGCTCAACCGCCCGTGCCAGTTAAATCATCTGAATTAACATCTCATCTCCCAAACAAAAAAGGTAGCTTCAGTCCCCATCATAGCAGTCTGAGCACACGTCAAAATACATACGGGAAACCGCGCAGAAAGTGAACACAGCCATCTGTTCTCCGTCATACGATATCATCATTCATCGTAAGCAACCGGAATATCGAAACACAATCAAAACGGATGAAACACACAACTCACGGTGTGCACAGAGCCAGTACACGGTGTGCACAGAGCCAGTACACGGTGTGCACAGAGCCAGTACACGGTGTGCACTCAGTAGCTCCGACAGCAAGCCGGACTTGGAATATGAGGAAACTGCAACAAGGAACACTTTTCAGACACACCTTTTAACGGTTCCTGCCGCCTATCCACCATATTGACCGGAATTAGCTTCTTCTGTAGCTCTGCTGTAGAAAGACCCGTAAATTTCACTAGAACTTAACCCCACTTACAAGTTATATTTCTACATTAATCGGCAGAATAAAAGAACTAAAATATATGCGACAAAAAGACGTGAACCAGAGTTATCTTCCTCTTTTAAGCTCCACGAGTTAACTGCCCCTAACTTTTGTATCTTCACAGAATGAAACATTTGTAACCTTCATGTCCTGGCCCGGGTAACAAAGAGATCTTCTAATCTCTAACGATGTTTAATTTGCCGCAGACAGTGTGTTTTACTAGCCATCAATTAATTGTTGTTTATTACATCAAGCTTTTTCAACCCAGAGATTGCTCCAGATAAATCGAGGATGTAAAGATTCAAGAGGGCGAGTGTTTCATTTCCGGTTGGAACTACAAAGCGTTCACACCCAATGTTGGCGGTAAGGAAGGCTTTCATTCGTTGACGGTAACAGCCATCTTGGAAGAATTCACAAGACAAAAGTGACATTGATTATCTATATTTTCTTCTTCTTCTGTCTCTCTCTCTCTCTCTCTATCTTTCTCTCCCTCTCCCAGCCTCCCACCCCTCTCTTTGATAAGTAATAGAAGACAGAAATTATCACGTTAAAACACACCGGAGACACCAGATCTGTGCTCATACCACACACACACACACACACACACAAGGCAAAGGTAATTTTTCTCTCCTCATTTCTCGTTATATCTTCTGTTGTGTCTTTCTTCTTCATCAGCCTCTTCGCTGTCCGTCTTTAAGAGGGCGTTAAATGTGACTGTTGCCTTATGTTGTGTTTTACAATGATCTGCAATATCGTCTTGTTTGGGGATCAGATAAATCATCATAAATCTGAATGTTGGACATAGCCGGCTCACGGTCTGTCCGGTCTTATACTATCATCATCATCAAGTACAGGGCCTAGTGGCGTAGGTGATCATGTCTCTCCACAACTTTCGATCTCGACAGTAATTTATCATTTCTGTTGTTGACCTTCTGCCAAGCCATTCTCTTAAGCTGTCTGGCATTTTTTCCTCTATGCTTCTCTCTATCACTTCGTCCCTCAATTATTCCAGTTGTTACAATATATTCCAGTTGTTCTCTTCTCATTACGTGGCCAAAAAATGATGATTGTTTCTTTCTAATATTGGAAATTAGCTCTCTTTTTGCTTTGACCTGTTTCAGAACATTTTCATTACTCTTCTTATCTGTCCATGGTATTCTCAACATTCTTCTGTAAAACCACATTTCTACAGACTCCAGTGATTGTATCTGTTGTCCATGATTCACATCCATATGTTAATACTGGCTCTACATAACATTTAAGAACTCTTTTTTCTTGTTTCTGTTGTCAAAAATGGATTGCACAGTATCTTACTCATTTTTTGGAAAGCTGCTTTTGTCTGAGCCATTCTGCATCTCACCTCTGTTGTACATCTTCCGTCTGAGGTTAACAAAGTTCCCAAATATTTAAATTCATTTACCTGTTTTAATACTGTCCCACTTGTCTTTATTTTGCGCTGAGGTGATGTCTTTTTCTTTGTTGTTATCATTACTTCTGTCTTTTTGCTATTAATGCTCTTATACTGTTCAACACGCCATAGATGATGTACATCTACATTTAAGCTTTAAAATCTGACCAGTAACTTATTCGTAAGGTTTAGGGATGCCAGGAAGTGCAACGGAGACCGTACATGTGGGTAAGGACCCAGGTGGGATACGCATCACGTGACAACTCATGGTAGGTACATTTGATCCCGGGACAATTCATGGTAGGTACATTTGATCGCGGGACAATTCATGGTAGGTACATTTGGTCGCGGGACAATTCATGGTAGGTACATTTGGTCCCGGGACAATTCATGGTAGGTACATTTGGTCGCGGGAAAATTCATGGTAAGTACATTTGGTCGCGGAACAATTCATGGTAAGTACATTTGGTCGCGGAACAATTCATGGTAGGTAATTTTGGTCGCGGGACAATTCATGGTAGGTACATTTGATCTCGTGACAATTCATGGCAGGTACATTTGGTCGCGGGACAATTCATGGCAGGTACATTTGATCGCGGGACAATTCATGGTAGGTACATTTGATCGCGGGACAATTCATGGCAGGTACATTTGATCGCGGGACAATTCATGACAGGTACATTTGATCGCGTGACAATTCATGGCAGGTAGATTTGATCGCGTGACAATTCATGACAGGTACATTTGATCTCGTGACAATTCTTGGTAGGTACATTCGATCGCGTGACAATTATTGGTAGGTACATTTGATCGCGTGACAATTCTTGGTAGGTACATTTGATCGCGGGACAAGTTTTCGCAAATAAAATCATCGTTGGAAAAATTAATCTCTTGAATCCTGACGTCATTGATGTAGGAATTTAAGGTCATGACTATAATCATCTTCATGTGATATACCGCTTGGTATAGGCGATCATGTCCATCATAATCCTCTATTCACAGTACATCGTATCGATTCTGTAGTTGAGTGTTTTCCATGTCATGACACCAAGCCATCTAGTACCTTCTCTCTTTCTCGTTATCCTGGAACTGTCCTGTATGGTTGCTAATTCTTATGTCTGCTGTTTGTTGCCAATTCATGTTTTTTTAATGATTCTCAGATCCTGCCATCATCAAGTTTAATTTCTTCAAAGGAAAGTAAGGAGCCCCGTCACGCCAAGTGGCGTATAGGGAATATAGTGTTTGTGACCATCATTTTTACATCGGTATTGCGCCCGTGCCGCTTTACTTACACAGAAACAAAATTTGTACCCATTTAAGGCTGGGTGAACCCGGAAGCCGTCGATCGGGATCGAACCCGACCTCTTATCCTTAGTAATCCAGTTCACTAACCACTGAGTTATTTCAGCTCTCTTAATTTCTCACGGATAGTGATTATTTACACATGCCCTGCCTATATCTGTTACAAAAAAATTAACACAAGTTGGGGGCCTCGGTAGCCTAGTTGGGAAAACCACCCGACTAGATTACCGACGTTCGGACAACCCGTGTTCGATTCCCGCTGGGAGAAGTGTGAATTGTACTCGTGGTTGGAAATTTAAAAAAATTACCCCACGGTCGACCCAGCCGTTGGCAGAAATGGGTACCAGGGTATTATCCTGGGAAGGTGAGGAATGTCGCTTCGCATCTGAGTTTCGATGCTTGAGGCGACACTATACAGAAATATCCGAACATTTCTGGATAGGCGGCCGAGCATATATGGGTGTAAACTCGCGTGCTAAGACGCCGGTTCATGTCTCGTACTTTACTTTACTTTAACACAAGTTTATTTACATGGCAAAACCGCAAATAGAGAATATAAATAGTACAATATAGATATAGATGTTGAGAAAAGCTGGTGTGGAGATTAGAGTACAATCAATATAGATTAAAACGACTATAGCGCTTCAGCCGACAGTTCAAACATTAGCATGGATTGTTTCCTATGTGATATCTGAAGCTTATTCACTTTTCCTCTGACATGATTAGAGTACCACCTAAACGTTAAATCGTTGGAAGGATTTCACTGACAACTTAAAATAAGCATTTCAGTGGACGTGGATTTATGAAAGCGGACATCAACCTCCAACACGGACAGGAATACAAGAAAACGTTTCTCTTGGGTTCTGCGTTGTAACAGATATGTGTGATTAGATATCATTTGGTGTAACAGATATTTGTGACTAGGTATCATTTGGGGTGACAGATATGTGTGATTAGGTATCATTTGGGTGACAGATATGTGTGACTAGGTATCATTTGGGGTGACAGATATGTGTGACTATGTATCATTTGGGGTGACAGATATGTGTGATTAGGTATCATTTGGGGTGACAGATATGTGTGACTATGTATCATTTGAGGTGACAGATATGTGTGATTAGGTATCATTTGGGGTGACAGATATGTGTGACTAGGTATCATTTGGGGTGACAGATATGTGTGATTAGGTATCATTTGGGGTGACATATGTGTGACTAGGTATCATTTGGGGTGACAGATGTGTGTGATTAGGTATCATTTGGGGTGACAGATATGTGTGACTAGGTATCATTTGGGGTGACAGATATGTGTGACTAGATATCATTTAGTGTAACAGATATTTGTGACTAGGTATCATTTGGGGTGACAGATATGTGTGATTAGGTATCATTTGGGGTGACATATGTGTGACTAGGTATCATTTGGGGTGACAGATGTGTGTGATTAGGTATCAATTGGGGTGACAGATATGTGTGATTAGGTATCATTTGGGGTGACAGATATGTGTGACTAGGTATCATTTGGGGTGACAGATATGTGTGACTATGTATCATTTGGGGTGACAGATATGTGTGATTAGGTATCATTTTGGGTGACAGATATGTGTGATTAGGTATCATTTGGGGTGACAGATATGTGTGACTATGTATCATTTGGGGTGACATATGTGTGATTAGGTATCATTTGGGGTGACAGATATGTGTGACTATGTATCATTTGGGGTGACAGATATGTGGGACTAGTTGTCATTTTCTCGCAGCTCATGATTCTTATTCGTAGTTTGTTTGATTAGTACCATTAGTATTTGTATGCAACTGCTATTTTGCCACCCACACACACCCACACGCGCACGCACACACACAAACACAAACACACAAATGATATAATTGTGTATTTCTCGTTATGTATTATCAACACAAGAAACCCCACTGACATTAAACCTCGTGTGGGCAAAATGTAAACAGCAACACTTGTCATGTTGAATCGGCTAAATCGTGTGGGCGTGGTAGTCCGCATTAAATAAAAACAACAAACATATATGTATGTTCACACGTCTTCTTGATATCTACAGCTTAATATTTTACTTTCCTTGTAACCATATTGTACTTACAATTCTAGTTCTTTCATTTGATCAACACGCTGATGTATTTGGTGCATTTGTAATTACTTCCTATAGTGACATGTGATTCATCATCAAGTACTGGGCCTGCTGGCATAGGTGATCTTGTCTCTCCACAACTTTCGATCACGACAGTTATTTCTCATTTATGTTGTTGACCTTCTGCCAAGCCATTCTCTTTAGCTGTCTGGTATTTCATGTGATTACGCAAATCATATTCGATGTAAATCATAAACGAAGCCAAAAATAAACAAAACATCAACATAACTATAGAAGGCAGACAACTAAAACAAGTAGAGGAATTCAAACACATAGGAAGTCTAATGACAAACGATACTTCTCAAACGGCAGAGATAGAATCAAGATGCAAAAAAGCTTGTCAAATCATCGGACAGTTATCACCACTATTGTCCAACAAGGAAATAACTCTGGAGGCAAAACGAGCACTATACAACTCATCCCAACGTTGTGCTACCAATGCCAGACCTGGACCCTAGATGCAAGAACAATAAGAAAATAACCTCTACAGAGATGAAATGTGTTAGACGAATGACAGGAAACAGTCTGAGAGATAAGATCAGAAATGAAGAACTGAGAAAAAAGCTAGGAATAGCCCCCGCTATAGAATATATAAGGAAACAACAGATAAAATGATTTAGCCACGTGACAAGGCAGTAAGAACAAAACACAACACAACGAGCTTTCAACAAACGTTGTGAGAACACCAGACCCAAAGGTCGACCACGAAAAAGATGGGTCGATGGAATATTAGAAGCAGCAGAGGCGAACAGAAGAGCAAAAGACCGCAAATTATATCTCCCCTCGACGCTGAAAGGCAATTGAGGAAGGAAAGAAGAGGAAGAATATATTCGTTGATCTTTGTTGAGAAGAGCTCGCTGGATTAATTATATAGTTCTTGCCTCGTGCGACCATTGTACTATCAATTATTCTCATTTATTTTTTTTTAGATCAATATACACATGTTACACACATAATCCAGGGAGTCGCGTTAGCTCGCTGGTTAGTGAACTGGACTACTAAGGACAAGAGGTCTGGTTCGATCCTGATCGACGGCTTTCAAGTTCACCCAGCCTTAAATGGGTAACGGATTCTTTTTCAGGGAAAGTAAAGCGGCACGGGCGTAATACTGACCACATTACCGCAAAAAATCATGATCACTAACATCATATTCCCTGTGTTAGTCATATCTCATATTTTAGAGTGTCTGTGCTAGTCACATCTCATATCTTGGTGTGTGTGTCTGTGTTAGTCATATCTCATATCTTGGTGTGTGTCAGTGTTAGTCATGCCTCATATCGTTGTGTGCATGTCTGTGTTAGTCACATCTCATATCTTTGTGTGTGCATGTCTGCGTTAGTCACATCTCATATCTTTGTGTGTGCATGTCTGCGTTAGTCACATCTCATATCTTTGTGTGTGCATGTCTGTGTTAGTCACATCTCATATCTTTATGTGTGCATGTCTGTGTTAGTCACATCTCATATCTTTGTGTGTGCATGTCTGCGTTAGTCACATCTCATATCTTTGTGTGTGCATGTCTGTGTTAGTCACATCTCATATCTTTGTGTGTGCATGTCTGTGTTAGTCACATCTCATATCTTTATGTGTGCATGTCTGTGTTAGTCACATCTCATATCTTTGTGTGTGCATGTCTGCGTTAGTCACATCTCATATCTTTGTGTGTGCATGTCTGTGTTAGTCACATCTCATATCTTTGTGTGTGCATGTCTGTGTTAGTCACATCTCATATCTTTGTGTGTGCATGTCTGTGTTAGTCACCTCTCATATCTTTGTGTGTGCATGTCTGTGTTAGTCACCTCTAGTGACTCGGGCAGATTGTGCTCGTAAACCTGGGAGGGCCGAACATCTAAGGGCAGAATCCCCCTACAGAAAAGACAATCTGCTGCCTTGCAGGAAGATTGGGGACAATCAAAGGCTAAGGAAAGCAAATCTGAACAAAATGCTGGCTGAAATCGGATGCACTGGGTCACTGGCGCAGAACACAGTGCAACGTTTTAACATGTATTCAAGCAGAGTGGATCTAACACTCTAATTGACTTTAATTATGATGTCAATTCACTTAAACAGACAGCTGTCTTCATGTGAGAGTCTGGAATCCTACTCTGATTGAGTCCTGATCGCAGAGAGAGAGAGAGAGATATTCCCTATACCCCACTTGCCTTGACGGGACATTTACACATAATCCTGCTAGTAATGTCCCAAGTGGTTAATTGTCCCGTGACGAATTTACCCGGAATGATTTTCCTTTCGATGAATGTTTCGCGATGTTTTTTTCTCCCCAAGAACTGGGTCAGAGGTTCTCGGTATTTGGAGAAGATTGGAACACCCATGGGCGTGACCGGGGTGAGTTGCTGATGATCGTAACATAACAAACACAACATAACACAACATAACACAAAAGAACATAACATAGATAATTATTCATAGAATGACCATTGACATATATTTGTACTAATACCATATTCCCTACACGTCACGGTGTGGGACAGATACACCGTCTTATCTTAATTAATTTGAACTGTTTTGAACACGTGTGTAGCGAGTTTTATTTGTGTGTGTCACATCATCTATTCTGAACTTGTTTGTAGCGAGTTATATGTGTGTGTGTGTATGTCGCATCATCTAATCTAAATACCTGTGTAGCGGGTTATATGTGTGTATGTGTCACATCATCTAATCTGAACATGTGTGTAGCGAGTTATATGTGTATGTGTCACATCATCTAATCTGAACATGTGTGTAGCGAGTTATATGTGTATGTTTCACATCATCTAATCTGAACATGTATGTAGCGAGTTATATGTGTATGTGTCACATCATCTAATCTGAACATGTATGTAGCGAGTTATATGTGTATGTTTCACATCATCTAATCTGAACATGTATGTAGCGAGTTATATGTGTATGTTTCACATCATCTAATCTGAACATGTATGTAGCGAGTTATATGTGTATGTGTCACATCATCTAATCTGAACATGTATGTAGCGAGTTATATGTGTATGTTTCACATCATCTAATCTGAACATGTATGTAGCGAGTTATATGTGTATGTTTCACATCATCTAATCTGAACATGTATGTAGCGAGTTATATGTGTATGTTTCACATCATCTAATCTGAACATGTATGTAGCGAGTTATATGTGTATGTTTCACATCATCTAATCTGAACATGTGTGTAGCGAGTTATGTGTGTGTGTGTGTGCCACATCATCTAATCTGAACATGTGTGTAGCGAGTTATATGTGTATGTTTCACATCATCTAATCTGAACATGTATGTAGCGAGTTATATGTGTGTGTGCCACATCATCTAATCTGCTCTGGTGTTCATGTGTGTGTGTGTGCCACATCATCTAATCTGCTCTGATGCTCATGTGTGTGTGTGTGTGCCACATCATCTAATCGGCTCTGGTGTTCATGTGTGTGTGTGTGCCACATCATCTAATCTGCTCTGGTGCTCATGTGTGTGTGTGTGTGTGCCACATCATCTAATCTGCTCTGGTGCTCATGTGTGTGTGTGTGTGCCACATCATCTAATCTGCTCTGGTGCTCATGTGTGTGTGTGTGTGTGTGTGTGTGTGTGCCACATCATCTAATCTGCTCTGGTGCTCATGTGCGTGTGTGTGTCAGCGCATATTTGCCCGCCCTTGTTTAACCACAAGTAAAGCAGCCATGTCTAAGCAGACTTGATCTTGTTCTCGTTCTCTAGCCACCTCTGCCTTTCAGCGTCGAGAGTAAAATGTCATGTTCTAAAGAAGGTCCTTTGGTCCATCTCGGACACATTGCGTTGTGTGACGTCAACTATTTAGGTCCTTCATTTGCCGAGGAAGATGCCCTTCCTCCACCTCTTCTATTCTAGCATCTTGTTGCTAAACCCTGTGGAATGCTATGTACTCATCATCATCATCATTGAGTGCCGCCTCGGCATCTTAGGTTGGCTACCATGAAGCATCATTCCGTTCGGCCTCTTGCTTTGATAGAGAAAGGTTGTCATAAGCTGACTTGTCCATCTTTTGATGTTTCTCGTCCATGTTATTCTTGGTCTGCCTCTTTTACCTTGTATTTGCTATGTGCTATCATGTGTGCGATTTGCACAAATACGATTTTTAGGCCATGTTAAAAGACACAACAGCCTACTAAAAGTAATCCTGGAGGGGAAAATACAAGGAAAAAGAGGCAGAGGCAGACCAAGACTAACATGGACGAGTAAGATCAAAAGATGGACAAACCAGCCTATGACAACCTGCACCACCAAAGCAAGAGACAGAGCAGAATGGTGCTCCATGGTTGCGAACCTTGTGGAGATGGCGCTCGATGATAATTATCTTTATGTGTGGATTATAGCTATGTAATATGCTTCTGTTTGCATGTTCAATGTCTCCTTGATGTTTTGAAACCATCTTGTTCTTGGTCTGCCCCTGAAGCGTCGCCCAAGAACCATGCCTTCTATTATTATTATTATTATTTCCAGCTCGCTGTGTCTTTGAGCATGGCCATGGTATTTTAATGTCCCCTCTAGAATGTTGTTTATAAACCACGTGATTTCCTGGAAGACCTGCAATCAACAAACATGGTTGTTTATAATCTCTCGAAACTTGACTTTGATTATTGAGTTTTATTTTTCTACCGGATGCCGGAGAGCTGGATGTTGTTGTCGTTAGCGCACTCCCCTGCAGACTCGAAGGTTCCGGGATTCAAATACCAGTTGAGGTAAAATTACACTTTGACCTACACTTTTCTTGGTACACTTTGACCTACACTTTTCTTGGTACACTTTGACCTACACTTTTCTTGGTACACTTTGACCTACACTTTTCTTGGGGATGACCAAGCCTCTTTAAATGGCTACCAGAGATATTATATGGGAGCCACGATAGCTCAGTGGTTAGTGAACTGGACTACAAAGGACAAGGGGTAGGGTTCGATCCCAACCGACAGCCTCTGGGTTCACCCAGCCTTAAATGGGTACCAGATTTTTTCTGGGAAACTATTGCGGCACGGACGTAATACCGACCACATTACCACAAAAATCATGTGCTGAAGGTATGTAAAATTTATGGTCACTAACACCATATTGCCTATACGCCACTTGGCGTGACGGGGACTCATAGTTTTAGTAGAGAAGAGATTATATTCTCTGGGACCGAAAGGTAGCGGAGACGGAAACTGGCCACCACATCTCATGAATCTGAGACTTACTACAATGACGTCACTCATGCTTAATTACCAAACTTCAACTAGTGTGGGACTACCTTTACCCTACTGCGTAGCGGCGGTGAACTCCACGGTGAATTCTTTTAGTCACAATTAGCGACATCTGCGTTAGCTTCACTTCTACATATTCCACATTTATAGCTACGGGATTACCGCTGCAACAAAAGCATACCACACAGTCAAACAGACAGAATACAATTCCTTGGAATGTTCCAATGTTGGTTTAACATTTCAGGTTTCAGTGTCACACATTTTTCGCCTTCCTACGGCGGCAAATACAATTGTTAAATTGTCTGCTCTTTTCCCTGCTTCTATTACATCAGTTGGATTGAATGCTTACAACAGAAGTCTACAAATTGTATTGTACATAACTCAGTTCCCCTGTTGACTACCAGCATTCTTCTCCTGCTTCTTCTTCTTCTTCTCCACCTGTTTCTTCTACTTCTTCTCCTGTTTCTTCTACTTCTCCTCCTGTTTCTTCTACTTCCTCTCCTCCTGTTTCTTCTACTTCTTCTCATGTTTCTTCTACTTCTCCTCCTGTTTCTTCTTCTTCTTCTTCTTCTCCTGTTTCTTCTTCTACTTCTTCTTTTTCTTCTTCTTCTTCTCCTCCTGTTTCTTCTACTTCTTCTCCTGTTTCTTCTACTTCTCCTCCTGTTTCTTCTTCTTCTTCTCCTCCTGTTTCTACTTCTTCTTCTTCTCCTGTTTCTTCTTCTACTTCTTCTTCTTCTCCTGTTTCTTCTTCTTCTTCTTCTTCTCCTTTTCCTGTTTCTTCTTCTTCTTCTCTTCTTTCCTCTTCTTCTACTTCTTCTCCTGTTTCTTCTACTTCTTCTACTTCTCCCGTTTCTTCTTCTTCTCCTGTTTCTTCTTCCTCTCTCTCTTCTTCTTCTTCTCTTCTTCTTCTACTTCTCCCGTTCTTCTTCTTCTCCTGTTTCTTCTCCTTTTTTCTTCTTCTTCTTCTTCTTCTTCTTCTTTTTTCTTCTTCTTTTCCGCCTTTTCTTCTCCGATCATGACTCATTCAGTCTGGAATTCCTGGATCCTCTATTACGACGTCCACTGTTGTACATACATTGTCATATCATATAATTCCTCTTTCAAAGTTAGTCACAATTTCCTCCTAAAGTCTGTGTACTGGGTGCTGTCTTGTAGAAAGCGTTTTACGACCAGTTGTATCAGCAGACATACCCAGGACTGAGAGCTTATCAACGGTAATCTCTGTCTTGTAGAAAGCGTTTTACGACCAGTTGTATCAGCAGACATACCCAGGACTGAGAGCTTATCAACGGTAATCTCTGTCTTGTAGAAAGCGTTTTACGACCAGTTGTATCAGCAGACATACCCAGGACTGAGAGCTTATCAACGGTAATCTCTGTCTTGTAGAAAGCGTTTTACGACCAGTTGTATCAGCAGACATACCCAGGACTGAGAGCTTATCAACGGTAATCTCTGTCTTGTAGAAAGCGTTTTACGACCAGTTGTATCAGCAGACATACCCAGGACTGAGAGCTTATCAACGGTAATCTCTGTCTTGTAGAAAGCGTTTTACGACCAGTTGTATCAGCAGACATACCCAGGACTGAGAGCTTATCAACGGTAATCTCTGTCTTGTAGAAAGCGTTTTACGACCAGTTGTATCAGCAGACATACCCAGGACTGAGAGCTTATCAACGGTAATCTCTGTCTTGTAGAAAGCGTTTTACGACCAGTTGTATCAGCAGACATACCCAGGACTGAGAGCTTATCAACGGTAATCTCTGTCTTGTAGAAAGCGTTTTACGACCAGTTGTACCAGCAGACATACCCAGGACTGAGAGCTTATCAACGGTAATCTCTGTCTTGCTGTTTTCACATGATATGCGCCCTACACAAATGTTTGTACAATTGTTCAGTGGCATCACTTGAGGGATAATGTCATCCAGAAGCGTAGAGATTGCAGATCTTACTTGCAGTTCTGGAAAACATAGCACGGCCTGTAGGTGGCCACTCACCGCTTAATTGACTATGGTCAAGGAAAGGAAACGATGATAAAATAGTACATCATCATCATCAAGTACCGGGCCTACTGGTGTAGGTGATCATGTCTCTCCACAACTTTCGATCTCGGCAGCTATTTATCATTTCTGTTGTTGGCCTTCTGCCAAGCCATTCTCTTAAGCTGTCTGTTATTTTTTCTCTTTGCTTCCCTCTATCTCTTCGTCCCTCAATTTTTCCATTTGTTACAATATATTCCAGTTGTTCTCTTCTCACTACATGGCCAAAAAATGATAATTGTTTCTTCCTAATATTGGAAATTAGCTCTATTTTTGTTTTGACCTCACTCAGAACATCTTCATTACTCTTCTTAGCTGTCCATGGTACTCTCAACATTCTTCTGTAAAACCACATTTCTACAGACTCCAATGATTTTCTTGTCAGTTGTCCTATTGTCCATGATTCGTATTCATATGTTAATAATGGCTCTATATAACATTTAAGAATTCTTTTTTCTTGTTTCTGTTGTCAAAAATGGATTGCATAGTATCTTCCTCATTTTTTGGAAAGCTGCTTTTGCCTGAGCCATTCTGCATCTCACCTCTTTTGTACATCTTCCGTTTGAGGTTAACAAAGTTCCCAAATATTTAAATTCATTTACCTGTTTTAATATTGTTCCACTTGTCTTTATTTTGCACTGAGGTGATGTCTTTTTCTTTGTTGTTACCATTACCTCTGTCTTTTTGCTATTAAGGCTGAGTCCTTTATTTTTGCTAAAATAATACACACAATGATAAAGAAGACAACGGTGCGTACGTTATGACCACGGGTAGCATAACCATAGAGGTGATGGCTGAGACCTGGACATTCATCTGGTTAGAGTCACACAACAGGCACTTACTAAATAATTCAATGAGCAAGAGAAGAAAAGTGGAGGCGGGCTTTGTACGCAGACAATGAGTCGAGTCATTACAGAAGTTAACGATACGTCACCTTTGTTTACGTCCCTGGACTTGCGGGAGTACGCGAAAATAAAAAAGCGGACAGGTTGACTAGCTGTGCTGTCGTCACAGACGGTCAACGAGTGGATCAGGCGGACAGGTTGGCTAGCTGTGCTGTCGTCGCAGACGGTCAACGAATGGATCAGGCGGACGTCATTAAGGCCTTTCGAGATGCAAGAAGGGCACATGACTTCAATAACCATGAGTCCACGTCACTCCTTCGAATGAAAGAGATGAGAACAAAGATGGGTACAATCAGAAACAAGAGACTCAGTGGACGCATAAGAGGACTTATCAGCCAACACAGAACTGGAGTTGTGAGTTGCTGAAAGCTGCGGGACTTCCCGAGGAGGGAATCTGAGCACCTATGAACATGTTCATAATGCAATGACGATAACCCATAAATAATTCAGAAACACTGTGATCATTGAGAGAGGTTGGAGCTTGACATGACACATACTAAGTAGCTGCCCACATAATAAGAACTTCCATGCCGTGGGCCTCGGAGGGGGAACAGAAGAGATTCTGACCAAAGTGAAAATGTCGAAGAACATTAGAAACATATTGGGCCAGATTTAGGGCACGAAGCGAAGGATGAACAAAGTCATTAAATGGTGCAGAGATTGTGTCACTGCCGTGCAAAATGGATTTTAAAAAATAAAAAAAAATTAATATCTGACTTGTGGATCACTGAGTGCTCTGTCGATTTGTGTGGCCTGGACTGTTCCTGCCAGAACTGGTTCAAGCTATAGGATATAGAAGGCACTTTATTTGTGGTTTATGAAACAGACAATTCAGACAAAGAGCAACAACAAACCTAACTCATTGTCTGTCTAGAAAACTGAACCCAGATCGCCGGTTGATGTTTGTGTGTGATAACACTTGTTTAGGCTCTCAATCTTGGCAGGTCATTATCAACTTATTTTAAAGCACCTCTGTGATCTGATTTCCATAAACACTTTAAATGTATCTTCCTTCTGTTTACACTTTTATCTCTCCATAAATTCTTGCATCTCAACCAACATTTTCACTCTTTATAAACTCCATTTTTTATCTTAACAGATTCCTACATTTGTTATTCTTATGACCACTCTGTACGTATGTAACCTCACTGTCTCACACTATGCATTGTCGCTTTCTCTTCTGTTTATCCCCGTTTGTTTATCTCATTCATGTAATCTTCGTTAACATCTGCTCTTTCGTTTATACCTGGCAATAGTTGCAGCTTGTTTATATCCCTGCCCTTCTTTCTGGGGCGTAGCCAGGTGAGTGCGTGGGTGGACACCCTTTCCGGAAGGTAATAAAATATAAAGAAAAGGTTCCGTGGAATTGAAGGTAATTTCGAAAACAGATGATGTCGAGCAAAACAAAATAGAGAAATGAGATTACAATTTTGAATGAAAAGAAATAATTTGGAAAATTAAAACTGCCTTCGCAGCTGTAGAGTTAGCAAGGAGAAAAGAAAAGAAATTAGTTAAGGATTTGAAATATAACTTCAATTGGACTAAAAGAAGTCAGGTACCCATTTAAGGCTGGGTGAACCCGAAAAAAAAAATCTAGAGCAAGCTCTTCTGTGGGAAACATTTGGATAGAGAAAAAGAGGAAGACCTAGAGAGACATAGTAAAGAACACTAATAGAATAAGCAAGGTTGGCAGGCATAGACTCATTGGACAAGATGGAACATCTCGCCCAGAATAGAGATGTGGCGGAAAGCACGAAGTCTAGTCCTCTGCGACGTCCAGCGGCGGTGAAGGGATCAAGAACCTGGAAGCCGTCGATCAGGATCGAACCCGACATTTGTTCTTGGTAATCCAGTTCACTGGCCACTGAACTAACGCGGTCGTGGAAAATAACGTGAAAAATAGAGCACCGAAGTTACATATATGAAATTCAAATCGGAAGAAATGACAAATGTAAGTGTTTACATTTTAAAGACAGTTGAAGATGACAAATGTAAGTGTCGACATTTTAAACACAGCTGCACGTGACAAATGTAAGTGTTGACATTTTAAACACAGCTGCACGTGATAAATGTAAGTGTTGACATTTTAAACACAGCTGCACGTGATAAATGTAAGTGTTGACATTTTAAAGACAGTTGAAGATGGCAAATGTAAGTGTCGACATTTTAAACACAGCTGCACGTGACAAATGTAAGTGTTGACATTTTAAACACAGCTGCACGTGATAAATGTAAGTGTTGTCATTTTAAAGACAGTTGAAGATGACAAATGTAAGTGTTGACATTTTAAAGACAGTTGAAGATGACAAATGTAAGTGTTGACATTTTAAAGACAGCTGGACATGACAAATGTGAGTGTCGACATTTTAAAGACAGCTGAACATGACAAATGTAAGTGTTGACATTTTAAAGACAGCTGAACATGACAAATGTGAGTGTCGACATTTTAAAGACAGCTGGACATGACAAATGTGAGTGTCGACATTTTAAAGACAGCTGAACATGACAAATGTAAGTGTTGACATTTTAAAGACAGCTGAACATGACAAATGTGAGTGTCGACATTTTAAAGACAGCTGCACGTGATAAATGTGAGTGTCGACATTTTAAAGACAGCCGCACGTGATAAATGTGAGTGTCGACATTTTAAAGACAGCCGCACGTGATAAATGTGAGTGTCGACATTTTAAAGACAGCTGCACGTGATAAATGTGAGTGTCGACATTTTAAAGACAGCTGCACGTGGTAAATGTGAGTGTCGACATTTTAAAGACAGCTGCACGTGATAAATGTGAGTGTCGACATTTTAAAGACAGCCGCACGTGATAAATGTGAGTGTCGACATTTTAAAGACAGCTGCACGTGATAAATGTGAGTGTCGGCATTTTAAAGACAGCCGCACGTGATAAATGTGAGTGTCGACATTTTAAAGACAGCTGCACGTGATAAATGTGAGTGTCGACATTTTAAAGACATCTGCACATTTCGAAGTCAGATTATAGAATACGCGAAATTGATGAGGACTAAAAGACAATTGTGAATTAAAACAAGTTTAGAGAAGTTCATTAATGTAACATAAAAAAAAAAAATGCAGAAAAACATGTAGTGTCGACATGACAGTTATTGCTAAAAACGCCGCCAAGAAAAAAAGAAAAAAAGAAACTGAAGAAACACGTTTATGTGACCAATTTCACGTCTTTAGTTACCTTCGTCAACTTCTGCCGTGGCTGCTAGCGTCGACGATTTTAGAACTTTTTGTCTCTACAATTGCTTACCCGTTTAGCTATTGATTAGATGACCTTGGTTAGACTAGTTGGGAAAACCACCCGACTGGACTACCGACGTTCGGACAACCTGTGTTCGATTCTCGCTGGAAGCAGTGTGAGCGGTACTCTTGTTTCAAAAAAAAATACCCCCACGGTCGACCCAGTCGTTGGCAGAAGTGGGTACTTTTACCTTTAGCCTGGGAAGGTGAGGAATGTCGCCTCGCATCGTGAGTTTCGATGCTTGAAGCGATACTATCCAGAAATCTCCGAACATTTCTGGATAGGCGGACGATTACATATTGGTGAAAACTCGCGTGCTAAGATGCTTGTTCGAGTCTCGCACTTTACTTTATTGACAGGTGCTTCCATTCCCTTAAACTGCCAGGTAGTCTTTTCCCTCGATTTATTTCTATTCATACAATATGGTTCGTCTGTCACCTCATCTGAACAAAAATCAGAACAGCTCAGGCTAAAACAGCATTCCAGAAAACGAAAACCGTCTTCCGCAACAAAGCTATATCAATGGGAGTGATAAAGTGGAGCTTTCATCGCTGCTATATATATATATATATGTATATATAAACAGATCCATACCTATGTTTCATAGAACATGCCAAAGCATTTGACAAAGTTGGAGTCTGTAGAAATGTGGTTTTACAGAAGAATGTTGGGAATACCATGGACAGCTAAGAAGAGTATTGAAGAGGTTCTGAGAGAGGTCAAAGCAAAAAGAGAGTTAATTTCCAATATTAGGATGAAACAATCATCATTTTGTGGCCTTGTAATGAGAAGAGAACAACTGGAATATATTGTAACAACTGGGAAAATTGGGGACGAAGAGGGACATTTCCTTTATGTCTGTCATTGTGACCTGGAGACAGATATCATTACTTTAGTTTCGGCAGCTGAAGCTTGAAGTAAATAAAGATGTAAATTACGAAATGTTTTAAAGAACAGGAATGACACATTTTAATGCCATGAAAAATATAGTAACATCAAAATAAATAACACCAGGGCTAAAACTAAGAATAGCAAAATGTTACATCTTCTCAATATTCCTCTATGGTGTAGAAACATGGACATTAGACAAGAAAACAGAACAGAAAATTGAAGCCTTTGAAATGTGGATTTATAGAATAGGTAGAATTGGATGGAAAGAAAAGAAAACAAACGATGAAGTTTTAAAACAAGTAAAATGAAAAGAGAACTACTAAACACAATTTGAACAAGACAAATGAAATTTTTGGGGCATGTTAAAAGACACAACAGCCTAATAAAAGTAATATTGGAAGGAAAAATACAAGGTAAAAGAGGCAGAGGCAGACCAAGACTAACATGAAAGAGTAACATCAAAAGATAGACAAGTCAGCCTATGACAATCTGCACCATCAAAGCAAGAGACGGAATGGCGCTCCATGGTAGCCAACCTTCGATGCGGAGACGGCTCCCAAGAATAAAGGATGTAAAGAATGCACGGAACTGTCATTTATAAACATTTACTTTTAGTTCATCTCCACTCCTCCTCCCCCATCTTCTCTTTCTTCTTCTTTTCTTTCTCATCTGCCTTTCAGCGTCGAGGTGAGATATAATTTGCTGTCTTTTGCTCTTCTGTTCTCCTCTGCTGATGTTATGTTTTCTAGTGTTTCTAATATCCTGTCAATCTTTCTTTTCCGTGCTCGACCCTTGGATCTGGTGTTCTCGCAACGTTTATTGAAGGCTCGTTGTGTTGTGTTTTGATCTTTCTGCCTTACCATGTGGCCAAACCATTTTATTTGTTGCTTCTTTATATATTCTATGGCGAGGGTTATTCCAATTTTTTTTCTCAGTTCTTCGTTTCTGATCTTGTCTTTCATGCTGCTTCCTGACATTCGTCTAACACATTTCATCTCTGTAGAGGTTATTTTCTTATTGTTCTTGTGTCTAGGGTCCAGGACTGGCATTGGTAGCACAACGTTGGGAGGAACATTCTATTGTTTAGTTCCCGTTTTGCCTGTAGAATTACTTCCTTGTTGGACAATAGTGGTGATAGCTGTCCAATGATTTGACAAGCTTTGTTGCAAATTGAGTCTATTTCTGTTGTTTGCGAAATGTCGTTTGTCACTAGACTTTCTAGGTATTTAAATTATTTCTTCTTACTTTATATTTGTAGTTTCTCTCTATTTCTCTGTGATTTCTTTGAGCATAAAACTTTTCAGTAGATAAAATATAAAAGTCACAATTTATGGTCATCCATATTCTTGTTAATATCTTCATTATTTCCCAGAAGCTCACTTTTTAGAATTCCTTCTCACACTCCTTTTATTTGCTTGCAAACTTAGAGCACACTTTGTGGACGATATAATCATCCCCTCCAATCGTGGTATCGGCACGCCACTGCCACTTCCTTGTTTCCATCCTTTGTTTCCAGGCTATGCAACCAATCAAACTGTCAGTGCGGACACTACAGTTACACTGTAGACATCCTCATGACGGATGTGATTTATCTTCCTTCCCGTTAAAATGATCTGGTGTCCAGTTCTGGAATAAATGATTTCATCTTTTCAAAAGTTGAACATTGGTGCACACGGGCACGTGTAAGTTAGAATTGCTCATCAGCTTTTCTTTCTTTCGTTCTCAACTTTCTTTCTTTCTTTCTTTCTTTCTTTCTTTCTTTCTTTCTTTCTTTCTTTCTTTTTGTTTCTTTTTTTGTTTCTTCCTTCCTTCCTTTCTTTCTTTCTTGATGAAAACGTCACTTCAGCTGCTAAAGTAGCCCGCTGGATCGCCTAGACAGAGTTGTTAGTTTCTGTCTGTTGATATAGAAGACCTAGATTAGGACTCACACGCTTCCGCTTATTTTGCACAAGCAGGAAAATGAAGACAGCCATTTCATCAATCAGCCATTTCATCATTCAGCCATTTCATCATTCAGCCATTTCATCAATCAGCCATTTCATCATTCAGCCATTTGATCATTCAGCCAATAAACAAAAAATTAGCCGATCAATCAATCAATTGATCAACAAACTAATATATCTAGTTTCTTCTTCTTTCTTTGTTGTCCGCGATCTCTCTTTTCCAGTATTTTGTCAGTTGAAACCAGTTATTCCAACTTTCTTATTCTCATGATGTGCCCAAAAAATGTTGATTATTTCTTTCTGATATTTTTTAGGAGCTTCCATTTTGTGTTGGCCTCTTTCAGAACTTCCTCATTGATTTTTTTTTTTAAGCTGTCCAGGGAACTTTCAACATTCTTCTGAGAAATCCCATCTCATGGCCTCTAATGATCTTTTCATATCTTTATCTACCGTTCATGATTCGCTTTCACAGGTCAGAATTGGCTCTATATAGCACCGATAACTTTCTTTCTCACTTCTATAGACACAGAAGAAATGCATAAGATGTTTTTCATTTTCTGAAATGTTATTTTGGCCTGAGCTATTCTGCCGTTTATTTCCGTGGTGCATCTTCCATCTGATGTTAATATTGTGCCCAAGTATTTGACGCTTTACACTTGTTTCAGATTTGTTCAGTTTATTTTTATTCTGCGTGATGATTGTTTCTTCGATATGCCAATTACTTCTGTTTTCTTACTATTCGTACTGAGATTGTTGCTTGCTTTTACTACTCTCTTTTATTAGCATACTATCTTTTTTTGTTTCCCTGTTCACTGTATTCTATTTATAACCTTTGCTTTTGAATAAATTAACTTCTATAAGAGGTCAAGTCCAGTCTTGGTTGACGTCTTGTCAATGATCCAGCAGTAAATGGCTGCCAGATGTTTTCTGAGAAAGAACGACAGGATTGACGTAATACTGACCACATTACCCAAAGTGGATCGATGATAAATTATACAGAAATATTGGCATTAACACTACATGCCATGTATGCCTGAAGGCTTGACGAAGTTCATTCATTCAATATTTTTGTTTTCTTTCTGTATAGATAAAGTATTGATTGTGTTAGCAAAAAGTAATGTATATTTTATATATGAAATATTTATATCATCAGCCGGTATCTTTTTTTTAATTCTGTACCTTTCATTATATCCGTTGCTTGAACTAGTAGTGATTAGTTCTGGAACTAACGTGTTAGATTTCTTTATAATTGAAGACAGTACAGTTAATTCAATTAAGGAAATGAAAGCAACTAATATCTATCTATCTATTGTCCTTTCGAGCCGAAGACGGCACATAGGGCAGAACCACAATCTCAAAAATAGAAACCTTGCGTGCCAAAATGGCACATATTGCAGAGATCACTGCTTCTAAAATCTATGGTCTGTTTCCATAACAATGCTTTTTACAATGACAGCTTGTCAAGCCATCGATCAACCTCCTTAGTCGCCTCATACAACATGCCTGGAAGGTCACAGTGTCACTATTCTTTACATCCCACATAATGGGGCCCCGGTAACACACGGGCACAACTAATATAGCCAAAATGAAAAGATGAGGAGACAATTCTCAAGAGGCCAACATAAAAGGGAGCCCCTGAAAACATCAGAAAGAAGCAATCAACATTTTCATGAGAAGAGTAAGGTTGAAATATTTGGTTACAACAGGCAAAACACAGGGAAAGAGAGGTCACGGACGACAAAGAGAGAAAATATTAGATAGACATCAACAACAACATAATCGATGCACTAATGTTAGAAAATTGTAGGACATGATCGCTTACTTCAAGCGGTATGGCACCTATTGACTGATGATGATGATGATGATGATGATGATGATGATGATAAAAGTGAACAATTGTGACAGCTAACATAATTTTAACAGAGAGATGAAAGTGAGACATTTTGACAGTTAACAGATTTTTAAAAGGGAGTTGAAAGTGAAAAAAATGTGACATTTAACAAATTTATTAACAGAGATATGAAAGTGAAAAATTGTAACATTTAACAGGAAGAGAGAATATGAGAGAGAGAGAAAGAGAGAGCGTGAGAGAGAGAGAATATGAGTCAAAACCTGCGAAGCAGCCAAGATAATACAGAACAAAACTTCACATCAACTACAAGACAGGAAGTCTCGTGTCTGTGTCGATAAACAGGCGAGAATCTCGCTGCCAGGTAAACTAGTGACTTCTAAAAACCGTCTGAGGGCTTTAATTAAACACGGAAATGTTCTGTAGAACATAACCCCAGACAGTGTCGTGTCCAGCATGTATGTTCTGGCTGACGAAGTACAGTTATGTCTACCTGGCAAACACGCACTTGAGTTAGGTGAACTTTTGTACTTTAATTCAATTTAGTCCCCCCTGTGTGCATTATTTCTCTAAACTCTTTTTTGTAATTATATCTTGTTCGGTAACGTTTTCTTTAAGTTACATATTTCTCATAACTACTTCTGTCTCTTAGTTAATTCATTTTCTGAATTACCTCTGTCTATTCGTTAATTCATTTTCTGAATTACATCTGCCTCTTAGTTACATCGTCTTCTTCATTATTTATTTCGGTAGATCTAATGTTACATCTTTACTTAGAGCTATTACTTTTGTAGTTAGCTGTTTTTTTTTTAACGCGGCATACCCTTTCTTTAAGGAGCCGCGATAGCTCAGTGGTTAGTGAACTGGTCTACAAAAAACAAGAGGTAGGGTTCGAATCCAACCGACGGCATCCATTTTCACCCAGCCTTTAATGGGTACCGGATTTTTTTCTGGGAAAGTAAAGTGGCGCGAGCGTAATACCGACCACATAACCCCAAAAATCATGTGCCGAAGGTCTGTACAATATTTGGTCACTAACACCATATGCGATATACGCCACTTGGCGTGACGAGGGCTCTTTACTTGAATTATTATACCCTTTCTTTTACTTATCTAATTTTTTCACCAAAATTCACTCATTGGGTGCCGTCGACCAAGGCTGGCTGCCTTTAGAGAGCCTTTTTTCTCTTACCTTGATAGCGCACGCTGTGATAAGTCCACCTGTGCATCTTTTGATGTTATCAGTCCACGTTAGTCTTTGTCTGCCTCTACTTCGTCTACCTTGTACTTTCCCCTCCAAGGTGACCTTCATGTACTTTTCCCTCCAAGGTGACCTTCATGTACTTTCCCCTCCAAGGTGACCTTCATGTACTTTCCCCTCCAAGGTGACCTTCATGTACTTTCCCCTCCAAGGTGACCTTCATGTACTTTCCCCTCCAAGGTGACCTTCATGTACTTTCCCCTCCAAGGTGACCTTCATGTACTTTCCCCTCCAAGGTGACCTTCAGGTACTTTCCCCTCCAAGGTGACCTTCATGTACTTTCCCCTCCAAGGTGACCTTCAGTAGGGTATTGTGCCTTTTCACATGTTTCAGTTGTCTTTTTTTGAGTTGTGTTCTTTTTCATTCTCAGGTAATTCACTGTTTGTCTTATTTTCCTTCCGCCCAAATCTCCCTTTTCCCCTATACATCCACATTTGAAAGACTCCCATTTTCTTCTGTTTTCTAATTTAACGCCAATGCTTTTACCAAAATACAAAATGAAAATAAATGAAGCAGCCAGAAATAGGTTCACATTTTAAAATTCGATATTTGCACAAAAATAACTTTCAAATAGAGTTACTCGCTCTAAAATAAAATGCAAACACTCAACGAAGGCAGCATTAGATGGCGATGGTTAGTCGAAGGCCCCGGTATCACTGCAAACGAATTAAAATCCATAATTGCTCAACCGCCCGTGCCAGTGGAATCATCCGAATTAACATCTAATCGCATTGAAGGATCCAATCAAAGAAAGGCAGCCCCCATCATAGAAAGCTACAGCACACGGCACAAGACATAAGGCCAAGTTGCACCGAAAGTGAACGCATCTGAATTTCCCTTATTCGTATGATATCATCTTTCATAGTAAGCAATCTGAATTTCGAAAGAAAAACAGGATGAAACCTACAGCTCGCGGTATGCAGAGAGCACTAAACTCAGTAGCTCCTGCAGCAAGTCAGACTTGGAATATGAGGAAACTGAACAAGGAGCACTTTTCAGATCATGCCTCAATGGTTCTTGCCACCTATCCGCCATATTGACTGGTATTCCAATTATGACGTATATTGCAATCAACACAGAACACACTATTGTACACACTGTAGAGGATTTCAGATCACATGCACGTAGTCCCCTGCACTGGCGAAGATCCCAACAGTAGAACTTCCGATCTCTACACTTATTGGCATTGGAAAGATAGAATTAAACCATCTTTACGGCAAAAAACGCAACAGTGATAGTTGACGCAGACATGACCGCACCATAATTGAAACCGGAAGTCCAGACATTATTTACATGCAAGTACAATGAAAAGAATTTTCTGCAAACTTGTTTTTGTGAATTGAAATACATTTACTGTTTTAGGGAAGTGAATTATGGACAACAAATGAGCAAGCAGGAGGATCATTGCAGACAAGTGAAAAGTGGTTTTACAGACGGAACAGAAAAAACATGAGTACCTCCGAATTCGGAGTTATGTGCCTGTGCGGCGAGAGACCCCGGTACACGCGGCTGCCAGGGAAAAAATGGATTAACACTCAAAACTCAGTTCTTAATCTCTAGGGACTTCGTCAGAGTTGAAAGCTGGCGAACGCAACAACAACAACAACAAATAGGTGGCCGTGTCTAGGGGTAGTGACGTAGCTGAGGAGCGGTGTACTTGAGTAGCGGGGTAACGAAGTAGTTGAGTAGTGGTATACGGGGTAGCGGTGTTGCTGGGGTATGGAGTAGCGCAGTGACAAAGTAGTGGTATAGTTGAGTAGCGGTGTACTTGAGTAGCGGGGTAACGAGGTAGTTGAGTAGTGGTATACGGGGATAGCGGTGTTGCTGGGGTATGGAGTAGCGCAGTGACAAAGTAGTGGTATAGTTGAGTAGCGGTGTACTTGAGTAGCGGGGTAACGAAGTAGTTGAGTAGTGGTATACGAGGATAGCGGTGTTGCTGGGGTATGGAGTAGCGCAGTGACAAAGTAGTGGTATAGTTGAGTAGTGGTATATTTGAGTAGCGGTGTAGTAGAGTAGCGTTATAGGGGGTAACAGTGTAGTGGAGTAGTGGGTTAATGGAGTAACGCTATAAGGGGTAACGCTATAATGTACTTCTCCTTCTTTCTTCTTTTCTCTTTCTCACTTGTACCGAAAAGGTGTCGTGGTTTATATCATTTGTCGTTCTTGAGCTGCTCGAACTGTCTGAATTAGTGATTTTCCTTTGATGTTACATGTCTCTGTCACTGCATCTATCCATCTTCTTCTGGGTCTTCCTCTTGGTCTTTTTCCATGCGTTCTCAAGAAGAACGCCCTTGATGGTGATTGGTAAGGATTCATTCTGACCAGGTGGCCAAACCATTTAAATTATTGTTGTTCTATATATTCTTGGCAGGGTTTAGTTCCTACCATTTTTCTTATGGTTTCATTTGGTATTCTATCTCTTCTTGTGTTGTCTGTTACTTTTCTCAAGCATCGTATCTCACATGTGTTGATCTTTCTTAAATGTGATTTAGAAAGGCTCCATGTTTGACTTTTATAGCACAAAGTTGGTATGAAAATGCTAATTATCATTTATTGTTTAGCTGACATAGAAATGTTTGGATGTCTTAGCAATGGTGAAAGCTGGTATGTGCCAGCATTTGCTTTTTGCATTCTCATGTCAATTTCTCTGTCTAGTTTTCCATCTTCTGTGAACATTGTGCCTAAATACTTAAATTTCTCTACTTGTTTTATTTTTTTTATCTTTGATCTTAATGTTTAATATGTGTCTTAATTTACTTATTCTCATAGCCTCTGTTTTTGCTGTGTTAATTTTCATACTGTAGTTTGTACAACTTTTATCTAGAGATGTTATATGTTGTTGTTGTAGCAGGTTTTCATCCTCATATATTAGGCATTGGTCATCTGCGAATAGTAGCTCGTTGATGTTGGAGTTTTCTACCTCTATGTTATTATTTGACTTCTCCTTATTGTTGGTTGTTTCCTGATTTATTTTGTCATATATATGATGAAGAGGAGTGGTGAGAGGACACATCCTTGTCTTACACCTGTTGTAACCTGAAACCATTCTGGCAGACCTTCCGATGTTCTAACGGCACTTTGACTGTTTTTATACAATGCCATTATATTATCTAGTAGTTATTGAGTTATTTGCGGGTCATCATCATTGCACTCCGAACATGTCCATAGGTGCTCAGATCCCCTCCTCAGCAGGTCCCGCAGTGTCCAGCGACTGACGACTCCAGTTCTATGTTGGTTGATAAGTCTTCTTACACGGCCACTATGTTTCTCATTTCTGGCTGTGCCCATCTTAACTCCCATTTCCATCATCCGAAGAAGTGACGTGGATTTGTGTTTGTCGAAGTCCTGTGCTCTTCTCGCATCTCGGAGGGCATTGATGATGTCCGCCCGATCCATTGGTTGTCCGTCCTCAACGACAGCGCAGCTAGCCAGCCTGTCCGCTCTTTCATTTACCCGTACTCCCGCATGTCCAGGGACATAGACAAAGGTGATCTTATGTATTTTGGACTTCTGCAATGACTCTACCCATTGCATGCGTACAGAGCCTGCCTCCACTTTTTTTTATCATGCTCATCGAATCACTCAGTATACATACATACGTGGGTGTAGTCTTGTGACTCTAACCATTTGAATGCCTTGGTCACTGCCATCACCTCCATTGTCATGCTACTCGTGGTCATGACGTATGCACCACTGTCTTCTTTGACTATTCTGCCTGCCGAGCGTGCTGTAATTGTCCATGCACTTCTTTGGTGTCGTCTTATAGATCCGTCTGTCTAGTAGTTGTGCTGCTACACCGTAGGTTTCTAACGTCTGCCAAAGATTGTTCTTGTCCACACGGTCAAACGCTTGTTCCTGGTCTATAAAAAAAAGCGTTGTACTAGAGTAACTATATAGTTGCATATGATGCAGTGGAGTAGCGGTATAGTGTAGTAATGGGGTAGCAGGTTAGCGATGTAGCGTTATGGTAGCGGTGTAGCTGAGTAGCGGTTTCGACAAATAAAAGTTAAATGAACGAGGAAGAGAAGTAGGCTGAGAAAGAGAAGGGAAGATAATATCAAGGAAAGAACAGGCCTCTATTTTGCAGTGAACCAAAAAATAACTGAAGATGGAGAGAAATGGAGGTTGACGAAATCTGTCACTGGTGTCCCAACGACCCACAGGGTTACTGGAAGAAGAAGAAAAAGAAGTAGAGGATGTACGGATAATGCATATCCTTTACGTAGTAAGACTCCTCCTTCGCTCCCTTACTTTACTGGACAGCAGAAGAATGATCAGACCACCATAGACGGAGAGAAGAACAAACTTGTCCACTTTACAAGAACTTGTAATCTCTGGTAGTGGTTGGTTTTGTAATCTCAGGTAGTGGTTGGTTTTGTAATCTCAGGTAGTGGTTGGTAAAGAAATTTAGAAAAAGAAAAGTAAATTATTTTGATCATGTAAAACAATGGCTTAGATAAGATATTGATGGAGGCCATAGTTATAAGTAAACGAGTACGACGTAGACGATGAAGGGGGGCAGACAGAATCACAGACACGCTGGGATTGACTGCTGCAGAAGCTGGGCATCTCGCGCAGGCCAGAGAGAAGGTTATAGTAGCTGCAATGGGAGACATGTTCCAACGAAGACAAATTGGATGATGATGGTGGTGGTGGTGATAATGATGATGATTATAATCGTGGTGGTGGTGATGATGATGATTATAATTGTGGTGGTGGTGATGATGATGATTATAATGGTGGTGGTGATAATGATGATGATTATAAT
This sequence comes from Megaustenia siamemsis, assembly GCA_032433765.1. Taxonomy (NCBI): domain Eukaryota; kingdom Metazoa; phylum Mollusca; class Gastropoda; order Stylommatophora; family Ariophantidae; genus Megaustenia; species Megaustenia siamemsis. The sequence goes on from JAVIAB010000091.1 coordinate 29,316,572, forward strand.
CGTGGTGGTGATGATGATGATGATTATAATCGTGGTGGTGGTAATGATGATGATTATAATTGTGGTGGTGATAATGATGATGATTATAATCGTGGTGGTGATAATGATGATGATTATAATCGTGGTGGTGGTGATGATGATGATTATAATCGTGGTGGTGTGATGATTATGATGATTATAATCGTGGTGGTGGTGATGATGATTATGATGATGATAATGATATACAGGAAGTAGAAGGAAAGATAGACAGAGGAAGAAAAGGAAGGAAACTACTAGACAGCCTACTAGCAATCTAATGATATAGAGAACATGGTATTGTTGTACCTCTAGGTGGTGTCTACTAATATAGAACACAGTGAACACAAAGCAGCATAACACAAGATAAAGCAGCATAACAGAAGACAAAGCAGCATAACACAAGAAAAAGCAGCATAACAGAACACAAAGCAGCATAACACAAGATAAAGCAGCATAACACAAGATAAAGCAGCATAACAGAAGATAAAGCAGCATAACAGAAGACAAAGCAGCATAACACAAGACAAAGCAGCATAACACAAGACAAAACAGCATTTCAGAAAATGGGGAAAAACACATTGTACAAGAGGTCTGTGTTAATGAAAATGAGAAATAGAGTTAATCTGTGCTATATAGAGCCAAATATGATTTATGGAAGCGAAACATGTACAATAGGCAAACAAATGAAGAGACGATTAGAGGCCATAAATATGGAATTTCTGAGAAGAATGTAGAAAGTTCCCAGAAATTCTCAATGAGGGTAACACAAAAGGGAGCACCTTAAAAAATCAGAAAGAAGCAATCAACATTTTTGGTGCACATCAGGAAAAGAGAAAACTTGGAATACCTGATCACAACTAGCAAAATTGAACTTCACAGTTGACTGCTAGTTCTTGGTTGTTCTAGTTCTTGGTTGTTCTAGTTCTTGGTTGTTCTAGTTCCAATAGTTGAGCCTGTTATAGTGTTGTGATGTTCTTTGTTCTTTATCTTTCTATAGTGGCTAGTACTTCAATGAACACAACACACAATATGGTATATATAATAGACTTGCACATAAAGTCTCTCTTCAATGTTCAACTATTAATGTTTATTGGTATGGAACATTGTTCATCAACATCTTCATTTTCTTACAAACTTGTGAGTCTACTTACGACATGTAGAATATATGTAACACAATGGAACACAATTCTTGGACACTTGTAAAACAACTTCTACTGATAACTTCTCTAGTGTCTTAATAATCTATTACTGACTTATGACTGTAACTTGTAGATTCTAACTGTTCTTACTAACTCCATCAAAACTTATTACTACACTTCCAACTTAACTTTCTAACTGTTCTGACTCTAACTGTTAACTGGCTAACTGCCTTTAGCAGTTCGGCCGAAGCCGTTTTAACTGACTCAGTCTACATTCTACTTCTTCTAATTCTCTGGCTTGACTTAACTGCTGGTCGCCACTATATGATACTGCTCTCGTCCATTCAAAGAGCGGTAACGATTCAGTATCTGCTCTCTTTAGCATACTCTGTTACACTCCTCCCTTACAACATATGAGATTTATTTCTAAGTAAATAAATCTTAGTATCATCTACATAAAAATAGTAATAGAGTTATATGGAACATCATTAATTTACAAAAAAAACAATCAGTAAAAAATACTTGTCACAATATCAACCAATCTTTAAAAACCATAGATCAACAATATCTTGGAGACAATAAGGTACTGAACCACACACAATTCTTTAAAAAAATTCTAAACAAAACTCAATTTTTTTTTTTATAGGGGACATAATTTTCAAAGTATGTCCAGTTGTGTCCCTTGAATGATTAACTCCACCATTTAATATAATGCAAGTCTTATTGAGAATGTTAACTAATTCTTGACAGTGACTGTTTGTCAGCTTCTTGAGGCTACATCACATTACATGCATCAGCAGAACCTTTGTTGACTGGCATCTGTGATCCCAGTATCCAATCTAAAAATAGACTCATACAAATAAACCATTTACAACATTTATTATCATGCATTATTATTACAAGTCTTTATGCTTTAGAACATATCCGCTCAATTGACATAGAACATATACTGACAAAACTTAGACAATGCACATATCTCCGGAGACTATGAATCACAAACAACACTTAGTTTGAGCAACAATATATCAATATACATACATATATATACTTCAGACTGCTCTATTTACAACATACCCTCTTGTAAGTCTCATAAATCTAAATAAATTCTGGAAATTCTTTACACATGAGTCTCATCCTTTAGACTCATTATCATGATACTCTTCTAGTATCATCTATTTATTCTCAAGATCAGGATTATCTGAATACCATCCACTTGACAGCATCTAACATTCATTTGACTCTGAATAATCTGCATACATCTCTTGTATTCCCAGGACTACTATTCAGTCTCAATATATCATGATCTCTTGTAGTATCTTCTAAGGCTCAAGATCAGAATTATCTGGACACCGTCCACTTAACAGTATCTATCAGTCATATTCATTTATTCGACTCAGATATTTCTATTTACATCTCTTATACTCACAGGACTACCATTTAGTCTCTATAACTTCTGGAAACTCTCTCTCAAGTTCCATTTCTCTTTATATAACCTTTTACGAGTTACCACTCTGGTTACACGATTATTTTCACATGAGTCTCTTCCAGACTCCTTTTCTCATGATGCTTCTCTTAGTATTCACATTGATAACCTAATTCTTTAGGTCTCAATAAGCACAGGTTATCATCACCTTGCTTCTCACTTCTCATTCTTCAACAACTCTTAAATTTCAATAGCACTCTCATCTCCTTGCTACACACTTATATTGGTCAGTTGTTCCTTGGATTACCATCCAACTTCGCAAGTTTAAGAACTCTGACCAACTCGTAGTTAGTACCATATGTTTCGCATTGGTAACTCTTAACTTCTAGTTCATCTGAGGTAATCTCTATTTCCTCAGCTCTCTTGTCTTCTATATTCTCTTGACACTACTATCATCTCCAGACATTCTCTATAAATCATCTCTTGTTTGTCCATTCTGAGTTCTCTTAACTCTAGGTACGCTAAGACTTCTGCGTCTGTAAATAGCGTCCTCTCAACTCGACTCAAGCCTTAATTAAGCCAATGTAAACATGGTTATCACCATTTTTTATTCGTTACTTCGGGTGACTCACTCCCCAAGTGGTCACCTATATGGCTTAACTACATTCTGGCTTCTCATTAGTCAGTCATCACAGGTAAACTTAACTCTTTATAATTTATTTCCTGCTTACATAGTATACATTAACTTCTCTTATTGAAGCGTAGACCCGTTTAGTCTCCTTCATTCAAGTTCCACCTATTTCTTATTGAATCATAAGACCCGTTTAGTCTTATACAAGTTCCATCTAATTCTTATTGAAGCGTAAGACCCGTTTAGTCTCATACTTGAATCACATCTTCTATGATTTCTTCCTTGCTGGCTAAATCTAAAGTTCCATTCATTGTCGTAAGATCCTTCTTAAGTCAATATAATTAATCATCTGTCCTCTGTTGGCTAGTCCTTCAATGAAAATATTTATGATCTGTCACTGGATATCATCTCTTACACCAGATCTCCAAATGCCCTTTCCGTTAGACCAATACTCTGTCTCCGTATGTACACACAGGCATTAATTCTACCTTACCTTCCCATGAATGTGGATACCTCATCCGATCAAGCCTGGAAAGTTATATTCTTTAGGTCTCTCCAGTTCTGTGTTAAATCTGCAAATTCTCTACACTCTCCCTCCGTCCTCTTTAAGTTTGATGGCAGGTTTATCGCCAGTCACAGTTCACTCAGTGTTTCGGTTGTGGGGTCTACTGTGGTTGCCATGTTTCCTATAATACCTACCTCTCCCTTCTATTGATAGAACAACAATTAAAATTTATTATATGTTATATTACATGTACTAATTATCAGCACTTTATGAGCTCTACTCTGGCCTCGGTTTCTGGAATAAATAGAAATTATTATTAATTTCCCTGTGGAATAAAAACAATGTAGTATAAAAATGATTATTTAATCTTAAATCTCCCTGTGGAATAAACAACAATGTAGTATTTCAACACTAATTAAAGAATACATCCAGTACAATTTAAAAATGGTTACAGAACAATATAACATATGGCATGTCACCTTTACTAATAATAATAATATTTTAAAAATAATTATTTTTAAACCAAACTACATAACAGTACTCGTACTATTTAAAAAAATTCAACCCAGCACTTTAAAAAAGTTTACATTACTTGCTGGTATGTCAAATCACTACTAATAACAACTTAATTAACTAATTATTTAATACATTATACATTAATATTTAACTACTTAATAAATTAATTACTTAACTACTTAATTAAATTTAATAACCAACTACTTAATAAATAAATAAATAAATTACTTAATAACTCTAATTAATTAATTATTGTTTCTCAGCTGTGCTGACGATCGGTCTTCTTTCCTTCTGGTCACGGCACCAAATTAATAAATTCTCTGGCTTGACTTAACTGCTGGTCGCCACTATATGATACTGCTCTCGTCCATTCAAAGAGCGGTAACGATTCAGTATCTGCTCTCTTTAGCATACTCTGTTACAGAGCCTTCCATAATAATTCTTCCGAGTAGTGCTTCTCTCTCTCTCAAAAAAAGTAAAGTACCCCCGTCACGCCACGTGGCGGCGTATAGTGAATATGGTGTTAGTGACCATACATTTTACAGACCTTCGGCACATGATTTGTGGGGTAATGTGGTCGGTATAACGCCCGTGCCGCTTTACTTTCCCAGAAAAAAATCCGGTACCCATTTAAGGCTGGGTGAACCCGGAAGCCGTTGGTTGGGATCGAACCTTACAACTTGACCTTTGTAGTCGAGTTCACTAACCACTGAGCTGTCGCGGCTTGTGCTTCTCTTGGTCTGTCTTAATTTCTTTTACCAGATGGTTTCCACATGAATGCCTGATGGGGAAGTCTTTCTTCATTCTTTCTCAGCACATGACCGATGTATTTCCAACACCTTCTTCTTCTACAGCTCGACAAGTAGTTTTGTTTTGATTCGTCTCTTATCTGTTTATTTAAAGTAATTATAATAATAATAAAACAAATAATAGTGACAATAAATATACTTTTAATGAAAGTGTTGATAAGTGTTTCTCCTCCTAAGTTGTTGAAGAATGTCTTCTGTTGGTCATTTACAAGAACGATGAAGTCTTAAAACAACTAAAATTGAAGAGAGAACTACTAAACACAATTCAAACAAGACAAATGAGATTTTTGGGCCATGTTAAAAGACACAAAAGTCTACTAAAAATAATCTTGATGGGAAAATACAAGGTAAAAGAGACAGAGGCAGATCAAGACTAACATGGACGAGTAATATCAAAAGATGGACAAATCAGCCTATGACAACCTGCACCACCAAAGCAAGAGACAGAGCAGGATGGCGCTCCATGGTAGCCAACCTTCGTTGCGGAGATGGCACTTGATGAATGAAAGATCATTTACTGTAGAACCTACTACATCTAATGATCTAATGTTATAGTGTTACTTTTATCTTCCCTGCATATTAGAATAACATATTGTTAAAACCATTAAATTGTTATATCAATGTTCCTGCTTTGGTCCACATTTTTTTCTGTTGATTATTTGTCATTTTTTTCCGAGTGCTGTAAACATACCTCGTCCTCTGAATTGATTCGCTGATTATCGCCTCGGAGGTTTCCCTCTATAATAATATTCATTTATTATTATTTGTCTCCACCTACTGTACACATATGTTGAATTTCGTTTTGTTTTATATTATAAGAGCAACAAAATAATCTCTCTTCATTTCTCTTGCAACAAAATTATCTCCCCTAGTTATTTTTTTAATAGCGTGAAAAAATTTGACCATGCAGTGAACAAATTATTTTTTATAACGAATCTAATTACGTAGGTAAACAAATGTCAAGGCTGAAGCAGTAAATAAAAGTGGACTGGAATGAGGAATAAGAAAGACAACCCGGTTATTTTATTTCAAGGAAAATATCACTCTTGTCTCATTTCTACAATTTCATGCTGGCGTGTCTGCCATCGTAAATGTATAAAGATATGTTGTTTAATGCCCGCCCATTTTTGATGTAGTTTCTATAAAGGATAGCGGCAGTGATAAAGTCATGAGGCATGTCAGTTATCAGGGAAGTGAATTACTGCAGGTCAACGTATTTTACGTTGTTGCATTTGCGGCTAAGATTTCGGAGGCACAGACATTCCTGGCTGTTATCCCTTTCTTTACTTCAGTCAGGTACACATTTTTATTTTGCTGGATCGATTGAAGTGTGTTAAAGAAGAAGGTATGGTAAAAAGTAATTTTGATCTCATGAAAAATATACTAACATCAAAACAAATAACACTAGGGCTAAAACTAAGAATAGCAAAATGTTACATCTTCTCAATATTCCGGTTTGGTGCAGAAACATGGATATTAGACCAGAAAACAGAACAGAAAATTGAAGCATTTGAAATGTGGATTTATAGAAGAATAGGTATAATTGGATGGAAAGAATAGAAAACAAACAAGGAAGTTTTAAAACAACTAAAAATGAAAAGAGAACTACTAAACACAATTAGAACAAGTACAAATGAAATTTTTTGGGGAATGTTAAAAGACATAACAGCCTAATAAATAAATATTGGAAGGGCAAGTACAAGGTAAAGAGGCAAAGGAAGATCAAGACTAACATGGATGAGTAATATCAAAAGATGGACAAATCAACCTATGACAATCTGCACCATCAAAGCATGAGACTGAGTGGAATGGCCCTCCATGAGAGCCAACCTTGGAACAAAACTGTGGAACACACAGAACAAAATTGTAAGCTGTTGAAAGACAAAAGTTCAAACTTTGGTCTGAAAGAAAAGCATAGAAAACAGGCTTAAAACATGGTCTAACAGAACAGCGTAAATAGAAGTAAAACATGATCTAAAATAAAAGCGTTGAAAACAAATAAATTGGTAGCTTCGACAACCCCCTAACAACAACTCATAGATTGCCCATTTCACTGTGCAGTCTTCTGAGCACAGAAATTGGTTGCAGTTGAAGAACATATTCCAACGACTATTTCTACCACTTCCCTCTCTCTCTGTTTTGCGTTTACCAGGTTCCTACTCTTTATCGTCCATTTCTTAAAGGACATTAAATAGACGTTAGTTTAGTTGTGTTGCAATTTATATTAGGATTTTATTTGTGTGCCTTTCGGCCCAACACATCAAACGTCAGCATAGAATTTTGAGCACCAGTTTGCCTTCCCTCTTTGATCCCCACTCATTTGACTAAACTTGTTAGTCTGTTTGTAGAGGCACCACGGGGAAGTGGTGTTGGATATTAATCAGCTCTTGTTGTTTTTACCATTCTAGTATAGTTGCTACCAAGTTAAGTGCCACCCTGCTTTAGCAATGTTTATTATCAGTGCCGCTGGTACTTCTAACAACTAATTTTGCTAACTTCTCACTTTCAATGTGTGTGTTCTTAATCACTCTAACTGAGCCTCGAGCTTGGAGAGCGCACATTATGACAGGCATTAAAGGAGACACAGAAAAGGCGGCGCGTGTGTGGCCTACTGGCTCGTTTGTCAGGGAATGAGTTTATTCAGCAAATAAAATGGAAGTTAAAAGTCTCTCTGTGACCAACTTGATCTCCTCTAATTAAGATAACTCGTGGCTATGCCAGCAGGATAAGCGATCGGCTGCTACAGAGTGGTCGCGCGTGGAAATCATGGGAGATAAATTGTTTGCCGTTCTGTGTAAAGTGGAGAGGTAATAGGGAAACGATTGGTACTTGTCTATAAGAAACAGAATCACGTTTGACATCGTGATGTATTGCTAGTTTTGATAGAATTAGTGTTGTTATGGGTTCAGAAATCGTTGTAGCATATTTAAATCAATTCAATGCATCCATTACTGATGAATCTACTGATTTCCTACCCACCCATATTGCGTTTACTACTACGGTAAATGTCTATTCTATTCTGTTATTTTCTATTCTATTCTGTTATTTTCTATTCTATTCTGTTATTTTCTATTCTATTCTGTTATTTTCTATTCTATTCTGTTATTTTCTATTCTATTCAGTTATATTCTATTACATTCTATATAGAACATTGACCATCAACAAGAACTCTGTAATACTTTCTGCCAAATGCTGTCTTTTTTTCTTCCGACGTCATTTATCTATGCGATCATTGTCTCAAGGTTTTCTTCTCCATGTTGTTCAAGACTTCCCCTGTCTCCACTTACCGTGTGGGTTGTAAGTGAGAGCCTCTCTGGCAATGCTTGTTCTAGCTGGCTTTCGGACCATGTGTCCTTATCCACCCCTCCCCCTCGTCATTTCTTTATCCTTCCTTCAAAAGTGTGTTGGTTTGTTCTTCGCTATATTTCCTCATTCCTATTGGTGTCTGGTTATCAGATCTGACGTTAATCAACTGTTAATTGAGTGTCTGCATTTCCGTCTAGTTGATGGAAGAGTGTGTGGCCGAATCGATAACTTGTCGGACTCCAAACTTGGAGAACGCGGGTTCGAATCCCGGTATGGTTACAGGTTTTCTTCTATCTGGGGTAAAATAAAATCTCAGACTCTAAAACCTTGCGGCAACTGCACTGGACAAGCGGCCTTTATTCTCCAGTCCTACAATGTTGATCTGAATATTGTATTGTAGAGTGCTCATTTTGTCTCGAGTGATATTTCATTGTTGGACAATAGTTGTGATATTTCATTGTTGGACAATAGTTGTGATATTTCATTGTTGGACAATAGTTGTGATATTTCATTGTTGGACAATAGTTGTGATATTTCATTGTTGGACAATAGTTGTGATATTTCATTGTTGGACAATAGTTGTGATATTTCATTGTTGGACAATAGTTGTGATATTTCATTGTTGGACAATAATTGTGCTATTTTATTGTTTGGACAATAGTTGTGCTATTTTATTGTTTGGGCAATAGTAGTGATATTTCATTGTTGGACAATAGTAGTGATATTTCATTGTTGGACAATAGTAGTGATATTTCATTGTTTGGACAATAGTAGTGATATTTCATTGTTTGGACAATAGTTGTGATATTTCCTTGTTGGACAATAGTAGTGATATTTCCTTGTTGGACAACAGTAGTGATATTTCATTGTTGGACAATAGTAGTGATATTTCCTTGTTGGACAAATAGTTGTGATATTTCCTCGTTGACAATAGTAGTGATATTTCTCCGATGATTTTGAAAAGATTTCTTGCATCCTGAGTGGACGGTGTAATGTGTGGGTGATGTAATCTGTGGATGGTGAAATGTGCAGTTTGTATAATGTGTGGGTAGTGTAATGTGTCTATGGTGTAACATGTTGATGGTGTAAAGTTTGAAAAGTGTCATTTATGGGTAGTGTAATCTGTGGGTGGTGTAATATGTGAGTGGTGTAATGTTTGGGTTGTGTATTGTGTGGGTGGTGTAATATGTTGGTGGCGTAATATGTTGGTGGCGTAATGTGTGTATGGTGTAATGTTTGGATTGTGTATTGTGTTGGTTGTGTGATGTGTGGGTGGTATAATGTGTAGGTTAGGTGGTAAACTGTGGGGTGGTGTAGTGTGTGGGTGATATCATATGTGGTTATGTAATGTGTGGGTAGTTTGACGAACATGGAAACATATCAGGGGGGAGGAAGGTTAGCAACATTGTGGGAGTATCACACATTCATCATTCATCATCATTGAGTGCCGTCTCCGCAACGAAGGTTGGCTACCATGGAGCGCCATTTTGCTCTATCTCTTGCTTTGATGGTGCAGGTTGTCATCGGTTGATTTGTCCATCTTTTGATGTTACTCGTCCATGTTAATCTTGGTCTGCCTCTGCCTCTTTTACCTTGTATTTTCCCCTCCAGGATCACTTTCAGTAGGCTGTTGTGTCTTTTAACATGGCCTAAGAATCGCATTTGTCTTGTTCTAATTGTGTTCAGAAGTTCTCTTTTCATTTTTAGTTGTTTTAAGACTTTGTCATTTGTTTTCTTTTCCTTCCATCCAATTCTACCTATTCTTCTATATATCCACATTTCAAAGGCTTCAATTCTCTGTTCTGTTTTCTTGTCTAATGTCCATGTTTCAGCACCATATAGGAATATTGAGAAGATGTAACATTTTGCTATTCTTAGTTTTAGCTCTGGTGTTATTTGTTTTGATGTTAGTATGTCCTTCATGACATTAAAATTACTTTTTGCCATTCCTATTCTTTTGTTTATTTCAGATGTACATTTTCCATCACTGGTTATAGTATGTCCAAGGTAGTTGTAGTTCTGAACTGTCTCCAGGTCTATTCCTTCAACTTTGATATCCACTTGTGGGTTTTGAGTATTTTCTTTGTTTATGATCATAGTTTTAGTCTTTTTGATATTCATATCTAGTCCATATTTTTTGCTTGTCGTGTTTATTACATTAAGTAATTGTTGTAGGTCTTTAGGATTTTCTGCTAGTAGTACAGTATCGTCAGCATATCTTAGGTTATTGATTATCTTTCCATTAATTTGTAGGCCTGGCACCTCTATGATGTTTTTAAAGATTTGCTCAGTGTATAGATTGAACAAGCTTGGTGATAGGATGCATCCTTGTCTTACTCCTCTTTTTATATCAATGGGTGTAGAGAATTCTTTGTTATATTTTATTATTGCTGTTTGCTCCCAGTATAGATTGCATATTAGTCGTATATCCATGTCATCTAGATGTATCTCTTTTAGGCATTCTATAAGTTGTTTGTGGTGTACTCTATCAAAAGCTTTGGTGTAGTCTATGAAGCAGGCATATATTGGTTTGTTTACTTCTGTGTATTTTTCGATTAATGTTCTCATGCAGAATATGGCTTCTTTTGTCCCGCTATTTTTCCTAAATCCAAATTGCTGCTCATCTAATTCAGTATTGATTTTATTCTGAATCCTTCCTTGTATAACTTTTAGCAAGATTTTTGTAACATGGCTCATTAGGCTTATTGTTCTAAAGTCACTGCATTCAACTGCACCATTCTTTTTAGGCAATGCAATGAAAGTTGATGTTTTTAGTTCATTTGGTATGTATCCTGTGTGGTATATGTCGTTGCATATGTCTGTAATCACTTCAATGCCAAAATCTTCAAGTGCCTGTATCATCTCTATCTGTATGCTTTCAGGTCCTGCTGCTTTTCCCCTTTTCATTGTTTTTATAGCTTTTTCCACCTCAGATTTTAAGATTTTATAGCCTGATGTACATTTTATAACTGGTTTCTTGTCCCTTTGATCATGAAATAGTTCTGTTATATATTCCTGCCATCTATCTATGATATCCTTATTGTCTGTTAGCATTTTTCCTTTTTTGTCTGCAATGCATCCACCTTCTGTGGCTTTTTTATTTTTATTAGTCATTCTCTTTATTTCTGTGTACATTCCTCTTAGGTCTTGTTTGCTTTCCATAGTTTCTATTTCTCTACATTTTTGGCTGAGCCAGTCTTCTTTTGCCTTTTTGCACATTTTGCGTATCTCATTATCTATTTTATTGTATTGGGCAGTGTTCTTCGCTTGTCTCCTTTCTTCCATTTTTTCTAAGATGGTGTTAGTTATCCATTTTTGTTTTTTGTTCTTTTCTCTTTTGGGTAAGGTGTCGCAGGCTTTTTGTATGCTTTTCTTTATGCATTGCCATTTGGTTGTTACTTTTTCATCAGGATTTTCTCTTCTGTATTGTTCAATTCCTTCCTCTAGCAGCTTCTGGTATGTGTTCTTTACTTGTATTGTATAGGTATCTTTAATATCTTTTTGATTTAAAGCTGTTATGTCGAGTGGGTTTGTTGATGAATCAGATTTTTGCTTGTTTCTCTTTAGTTTGATTTTCATTTTAATCATTACAGGATTGTGATCAGAATTAATATCTGCTCCTGGGTAGGTTTTGGTTTTCTTTACGCTGTTACGGAACCTTTCTTTTATCATTATGTAATCTATTTGATTCCTCTTCCTATCTCCAGGGCTTTTCCATGTGTATAGTTTCCTTTTCTCTTGCTCAAAGTAGGTGTTACATATTATCAGCCTGTTTTCTTCACAGAATTGTATTAATCTTTCTCCTCTGTCATTTCTTTTTCCTAGACCATGATTTCCTATAATTGTCTTATATCTACCTTTTCCTACTTTAGCGTTCATGTCACCCATTACAATCAAGATGTCTGAAGATTTCACTTGCTTCATAACTTTATTTAGGTCTTCATAGTATGCCTCTATTTGTTCATCTGTGTAGTCTTGAGTAGGTGCATATGTCTGTATTATTGCTATGTCGAATGGTTTTGCTTTCAACTTGAGTAGTATAATCCTATCACTGTATGTCCAGTGGGTACTTATATATTTTTGTAGCTCTCTTTTTATCAGTATTCCTACCCCCTTTGATGTTCTGTTGTGTTTCCTGAGTATATAAATGTATATTTTTCGTCTTCAATGTACCCACATTCCTTCCATCTAGTCTCTGATATGCCTAAAATATCTATATTTATTCGTTCTGCTTCTTGAATTAGATTTTCCAATTTCCCTTGTTGATATAGAGTCGTAACATTCCAAGTACTTATTTTAAGATCTTTCCTCCTACATAAGTTCGAATTTCTCCGACTCTCCATGGCTTCCTCTGGACTGGTACGTGATGAGGCTCCAATCTCTTTCACGGTGGTCAGCCATGTTCGTCTTTCGTGCTCTGAACATGCCTCTTGTGTACCACACACTTTGCTGTTTTCGCTTTCTGGGCCGTTGATCATTCTTGATTCCTCCGCCTCCATCCACCGTCACAGACTTTTCACATAAGGGTTGAACATACCCGTTTTTCCGTTGACATTTTTGTCAAACCATGTGCTTGCCTATCGAACCGCGAACACACGACACAAAGAAGAGTAAATCATATTCCACTTAAATATCGGCAATCACAGTCCATCCCCACGTTAGAAGTAAAACATATACCAAACGGGAGAATAGCAACACATAGTTTCACAACTAGACTGTCGCGTAAATCATTTAAATATATCAGCAAGAGCCGAATTATAAAAATCGACTACACGAAGCCGCCATGACACATTACACATTAGCTCAGGAGAAAATTGTTTATTTTGCCTACCCATTCAACAAAGCTGGTCAGTCTGCTCCAGAGCTTAAGTGGGTAGCTGGAGTTTTGCTTTAACTCCCTCATGACCGCTGATTCTAACATACTGAGTCATCAATGAGTTCATCATAACAATCTAGAATACATAATGACATCGTGAAAATTTGAGGCAAGAAAAGACAAGAAAACAAAGAGAAAGTATTCAAGACTGTTTAATAGATTAGTAGAGCTGTAGAGATAAAAGTTGAGGAGAGACATGGTCATCTACACCAGCAGGCATGGCACTTGATAATGATGATGGTGATGATGAATCAATAAGGGCAGTCAGCTTAGGTTCAGATTAGCGATTCGCCCAAATGTATTTTACCATGATGCAATTTATTTTACCATGAAACAATTTATTTAACCATGAAACACTCTATTTGAACATCAAACAATTTATTTAAACATGAAATAATCCAATTAACCGTGAAACAATTTATTTGAAGATGAAACAATTTATTTGAACATGAAACAATTTATTTGAACATGAAACAGTTTATTTGAACATGAAACAGTTTATTTGAACATGAAACAGTTTATTTGAACATGAAACAGTTTATTTGAACATGAAACAGTTTATTTGAACATGAAACAGTTTATTTGAACATGAAACAGTTTTTTTAAACATCAAACAATTTATTTAAACATGAAATAATCCAATTAACAATGAAACAATTTATTTGAACATGAAACAATTTATTTTACCATCAAACAATTTATTTAACCATGAAACAATTTATTTTACCATCAAACAATTTATTTGAACATGAAACAATTTATTTTACCATCAAACAATTTATTTAACCATGAAACAATTTATTTTACCATCAAACAATTTATTTAACCATGAAACAATTTATTTAACCATGAAACAATTTATTTTACCATCAAACAATTTATTTGAACATGAAACAATCTATTAGAAAATCAAACAATTTATGTAAACATCAAACAATTTATTTATTTTGTTTTTGCACCCACAGGTGAGAGACTACCTTGGTACTTTCAGCTCATCTGGTTGCTGCATACGTTGTCAGTGGTTGGTACCGTCATGATTTCCGTGTGGTACTGGACCCTAATACATAAAGGTAAGCGCGAGGTGTGTCCACGATAACGGACAGCTGACTGGATATGCACAATATATATATATATATATGTGGTGACGTCACGGCAGATACATATTTTTTGGTTTCATTATTGGGCGAAAACTTCGCGGTCTCAAATGCTCTGAGTTAAGGAAGGTAACAATAGAGTGCAATTTCACTGTCTACCCTAACACGTGCCCACTTACGGCCTTTCACAGCGAGATTAAGACACTGAGTGCTGTGAGATTAAAGTACTTCAAACCTAGCACAGGTCACACAACTTCATAATTAGTACCACAGTCCCTGGACCAGTTCTCACATGCGATGGAAATCTTTCTTCAAATCCTTGGGATCTTTGTGCATTACCCTCTTTCAAGTGAGAGTGTCCTCAGTTTAAGCGGGTGTCCCTTGCCATTCATGCAGATATCCTCCGACTCCAGATGCACTCGTTCTCATATTTTTAAAATAATATTTTCGAGTGGATATTGTTTTGTTTTTTTTCTGGCAAATTTCCCAGGCCAACGGCTGTTTAGCCGACCTTTTCGATTTGAACTTTCAAGAGGTCGTAAAGGTTCACAGACAAGGCTAGACATTTAATATCAAGACCAAGAGTTCTTAAAGGTTCACAGACAAGTCCAGACATTTAATCTCACAACCGAGAGTTCTTAAAGGTTCACAGACAAGGCTAGACATTTAATATCACGACCAAGAGTTCTTAAAGGTTCACAGACAAGGCTAGACATTTAATATCAAGACCAAGAGTTCTTAAAGGTTCACAGACAAGGCTAGACATTTAATCTCACAACCGAGAGTTCTTAAAGGTTCACAGACAAGGCTAGACATTTAATCTCACAACCGAGAGTTCTTAAAGGTTCACAGACAAGGCTAGACATTTAATATCAAGACCAAGAGTTCTTAAAGGTTCACAGACAAGGCTAGACATTTAATATCAAGACCAAGAGTTCTTAAAGGTTCACAGACAAGGCTAGACATTTAATCTCACAACCGAGAGTTCTTAAAGGTTCACAGACAAGGCTAGACATTTAATATCAAGACCAAGAGTTCTTAAAGGTTCACAGACAAGGCTAGACATTTAATCTCACAACCGAGAGTTCTTAAAGGTTCACAGACAAGGCTAGACATTTAATATCAAGACCAAGAGTTCTTAAAGGTTCACAGACAAGGCTAGACATTTAATATCAAGACCAAGAGTTCTTAAAGGTTCACAGACAAGGCTAGACATTTAATATCAAGACCAAGAGTTCTTAAAGGTTCACAGACAAGGCTAGACATTTAATATCACGACCAAGAGTTCTTAAAGGTTCACAGACAAGTCTAGACATTTAATATCACGACCAAGAGGTCTTAAAGGTTCACAGACAAGTCTAGACATTTAATAATACGACCGAGAGTTTTTAAAGGTTCACAGACAAGTCTAGACATTTAATATAACTACCAAGAGTTCTTAAAGGTTCACAGACAAGGCTAGGCATTTAATCTCACAACCGAGAGTTCTTAAAGGTTCACAGACAAGTCTAGACATTTAATATCACGACCGAGAGTTCTTAAAGGTTCACAGACAAGTCTAGAAATTTAATATCACGACCGAGAGTTCCTAAAGGTTCACAGACAAGGCTAGACATTTAATATCACGACCGAGAGTTCTTAAAGGTTCACAGACAAGGCTAGACATTTAATATCACGACCGAGAGTTCTTAAAGGTTCACAGACAAGGCTAGACATTTAATGTCACGACCGAGAGTTCATAATGGTTCACAGACAAGTCTAGACATTTAATCTGACTACCAAGAGTTCTTAAAGGTTCACAGACAAGTCTAGACATTTAATCTGACTACCAAGAGACCGAAGGGGAGGGTACACCACAAAGAAACCGAGGTTCGAAGACAAAATTTCCTTCGTCTGTGGACGTAACTGAAACTTACCAGACTCACAACTATTGGCCTGCTCACTCAATGAGAAGATTTAACTGAAGGAAAGATGTTGCCGCAGAAAGTGTAAATGTTATGTGTCATTGTCGCATATTTCAAGAATATCTGGATAACTAATAGACTGCACTTAATAACCACACCGAGATTCCTCTGTTTCAGACTTTACTGGTCTTGCTTCATAAATTATAATTGGAGGACATCAGCTAGAAATACAAGGAGCTGCAGATGTTTATTATTATTTGATTAAGATTATATGGTCACACGTATCAGATGTTTATTATTATTGGATTAAGATTATATGGTCACACGTATCAGATGTTTATTATTATTTGATTAAGATTATATGGTCACACGTATTGTTAGTGAGATACTGTGGCAAGAAAAAATAAATGAACTCACTGTATAAGAAATGATGAGTGAAAGACTGTCAAGATGAATGTGAGAGGCACTTGGAAAGCAAACTACAAACACTGTTCTACAGGCTCTTACATGGATCCCACAAGCGAATGATGAAATGTGGAAACCTTAGCATACATGGACAAGATGCATCTTTAGACACCGATCAAATAGATGACATAGACCTAGAGAAACCTGGAGGAGACCAGAAAGGAGATAATTGTGCAGCTCTTGACAATTAACTTTAAAAATTGCAAGGATAAAATGGAACAATCTTACCCGTGGTCACATATGGCTAGCGAATGAACACCTATGAGCCTGACAGAATAGCCTTGGTACACATTTTGTAAGTCTTTATTATCCTTTTCTTGTGCTTCGCAAAATAGATCTGTATGTACACAATAGTTAATGCTTCAATTATTCTTTTCTCTTTCAGGGAGAGAATTAACAGCAATCAGATTCAACACACACGCCATGTCTTTAATTTACGTCATACTCAACATGGCTGTCTCAAGACTTCCGTTTCGACTGCTCCACTTCCTGTACCCTGTAGCTTTAGGAGTTGTCTACACATTGTTTAGCGTCATCTACTACACAATTGGAGCAACGAATCAGAACTTCAATTCATGTATTTATCCTATTCTTGATTGGTCAAGACCTGGCCGTACATTAGCAATTACATCTTTAAGTAATTTTATTTTTATCCCCCTAGTTCATATAATGATGTGGTCTCTAAATCTGTGTTTTCAGAAAGTTTACGACAGTTGCAAGCTTCGTCGTGTTGTCTACAGCCAAGCTTCAGACGCTGAGGCAGATGTCGATATTGGTTAACAAACAACCCATATTTGATGCAAACAAAAACAACAAAAACTATTTGAGAACGTTCTGTGATGATTCATACCAGCCTTTCCCAGCGTATTCGTAAATAAAGAAAGGGAGTGGGTGTTTTATAACTCGCAAATACAAGAGTATTTTAAAATAATTTCAGTTAAGGATGGAGTATAAGTTTAAAGAGTTAGTTCTATAGCATTAAAGTGTAAAAGCATTAACTCTTTCCGCGCGTTTCGCCGCAATTAACTCTTTCCGCACGTTTCGCCGCACTGTGCGCCATGCCGATTTCGGTAATGTACGTTTCGCCGCACAGTCTGCCACGCTCAATTTGATTAGTGTGAACGTCATTAAACCATATTCTTTTTACACGTCTTGTATCATCTTGCTATTGGTGAAATCTAATACCTTGCTCAATTATCTAAACATGCTTATATAACATGTTATATGTTAGATAAATATAAATATGTAGATTGATTCTTAAAACCAAGAACAAATTTATCTCTGAAATCTCTTCTGTTGTGTTGATAAAAAGCTTCCATACGGAAAGAGGATGAAAGTGTAGTTCTTGATTATACCCAAAACCTATAAGTAGATATCAAAGTTGAAGGAATAGAGCTGGAGACAGTTCAGAACTACAACTACCTTGAAACTATAACCAGTGATGAAAAATGGAAAACTGAAATAAACAAAAGAATAGGAATGACAAAAATAATTTTAATGTCGTAAAAATATATTAACATCAAAACAAATAACACTACGGCTAAAACAAAGAATAGCAAAATGTTATATTTTCTCAACATTTCTGTATGGTGCAGAAACATGGACATTAGACAAGAAAACATAGAAAATTGAAGCCTTTTGAAATGTGGATATAGAAAAACAGGAAGAATTGGATGGAAAGAAAAGAAAAACAAACTATGAAGTTTTAAAACAACTAAAAATGAAAAGAGAACTACTAAACACAATTAGAACACGACAAATGAAATTTTGGGGGCATGTTAAAAGACACAGCAGCCTATTAAAAATAATTTTGGAAGGGAAAAAGAGGCACAGGCAGACCAAGACTAATATAGACAAGTAATATTAAAAGATGGACAAGTCAATCTGTGAAACCTGCACCATCAAAGCAGGAGACAGAGCGGAATGGCGTTCCATGGTAGCCAACCTTCGATGCTGAGACAGCACTCAATGAGAGAAAGGATGAAGTGATGAACCAGTTACACGACCATAAAGTTAATGTGCTACAGAGGTAGTAGACAGCATGTTAATTTGTCTTTTGATTAAATTCATCTGTGAACGCAGTTAGCATGCAGTGGAGCTGAATTTAAGTAACGAGTTTTCTATCTTCCTATTTGAAAACGAAAAAAAATCATTATCGTCGTCATCGAATGCCATCTCTGCAACAAAGGTTGCATTTAATTCATGCAAGTTGCAGAATTTTGTTGAAAACGAAAAAAAAAAAAAATAGAAATGAGTTTACTAAAAATTCACTTGTAATAAGTACAGCGCTGTACTAGGATCGATCATACTTCTCCATGTCTGTCAGAGATGTCTCATTAAGTAAATCGTCTTTTGTTCTTGTCTCATTAAGTAAATCGACTGTTGCAATGACTTCGTTTTGGAGTGGTTTATTTCCTGCCACTCTTTATGTCCCAGATATTACTAGTGTACACCATTTCTACCGCTAGCACGTTTCCAGATTTTCATTGTTGATGTTGATTTATTTCACGTCACGCAAGCAGGTCAAACGGTGTGCGGGTCGAACGGTGTGCTGGTCAAACGGTGTGCGGGTCGAACGGTGTGCTGGTCGAACGGTGTGCTGGTCGAACGAGATAGGTCGGGCCTGTTGCCAGTACATTGAACTGAATGCCTTTAGGAATTCTGCCATCTTCCGTACGGGTCACGTGTCTCTGCTATCCCAAACGACGTAGACTTATATGTTGTTTGTGTGAGCTGCTTTACGAGTATTATGATTGTTATACGATTGTGCCAACTGATGTCCATGAGTCTTAGTAGCCAATGTAGATGGGATGCGTTGAGATGATGTTATTGATAGTCAAATTGTCTTCGTGTCCCTCTGTCACCAAGTAGAGCACTGATGTCTAAGAGCCTGATTAACTTGTAGTTGATGTTTTAGTAATGACAATGTTTTTCCATTTACATTTTTACCAGTCTGACTACTACAATCAACATTTGTCTCGGGCACATCATGAGAGGAGGAAAGTTGGAATACTTGGTTACAACTGGCAAAATAAAAGGAAAGAGAGATCGCGGACGACAAAGAGAGAAAATACTGGATAGCTTGGTGTCATGGCATGGAAAACAGTCAACAACAGAACTGATACGATGCACTGTAGATAGAAGATTGTGGAGGGACATGATCGCCTACGCCAACCGGTATGGCACATGATGATTACTAATTCTCTAGTTGTGAAAATTGTAAGCAAATATGAGAAAATTATGTTAATACATGGTTACTACAAATAATTCATCAAAATAAAACAGCTATTTGTACAATATTATAAAATAATGAGTATTGCATGATTAACAATGCAATGAGATCATGCCACTGGCCCTTATTTGCCCATATAGTGTAGCATATCCTGACATGTATATCAAATGTATTATATCATATGGGTGGTAGGGAGAGGTGAGGGTCAACAATAGAATTAATGAATAGATGTCGAGATAGAAAGTTAAGGTGATTCATTATCACCTACGCTAGTATGGTGTTTGATAACGTCTACAGTGTATTCCTAATCTGTAAATTATAATTTACTTTCTGTATATAAACTATACACTATTTACTACTATCCGCGGCTTCATGCATTGCCTGGGGAGTTTGGGATACATCCTTCCCCCAGCGGAAATGATGTCATAATGTATTCAAACTTGAAATTGTATCGGCCAATCATAATAGAGCACCAACCTTATATATCACAAATGTACTTAAAATGTATTGTGAGTACTTTTTGCTGTTGTATATATTGACAGCTGTCGTTAGTGACGGAATTTGGATGAATGCATGCACATGTGACATGGATGGATGGATGAATAGTTAAGTGAGTGTATCAATGGGAGAATGGTAGGCACATATTTGCAAATTATGGTAATGCAGGAATATTACAAATGTTTCATCAAGTTTACCTGCATTTCATAAAATATGACAAACAAAATACTAAAAGCTTCTTCTTTTTTGTTCTTGCCTCCTCAATTGCCTTTCAGCTTCGTGGGGGATATTTAGTTTGTGCTTTTGCTCTTCTGTTGGCCTCTGCTGTTGTTACACTTCTTAATGTTTCAAATATTCTATCTGTCTATTCTGTTGTTACACTTCTTAGTGTTTCTAATATTCTATCAATCTCTTCTGTTGTTACACTTCTTAGTGTTTCTAATATTCTATCAATCTCTTCTGTTGTTACACTTCTTAATGTTTCAAATATTCTATCAATCTCTTCTGTTGTTACACTTCTTAGTGTTTCTAATATTCTATCAATCTCTTCTGTTGTTACACTTCTTAATGTTTCTAACATTCTATCAATCGTTCTTGTTGTTACACTTCTTAGTGTTTCTAATATTCTATCAATCTCTGCTGTTGTTACGCTTCTTAATGTTTCTATTATTCTACAATCTGTATATATCTACAATCTCATATTCTTCCAACGTTTATAAAAGGCTCATTGTGTTGTCTTTTAGTCTTTCTATCTTATGACATATCTGTTGTTTCTTTTATCATCATCATTGAGTGCCGTCTCCGCATCAAAGGTTGGCTACCATGGAGCGCCATTCCACTCTGTCTCTTGCTTTGATGGTGCAGATTGTCATAGGCTAACTTGTCCATGTTAGTATTGGTCTGCCTCTGCCTCTTTTACCTTGTATTTTCCCTTCCAATATTACTTTTATTAGGCTGTTGTGTCTTTTAACATGACCCAAAAATGTCATTTGTCTTGCTCTAATTGTGTTTAGTGGTTCTCTTTTCATTTTTAGTTGTTTTAAAACTTCCTCGTTTGTTTTCTTTTCTTTCCATCCAATTCTACCTATTCTTCTATAGATTCACATTTCAAAGGGTTCAATTTTCTGTTATGTTTTCTGGTCTAATGTCCATGTTTCTGCACCATACAGGAATATTCAGAAGATGTAACATTTTGTAATTCTTTGTTTTAGCCCTGGTGTTATTTGTTGTGATGTTAGTATATTTTTCATGGCATTGAAATTACTTTTTGCCATACCTATTCTTTTATTTATTTCAGTAGTACATTTTCCATCACTGGTTATAGTATGTCCCAGGTAGTTGTAGTTCTAAACTGTCTCTACATGTATTCCTTCCACTTTGATATTTAATTGTAGGTCTTGAGAATTTTCTTTATTTATGATCAAAGTTTTAGTCTTTTTGATATTCATATCTAGTCCATATTTTTTGTTTGTCATGTTTATTCTTCTTCTCCTTTCTTTCTTCTTTTCTCTTTCACTGATACCTAAAAGGTGTCGTGGTTTATATCATTTGTCGTTCTTGTGCTGCTCGAATTGTCTGAATTAGTGATTTTCCTTTGTTGTTACATGTCTCTGTCACTGCATCTGTCCATCTTCTTCTTTTCTCTTTTCACTGATACCTAAAAGGTGTCGTGGTTTATATCATTTGTCGTTCTTGTGCTGCTCGAATTGTCTGAATTAGTGATTTTCATTTGTTGTTACATGTCTCTGTCACTGCATCTGTCCATCTTCTTCTGGGTCTTCCTCTTGGTCTTTTTCCATACATTCTCGAGAAGAACGCCCTTGATGGTGGTTGGTGAGGATTCATTCTGACCAGGTGGCCAAACCATTTAAGTTGTTGTTGTTCTATATATTCTTGGAAGGGTTTTGTTCCTACCAATTTTGTTATGGTTTCATTTGGTATTCTATCTCTTCTTGTGTTGTTTGTTACTTTTCTCAAGCATCGCATCTCACATGTATTGATCTTTCTTAAATGTGATTTAGAAAGGGTCCATGTTTGACTTTCATAGCACAAAGTTGGTATGAAGATGCTATTTATCATTTGTTGTTTAGCTGGCATAGAAATGTTTGGATGTCTTAGCAATGGTGAAAGCTGGTATGTGACAGCATTTGCTTTTTGTATTCTCATGTCAATTTCTCTGTCTAGTTTTCCATCTTCTGTGAACATTGTGCCTAAATACTTGAATTCCTCTTCTTGTTTTATTTCTTTGTCTTTGATATTGATGTTTAATGGGTGTCTTAATATGCTTATTCTTATAGCCTCTGTTTTTGCTGTGTTAATTTTCATACTATAGTTTGTGCAGCTTTTATCTAGAGATGTTAAATGCTGTTGTAGCAGGTTTTCATCCTCATATATTAGGCATTGGTCATATTTATTACATTAAGTAATTGTTGTAGATCTTTAGGATTTTCCGCTAGTATCATCAGCATATCTTAGGTTATTGATTATCTTCCCATTAATGTTTAGACCTGGCATCTCAGTGATGTTTTTAAAGATTTGCTCAGTGTATATGCTGTTTGTTTAAGTAATCTATTGCGGGAATTAATTTTCAGACTTCCACATTTCTGATCTTATCTCACAGACTGTTCCTGCCATTCGTCTAACACATGTCACCTCGTATCTGGTTATGTTTCCTGCTGTTGTTTACACTTGAGTCCAGGTCTGACACTAAATGCTCGTGAAGCCAAAAAAAATAGACATTGGCTAAGTTTAAGTTGCACATTACAAATGTTGGTTGTGTGGGCTCCCCTTCTTACACGACACACGCCTTTGAAGCAGTTACATTACAAATGTTGGTTGTGTGGGCTCCCCTTCTTACACGACACACGCCTTTGAAGCAGTTACATTACAAATGTTGGTTGTGTGGGCTCCCCTTCTTACACGACACACGCCTTTGAAGCAGTTACATTACAAATGTTGGTTGTGTGGGCTCCCCTTCTTACACGACACACGCCTTTGAAGCAGTTACGTTGGCCACACACCGTGATGACGGTCATCAAGGCAGCTGTAATGCCGTCCCGAAACTCATCTAACGTTGCTGGCAATGGCCGAACGTAAACAGCGTCTTCGTAAACAGTATTTTCGTAAACAGTGTCTTCGTAAACAGTGTCTTTAAATGTCTTCTGGACGCGCGCTGCACAGTAACAAGGGATAAACACATCCCATAATCCAAATCACAAAACGTTCTTTAGTTGTTGGCAGCCATTTGCAATTATAGTTTTTGTGCTGCCACGTGGTTTATCAAAATGAAGTCTACGTGCTCAAATGTTTAAACTTGAAATGTTCTACCTCGTGACATGAGTCGCAAGAAACAAATGTCATCCATACATTGAAAGTTAGATGATAATTATAGATAGGAACCAAACATGATTTTTTTTAGTTTTACAAAAAACGGAGCACAACAAAATATTAACGTTTCGGCCAACATGCGGCCTTGTTCAGAGAAAGAAGACAATGATAACAAACGATGGGCAAAGATACCTCATCATCATCAAGTACAGGGCCTGCTGGCGTAGGTGATCATGTCTCTCCACAACTTTCGATCTTGACTGTTATTTATCATTTCTGTTGTTGACCTTCTGCCAAGTCATTCTCTTAAACTGTCTATTATTTTTTCTATTTGCTTCCCTCTATCTCTTCGTCCCTCAATTTTTCCAGTTGTTATAATATATTCCAGTTGTTCTCTTCTCATTGTACGGCCAAAAAATGATGATTGTTTCTTCCTAATCTTGGAAATTAGCTCTCTTTTTGCTTTGACCTCTTTCAGAACATGTTTATTACTTTTCTTAGCTGTCCATGGTATTCTCAACATTCTTCTGTAAAACCACATTTCTACAGACTCCAGTGATTTTCTTGTCCGTTGTCCTATTGTCTATGATTCACATCCATATGTTAATACTGGCTCTACATAACATTTAAGAACTCTTTTTTTTTGTTTCTATTGTCAAAAATGGATTGCATAGTATCTTCCTCATTTTTTGGAAAGATGCTTTTGCCTGATCCATTCTGCATTTAACTTCTGTTGTATCTTCCGTCTGAGGTTAACAAAGTTCCCAAATATTTAAATTCATTTACATGTTCTTATACTGTTCCACTTGTCTTTATTTTGCACTGAGGTGATATCATTTTCTTTGTTGCTACCATTACTTCTGTCTTTTTGCTATTAATGCTGAGTCCTTTATTTTTGCTTTCTTTCACTATAATGTCTAACATTTCTTGTAAACTCATTTTCACTCTTAGCGATTAAGACTGTATCATCAGCATACCTTAGATTATTGATATTAAGACCTCCAAAGAGATACCTTGTAGGAGAGTATTTACCTCATCGTTTGTTATCGTTGTCCCCGTTCTCTGAATAAGGCCGCATGTTGGCCGAAACGTTAGTATTTTGTTCTGTTAATTTTTTTTGTAAAGCTGTCACTATACCTTGTAGGAGTGAGTATACGTTACACCCCACAACTGGCTCCTTGCTACCAGCTTTACCGCAGCACTTCATTTATTTACCCGTTCCCTAATCGTTTAGTTGAGTCAACAGATCATTTTCCTTTCAGACAACTCCATATTGCTCATATCCCCTACCAATCGCGTTCCCCAGCACACACGTCCCACAGTAACAAAAACATTGAAGGTGACTTCAGCACACACGTCCCACAGTAACAAAAACATTGAAGGTGACTTCAGCACACACGTCCCACAGTAACAAAAACATTGAAGGTGACTTCAGCACACACGCCCCATAGTAACAAAAACATTGAAGGTGACTTCAGCACACACGTCCCACAGTAACAAAAACATTGAAGGTGACTTCAGCACACACGTCCCACAGTAACAAAAACATTGAAGGTGACTTCAGCACACACGTCCCACAGTAACAAAAACATTGAAGGTGACTTCAGCACACACGTCCCACAGTAACAAAAACATTGAAGGTGACTTCAGCACACACGTCCCACAGTAACAAAAACATTGAAGGTGACTTCAGCACACACGTCCCACAGTAACAAAAACATTGAAGGTGACTTCAGCACACACGTCCCACAGTAACAAAAACATTGAAGGTGACTTCAGCACACACGTCCCACAATAACAAAAACACTGAAGGGGACTTCAGCACACACGTCCCACAGTAACAAAAACATTGAAGGTGACTTCAGCACACACGTCCCACAGTAACAAAAACACTGAAGGTAACTTCAGCTAACACCAGCTAGCAAGATGTACATACTGACCGTCTTAGACTAGATGTACAGACTGACCGTCTTAGACAAGATATACATACTGACCGTCTTAGACTAGATGTACAGACTGACCGTCTTAGACTAGATGTACAGAATGACCGTCTTAGACAAGATATACATACTGACCGTCTTAGACTAGATGTACAGACTGACCGTCTTAGACTAGATGTACAGACTGACCGTCTTAGACAAGATGTACATACTGACCGTCTTAGACAAGATATACATACTGACCGTCTTAGACAAGATATACATACTGACCGTCTTAGACTAGTGTACATACTGACCGTCTTAGACAAGTTGTACATACTGACCGTCTTAGACTAGATGTACAGAATGACCGTCTTAGACTAGATGTACAGAATGACCGTCTTAGACAAGATGTACAGAATGACCGTCTTAGACAAGATGTACAGACTGATTGAGATTGACTGAAAATGGCAAAACTCGTCAACCTACTTCAATATGTATTAATTGTGTTGTTATTATCATATTATTTGTGTATTTTGACCATATTAATAATGTGAAATAAATAATGGAATAAATATTTTATCGAATTGTATATTCTGAGTCATGTATGTTGTATACATGTGGTCCATATGCTGTAAAAATACATGCCAAAATACTATTTGTTTTATTCTAAAGTGTGAAAGTAATGGTCAGAGCCCTTATTGTGCGTTCAATCAGTGGCGTATCATGGAGAGAGGGCGATGGTGGTTACTCCGACTGTAACATTCTCATAAGCGCATAATTTTAAAAGAGGAAGGAAAAAAGTAGTCATAATAAATAAATAAATGCATAATAATAGTGGGAGCCGCGATAGCTCAGTTGTTAGTGAACTGGACTACAAAGGACAAGAGGTAGGGTTCGATCCCAGTCGGCGGGTTCCGGGTTCACCCAGCCTTTAATGGGTACCGGAATTTTTTCTGGGAAAGTAAAGCCGGACGGGGGTAATACCGTCACATTACCCCAAAAATCATTCGCTGAAGGTCTGTAAAATGTATGGTCACTAACACCATATTCCCCATACGCCACTTTTTGCGTGATAGGGCTCTTTACTTTTTCTTACTATAATAATAGTCGCTACCATAGTTCGCTATGACGTCACTGACCGGAACGTTTGTTGCCTTGAGAACATATATTTCAATTTAAAGTCCTCGTGTGAAATTCAGACCTTTCATGGAGCCTACCCTGCACAAGTTGTCAATAAACATTATTTTTGTTTTGAGAATTTTATTCACATTTATCATAAATTATGAGCATAAGTTTGCACTGTCTCATGAGAATTGAAAGAACTTCCTTTAAAGTTTAGTTTAGTCGACAGATCATACTCACTGCACATAGTTCAAGTCCATAGGTGCTCAGATATCTTCCAAAGTACTTGAGTAAGTTCAGAATTTAACGCACCACATCATTTTTCTTGGGAACCGCTAATTCAAAAAAGTATTACATTTTTACACAGTAAATATGGATATGTCATGTAAAAATTGGTATAAAAAGTAAGTAAAGTGCCCCGTCACGCCAAGTGGCGTATAGGAAAAATGGTGTTAGTGACCATACATTTTTATAGACCTTCAGCACATGCATGTATTCCTGGCCTTAAACAGTCTTTGTCTTGATCGTGTAGCCATCTCTTCGCTGCACGAATCACTCCTTCATCTCTTCAAACCTTGTTCCACGGAGGGCATCTATAAGTGAACCAAAGAGATGAAAATCAGAGGGTGCCAAATCAGGGCAGTGTGGTGGATGGAGTACAGTCCAACCCAATCTGCTGATTGGTTTCAATTTTGCCACACTTGTGTGAAGGCACGCATTGTTGTGAAGGAGAAGCAGGTCTGCTGGATTCTTGTGTGGCCGAACTCTAAGAAAACGTCCATTGAATTTTTTTTTCAATATCTTAATGTAAGTTTGTGAATTGATTGTCTCCCCTCTTGACATAACATCCACAAGAATCACACCTTCAATGTCTTAATGTAAGCTTGTGAATTGATTGTCTCTCCTCTTGACATAACATCCACAAGAATTACGCCTTCATTATCTTAATGTAAGCTTGTGAATTGATAGTCTCTCCTCTTGACATAACATTCACAAGAATCACGCCTTCATTATCTTAATGTAAGCTTGCGAATTGATTGTCTCTCGTCTTGACATAACATCCACAAGAATCACACCTTCAATATCTTAATATAAGCTTGCGAATTGATTGTCTCCCCTCTTGACATAACATCCACAAGAATCACACCTTCAATGTCTTAAATGTAAGCTTGTGAATTGATTGTCTCCCCTCTTGACATAACATCCACAAGAATCACACCTTCAATTTCTTAATTTAAGCTTGTGAATTGATTGTCTCTCCTCTTGACATAACATCCACAAGAATCACGCCTTCATTATCTTAATGTCAGCTTGCGAATTGATTGTCTCTCCTCTTGACATAACATCCACAAGAATCACGCCTTCATTATCTTAATGTAAGCTTGTGAATTGATTGTCTCTCCTCTTGACATAACATCCACAAGAATCACGCCTTCATTATCTTAATGTAAGCTTGTGAATTGATTGTCTCTCCTCTTGACATAACATCAATAAGAATCACACCTTCAATATCTTAATGTAAGCTTGTGAATTGATTGTCTCCTCTCTTGGTATAACATCCACAAGAATCACACCTTCAATGTCTTAATGTAAGCTTGTGAATTGATTGTCTCCCCTCTTGACATAACATCCACAAGAATCACATCTTCAATGTGTTGATGTAAGCTTGTGAATTGATTGTCTCCCCTCTTGACATAACATCCATAAGAATCACACCTTCAATATCTTAATGTAAGCTTGTGAATTGATTGTCTCCCCTCTTGACATAACATCCACAAGAATCACACCTTCAATGTCTTAATGTAAGCTTGTGAATTGATTGTCTCTAATCTTGACATAACATCCACAAGAATCACGCCTTCATTATCTTAATGTAAGCTTGTGAATTGATTGTCTCTCCTCTTGACATAACATCCACAAGAATCACACCTTCAATGTCTTAATGTAAGCTTGTGAATTGATTGTCTCTCCTCTTGGTATAACATCCACAAGAATCACACCTTCAATGTCTTAAATGTAAGCTTGTGAATTGATTGTCTCCCCTCTTGACATAACATCCACAAGAACCACACCTTCAATGTCCTACAAGACGGTGACCATGACCTTTCCAGCTAACGAAGATCTCTTGAATTTCTTTCTACGGGTGAGCGCGGATGATGCCACGCCGTTGACTGTCTCTTTGTCTCATGTTCAAAATGATGTGCCCAGGTTACGTCCCCTGTAACAATCTTAGCCAAAAGTTCTCTCCAGCAACATTGAAACGCTCCAACAGTTCAGAAGAAATTGCTTTTCTTTGCCATCGGTGCTCATTTGTGAGATTTCCTGGTACCCATCCTGCACAAACCTTAGAGAATTCGAAAGTTTTTATTATTGTATTAGCACTACCAATGCTGACTGGCAGATTTAACGCCAATTGTTGAGTGCTGATGCACCTATCAGCAAGAATAATGCCCTCAGCACATTTTAACCTGCCTCAGTGACTGCGTGTGACCGCCCCAGCGCGGCCGATTAATATCTCCGTATCTCCACTTTCCGATTCTTTTATTCTCTGAACCTAGCGACTAACTGTGCCCCTGTCCACTGTAAAACTTCCATACGCATCACATAGGCGCTTGTATATGTTCACAACAGTTTCCTTCTCTAAAACGAGAAATTCTATCACAATTCGCTGCTGTTTATAACACAAGTTGCTAACATGCTCTATTTCAACAGTTTAGTGCAGTCGTATTATTTGGCCGATAGCAGAGTAATTTGGTTCATACAATCGACATATGCCATATTTAAAGTGTGCAAAATGTTAGGCTTCTATGTATATTATTAGTCGAGGAAACCGATGTCGTGCATTACCTTTTGAATGCCCCTCGTATATTCCTCAACGTGCAGCGGCTGACGACACCAGTGTTGGGTTGGGTGACAAGTCTTATTTGGATTGTTACGAGGCGCTCCCGTCTTGTTTCTTCCACTTTGATATGATATTCTTGATATGATATTCTTGATATGATATTCTTGATATGATATTCTTGATATGATATTCTTGATACGATATTGTTGATATGATATTCTTGATATGATATTCTTGATATGATATTCTTGATATGATATTCTTGATACGATATTGTTGATATGATATTCTTGATATGATATTCCTGATACGATATTGTTGATATGATATTCTTGACAGATATTCGCGCAGTCTGTTCGTGGTTGCAGGTTCATGGTAGCTTCTTGAATCATATTTTGTTAGTGCAACGTCCTTAAAACATTCAGAATGTGAAGGCGGTTCATTTCCTTGCACACTCAACATCAGCCAAACTGGCAAGTCTACCATCACCAGGGTGTACAACGTAATAAGGAAAGAGGAAAGAGTATTATTGTGACTAGTGCTACTAGTAATAAATGCCAAGTTTAAAGCAATACTGACACTGAGTAATTAAATAGAATACTGATCAGAATAACAAAGGTTATTGGACTGGCAGGGCGGTTGAATAACTTAAATGTAACCCTTATCTCAGTGTTAGTAAAATATGTATTTAGAAAAGGAAACAAATATACAATGATATTATATAGGCAACCACCCCTGGTCTCAGCTGCGAGACCCGGCTTGAAACGTCAGTTACTCATCGACGGAAAAAAAACATGAGTACCTCCGAAGTCGGAGTTATCTGCCTGTGCAGCGTTGGACCCCTGTGCACACGGCTGCCAGGGAAAAATGGATTAACAGACAAAATTCAGTTCCTAGTCTCTAGGGACTTCGTCAGAGTTAAAAGCTGACGAACGCAACAACAACATTATATAGTAACAATTCATGAAATTTAACAGCAAAATAATAGATTTTCTCGTGTGAAATATTCAACAGTAGACACCATCATCATTATGTGCCATACCGGTTGGCGTAGGCGATCATGTCTTTCCACATTCTTCTATCTACAGGGCATCGTATCAGTTCTGTTGTTGACATGTTTTCCACACCATGACACCAAGTAAAAAAAATAATGTAAAGAGCCCCCTTCACGCCAAGTGTAGGGGATATGGTGTTATTGACCATAAATTTTACAGACCTTCAGCACATGATTTTCGGGGTAATGTGGTCGGTATTACACCCGTGCCGCTTTACTTTCCCAGAAAAAAATCGTGTACCTATTTAAGGCTGGGTGAACCCGGAAGCCGTCGGTTGGGATCGAACCTTACCTGTTGTCCTTTGTAGTCCAGTTCACTAAACACTGAGCTATCGCGGCTCCCATGACACCAAGTTATCTAGTATTTTCTCTCTTTGTCGTCCGCGATCTCTCTTTCCTTTCATTTTGCCAGTTGTAACCAAGTATTCCAACTTTCCTCTTCTCATGATGTGCTGGAAACATGTTGATTGTTTCTTTATGTTGTTTTTTTAGGAGCTCCCTTTTTGTGTTGGCCTCTTTGAGAATTTCTACATCTTCTTTTTAGCTGTCCAGGGAACTTTCAACATAACAGTTGACAAGAAATGCTATTAAACTGAAATATGTTAACTTTTTTTCTAATCACTTTGAATCAATCATAGACGTTTCGTGTCGATTGTTTCATTTACTGAATTTATCAAGGGAGTACGACAACTAAAGCATTAATGATAAACATCTTTGAACACGGCTAGGGTTTCACAACCCAAATCAGAACCAAAGATTTGACACTCCATCTGTGATCACCAGCTATCACCACTATTGTCCAACAAGGAAATAACTCTAGAGGCAGCATAGGCATTCTACAATACAATCTTCATCCCAACTTTGTGCTACCAATGCCAGTCCTGGAACCTAGATGCAAGAACAATAAGAAAAATAATCTCTACTGAGATGAAATGTGTTAGACGAATGACAGGAAACAGTCTGAGAGATAAGATCAGAAATGAAGAACTGAGAAAAAAGCTAGGAATAGCCCCTGTCATAGAATATATAAGGAAACAACAGATAAAATGGTTTGGCCACTTGACAGGGCAGAAAGATCAAAACACAACTCAACAAGCTTTCAACAAACGTTGTGAGAATACCAGACCCCAATTGTCGACCACGAAAAAGATGGATCGATGGAATATTAGAAGCACTAGGAAACATAACGGCGGAAGAGGCGAACAGAAGAGCTAAAGACCGCAAATTATATCTCCCCTCGACGCTGAAAGGTAGATGAGGAAGGAAAGAAGGAGAAGATCCGTAATCATTGAAAGGATTGATTTAACACCCCACCACAGAATCCTGACGTCTTGACACCTTCACATTGAGAGTGTGAGAATGTACAAACCTCGGGTAGGTAAATCTCGCCGGTGTGGCAGAGACGAGACTTCAAGGAGATGCAGCTCTGACTTCAAACAACAGATGCCTTGTAAAAAGATCAGGGAAGTACAAACAATTAGAAAGCAACTTTGAGCAAGTACGCGATAAAGACAGCGCATTGAACCGCATGCTGTAAAAAACAGTTCAAAATATTAATAAGAGAAAGAGGAGAAAGAAGAAACCCACTTTCACAAAGAGTAGTCCAGCATTCTATTTTAGACATCCGTCACCACATACAGGACATAGTGTGCTAGTTACACTAAGTGGGGACTTCCAAAAATGTACATCTCTCTCCAGCTTTAAGTTTGGACTGCCAACAACGGTAATCTCTATACAGCTCTAGGTGACTACCAGCAATGTACATCTCTCTACAGCTCTAGGTGACTACCAGCAATGTACATCTCTCTACAACTCTTAGTGACTACCAACAAAGTACATCTCTCTACAACTCTTAGTGACTACCAAACAATTGACATCTCTCTACAGCTTTAAGTGACTACCAAACAATTGACATCTCTCTACAGCTCTAAGTGACTACCAACATTTGACATCTCTCTACAGCTCAAAGTGACTACCAACATTTGACATCTCTCTACAGCTCAAAGTGACTACCAACATTTGACATCTCTCTACAGCTCTTAGTGACTACCAGCAATGTACATCTCTCTACAGCTCTAGGTGACTACCAACAATTGACATCTCTCTACAACTCTTAGTGACTACCAACAATTGACATCTCTCTACAACTCTTAGTGACTACCAAAAAGCGACATCTCTCTACAACTCTAAGTGACTACCAAAAAGCGACATCTCTCTACAACTCTAAGTGACTACCAAAAAGCGACATCTCTCTACAACTCTAAGTGACTACCAACAAACGACATCTCTCTACAACTCTAAGTGACTACCAACAAGCGACATCTCTCTACAACTCTAAGTGACTACCAACAAGCGACATCTCTCTACAACTCTTTGTGACTATCAATAATTCAAGATTTAAACTTTAAGATACATTTTCTTCTAATCGTTTTGAGTGTTTAATGGAAGAAAAATGTGGATTTTATATTCTTGGAAAGACACACATGAACAAATAAACTAAAGAACCCGTAACAAACAGCTATGACATCAAACAACAAACGTCAAGTCAACAACAGAGCTAGGCTTCATTAACAAACCGCTGTGACATCAAACAACAAACGTCAAGTCAACAACAGAGCTAGGCTTCATTAACAAACAGCTATGACATCAAACAACAAACGTCAAGTCCACAACAGAGCTATGCTTCATTAACAAACAGCTGTCACATTAAACAAGAAACGTCAAGTCAACAACAGAGCTATGCTTCAATAACAAACATCTGTGACATCAAACGTCAAGTCAACAACAGAGCTATGCATCATTAACAAACAGCAGTGACATCAAACAACAAACGTCAAGTCAACAACAGAGCTATGCTTCATTAACAAACCGCTGTGACATCAAACAACAAACGTCAAGTCAACAACAGAGCTAGGCTTCATTAACAAACAGCTATGACATCAAACAACAAACGTCAAGTCAACAACAGAGCTATGCTTCATTAACAAACAGCTGTGACATTAAACAAGAAACGTCAAGTCAACAACAGAGCTAGGCTTCATTAACAAACATCTGTGACATCAAACAACAAATGTCAAGTCAACAACAGAGCTAGGCTTCATAAACAAACAGCTGTGACATCAAACAACAAACGTCAAGTCAACAACAGAGCTAGGCTTCATTAACAAACAGCTATGACATCAAACAACAAACGTCAAGACAACAACAGAGCTAGGCTTCATTAACAAACCGCTGTGACATCAAACAAGAAACGTCAAGTCAACAACAGAGCTATGCTTCAATAACAAACATCTGTGACATCAAACGTCAAGTCAACAACAGAGCTATGCATCATTAACAAACAGCTGTGACATCAAACAACAAACGTCAAGTCAACAACAGAGCTATGCTTCATTAACAAACCGCTGTGACATCAAACAACAAACGTCAAGTCAACAACAGAGCTAGGCTTCATTAACAAACCGCTGTGACATCAAACAACAAACGTCAAGTCAATAACAGAGCTATGCTTCATAAACAAACAGCTGTGACATCAAACAACAAACGTCAAGTCAACAACAGAGCTAGGCTTCATTAACAAACATCTATGACATCAAACAACAAACGTCAAGTCAACAACAGAGCTAGGCTTCATTAACAAACATCTGTGACATCAAACAACAAATGTCAAGTCAACAACAGAGCTAGGCTTCTTAAACAAACAGCTATGACATCAAACAACAAACGTCAAGTCAACAACAGAGCTAGGCTTCATTAACAAACCGCTGTGACATCAAACAACAAACGTCAAGTCAACAACAGAGCTAGGCTTCATTAACAAACAGCTGTGACATCAAACAACAAACGTCAAGTCAACAACAGAGCTATGCTTCATTAACAAACCGCTGTGACATCAAACAACAAACGTCAAGTCAACAACAGAGCTAGGCTTCATTAACAAGCCGCTGTGACATCAAACAACAAACGTCAAGTCAACAACAGAGCTAGGCTTCATTAACAAACAGCTGTGACATCAAACAACAAACGTCAAGTCAACAACAGAGCTAGGCTTCATTAACAAACAGCTATGACATCAAACAACAAATGTCAAGTCAACAACAGAGCTAGGCTTCATTAACAAACAGCTGTGACATCAAACAACAAACGTCAAGTCAACAACAGAGCTAGGCTTCATTAACAAACAGCTGTGACATCAAACAACAAACGTCAAGTCAACAACAGAGCTAGGCTTCATTAACAAACAGCTATGACATCAAACAACAAACGTCAAGTCAACAACAGAGCTAGGCTTCATTAACAAACAGCTATGACATCAAACAACAAACGTCAAGTCAACAACAGAGCTAGGCTTCATTAACAAACAGCTGTGACATCAAACAACAAACGTCAAGTCAACAACAGAGCTAGGCTTCATTAACAAACAGCTGTGACATCAAACAACAAACGTCAAGTCAACAACAGAGCTAGGCTTCATTAACAAACAGCTGTGACATCAAACAACAAACGTCAAGTCAACAACAGAGCTATGCTTCATTAACAAACAGCTGTGACATCAAACAACAAACGTCAAGTCAACAACAGAGCTATGCTTCATTAACAAACAGTTGTGACATCAAAGAAGAAACGTCAAGAACAATCTACACAACAGATATAGGCTTCATCTAACAAACAGCTGTGAAACATCAACAAGAAATGTCAAGTCATCAACAGATATCTTTATGTTTCATCAACAATGATATCTGTTTTAGAAACCATCAACAAATACATCTTTATGTTGTAGAAACTTCCAACAAATAACTATTTATGTTGTAGAAACCATCACGTAGACCATCACAAATGATATCTTTATGTTGTAGAAACCATCTGATATCTTTATGTTGTAGAAACATCAACAAATGATATTTTATGTTGTAGAAACCATCAACAAATGATATCTTTATGTTGTAGAAACCATCAACAAATGATATCTTTATGTTGTAGAAACCATCAAAATGATATCTTTATGTTGTAGAAACCATCAACAAATGATATCTTTATGTTGTAGAAACCATCAACAAATGATATCTTTATGTTGTAGAAACCATCAACAAATAACATATTTATGTTGTAGAAACCATCAACAAATAACATATTAATGTTGTAGAAACCATCAACAAATGACATCTTTATGTTGTAGAAACCATCAACAAATGATATCTTTATGTTGTAGAAACCATCAACAAATGATATCTTTATGTTGTAGAAACCATCAACAAATGATATCTTTATGTTGTAGAAACCATCAACAAATGATATCTTTATGTTGTAGAAACCATCAACAAATGATATCTTTATGTTGTAGAAACCACCAACAAATGATATTTATGTTGTAGAAACCATCAACAAATGATATCTTTATGTTGTAGAAACCATCAAAAAATGATATCTTTATGTTGTAGAAACCATCAACAAATGATATCTTTATGTTGTATAAACCATCAACAAATGATATCTTTATGTTGTAGAAAACATCAACAAATGACATATTTATGCTGTTGAAACCATCAACGAATGACATCTTTATGTTGTAGAAACCATCAACAAATGACATATTTATGTTGTAGAAACCTTCAACAAATGACATATTATTGTTGTAGAAACCATCAACAAATGACATCTTTATGTTGTAGAAACCATCAACAAATGACATATTTATGTTGTAGAAACCTTCAACAAATGTTATTATTATGTTGTAGAAACC
The DNA here is from genome assembly GCA_032433765.1 of Megaustenia siamemsis. Classification (NCBI taxonomy): domain Eukaryota; kingdom Metazoa; phylum Mollusca; class Gastropoda; order Stylommatophora; family Ariophantidae; genus Megaustenia; species Megaustenia siamemsis. The sequence continues at coordinate 29,352,995 of JAVIAB010000091.1, forward strand.
TTCAACAAATGACATATTTATGTTGTAGAAACCTTCAACAAATGTTATATTTATGTTGTAGAAACCTTCAACAAAAAATAAATATTTATGTTGTAGAAACCATCAACAAATGTTATATTTATGTTTTAGAAACCTTCAACAAATGACATATTTATGTTGTAGAAACCTTCAACAAATGTTATATTTATGTTGTAGAAACCTTCAACAAATGACATATTTATGTTGTAGAAACCATCAACAAATGTTATATTTATGTTGTAGAAACCTTCAACAAATGACATATTTATGTTGTAGAAACCTTCAACAAATGTTATATTTATGTTGTACAAACCCTCAACAAATGACATATTTACGTTGTAGAAACCATCAACAAATGTTATATTTATGTTGTAGAAACCTTCAACAAATGACATATTTATGTTGTAGAAACCTTCAACAAATGTTATATTTATGTTGTACAAACCTTCAACAAATGACATATTTATGTTGTACAAACCTTCAACAAATGACATATTTATGTTGTAGAAACCTTCAACAAATGTTATATTTCTACCACAGAATAGAAGTGTCATCGAATATAAATGTAGAAGTCAATTTGTCTGTGAACAAATGATAACCGTGTCATGGTTTGCTAACAAATCACAGCTCTCGTCATTCAAAAACGCTAATCGACAAATGACATCAGAGCTGCACATGGCTACTGTCTAAGACACTAATAAGAAAGATTACAAATTGTGACATGAGATGTGTGGGATAGATACATTAATCTCACAGGAAGTGACGCAATAACGAGAAATTACGAGATGTCGAAAGTGTTGGAGCCAGGTCAGTCATCAAGCACATAAAGAAATAGATCAGACTGGCTCTTCTGTGTACATTCTTGGACGTTAATCGCAACATGTTCAGAGAAAGATTTGATCAACTCAAGTTTGGTGACATCTCATACAGCATGTCGAGGTGTGACGCTGATGATGTCCACAAAAACTCCCGTTTATGTGGTAGTGCCGATCTAATGTAGACATATGTCAAAATCTGTGTGTTTTACCTTTGAAATAATGAAATAAAACTGTTGTATTGTTTGTGTTTAATGTTGGCCTAAGCACGAGTGGCACCTGACATCTTTTTATATAACGCTTAGACTTTGATAGATATGAGATATAAACATATATATATATATATATAAGGTAATATTTCTCATTTCTGTAATTAAAGGGACACAACCTTCTCATTACATACCCTGGAAGTTCATTCATTATTAAAGAAAGACATGGCCAGACAATTATTGTGACGTTAGAGCTGTCAAATGTTGAAGACTTCTCGTGGGTAAGAGGTCTATGAAGACAGGTAATTTAACAGCTTTTAAATTAATATTTGATGACGTTAACAGTTAGAATCAAAGGTAGCGTAGGCGTCTTATATGATGACGTTAACAGTTAGAATCAAAGGTAGCGTAGGCGTCTTATATGATGGCGTTAACAGTTAGAATCAAAGGTAGCGTAGGCGTCTTATATGATGACGTTAACAGTTAGAATCGAAGGCGTCTTATATGATGACGTTAACAGTTAGAATCAAAGGTAGCGTAGGCGTCTTATATGATGACGTTAACAGTTAGAATAAAAGATAGCGAAGGCGTCTTATATGATGACGTTAACAGTTAGAATCAAAGATAGCGAAGGCGTCTTATATGATGACGTTAACAGTTAGAATCAAAGATAGCGTAGGCGTCTTATATGATGACGTTAACAGTTAGAATCAAAGATAGCGTAGGCGTCTTATATGATGACGTTAACAGTTAGAATCAAAGATAGCGTAGGCGTCTTATATGATGACGTTAACAGTTGGAATCAAAGATAGCGTAGGCGTCTTATATGATGACGTTAACAGTTGGAATCAAAGATAGCGTAGGCGTCTTATATGATGACGTTAACAGTTGGAATCAAAGATAGCGTAGGCGTCTTATATGATGACGTTAACAGTTGGAATCAAAGATAGCGTAGGCGTCTTATATGATGACGTTAACAGTTGGAATCAAAGATAGCGTAGGCGTCTTATATGATGACGTTAACAGTTAGAATCAAAGATAGCGTAGGCGTCTTATATGATGACGTTAACAGTTAGAATCAAAGATAGCGTAGGCGTCTTATATGATGACGTTAACAGTTAGAATCAAAGATAGCGTAGGCGTCTTATATACAACGGTGGTGTTGAAATATCCTGATTTATGTTGGTCCCCAGCAATAGTTTGTTGCTAGCAATGAAAGTTGATATATATGACCGGCAAGTTTAGTGTCGCATCATCATCATCATCGGGTCTGCTGGCGTAGGTGATCATGTCCCTCCACAACTTTCGATCTCGACAGTTATTTATCATTTCTGTTGTTGACCTTCTGCCAAACTATTCTCTTAAACTGTCTGGCATTTTTTCTCTTTGCTTCAATTGTTACAATATATTCCAGCTGTTCTCTTCTCATTACATGTTGTGGCGATTCATGATTGTACAAAGAAGTTACGACGGTGGTTTGTTTACGGTTGACTCCGCTAGCCTTTGACTAAAAAGTCTCACCCACAAGGCAGTGGCGTTGTTTTACTTATTTTTGTCGCATTATATAAAGGGAAGATCCCAGTTCACTCAACAAGTTGAGCCGAGTTGTGACTCTGACTTGAGGTGTACATACTTTCGTTGATGTGTTTGAGAAGATGCCCATTGTATAAACCCCCCAACAGATCAAGATGACGTTGTTGGAGCAATGAGAAGCACCTCCAACAGATCAAGATGACGTTGTTGGAGCAATGAGAAGCACCTCCAACAGATCAAGATGACGTTGTTGGAGCAATGAGAAGCACCTCCAACAGATCAAGATGACGTTGTTGGAGCAATGAGAAGCACCTCCAACAGATCAAGATGACGTTGTTGGAGCAATGAGAAGCACCCCCAACAGATCAAGATGACGTTGTTGGAGCAATGAGAAGCACCTCCAACAGATCAAGATGACGTTGTTGGAGCAATGAGAAGCACCTCCAACAGATCAAGATGACGTTGTTGGAGCAATGAGAAGCACCTCCAACAGATCAAGATGACGTTGTTGGAGCAATGAGAAGCACCTCCAACAGATCAAGATGACGTTGTTGGAGCAATGAGAAGCACCTCCAACAGATCAACATGACGTTGTTGGAGCAATGAGAAGCACCCCCAACAGATCAAGATGACGTTGTTGGAGCAATGAGAAGCACCCCCAACAGATCAAGATGACGTTGTTGGAGCAATGAGAAGCACCCCCAACAGATCAAGATGACGTTGTTGGAGCAATGAGAAGCACCTCCAACATAACAATGGACAAAACAACAGATCTTGAGCCTCTAGCTCACCGCAGCTACACAAACTCTCAACATACAAAAGATTGGAAGTTCTAACACTATCATCCTCTGCATATGTCATGACCACGAGTAGCATGACAATGGAGGTGATGGCAGTGACTAAGGCATTCATCTGGTTAGTGTCACAAGACTACACCCACGCATGTATACTGAGTGATTCGATGAGCATGATTAAAAAAAGTGGATGCGGGCTCTGTACGCATGCAATGGTTAGAGTTATTGCAGAATGGAGAGAGAGAAAGTGAGAGAGAGATCTACATATATATAGAAAATATGAGCCAGAAAACGACAGCGTATTAAAAAACTCAGCAGACATAAGCAAACCAAGATATTCAGACTCATGAACACTGTATCCTCAGAGCACACTTCCACAAGATAGAACTCAATGATCTTGCAACATGTGACTGCTGAGCACACAGACAAACTGCAGGGAATATCCAACAGAACAGCCGCACTCTCAACATCATAAGAACACATATATCATCATCATCATTGAGTACCGTCTCCGATTCAAAGGTTGGCTGCCATGAAGCGCCATTCTGCTCTGTCTCTTGTTTTTATGGTGCAGATTGTCATAGGCTGGTTTGTCCATCTGTTGATGTTACTCGTCCATGTTAGTCTTGGTCTGCCTCTGCCTCCTTTACCTTGTATTTTCCCTTCTAATATTACTTTTATTAGACTGCTGTGTCTTTTAACATGACCAAAAAATTTCATTTGTCTTGTTCTTAGTGTGTTTAGTAGCTCTTTCTTCCTTTTTAGTTGTTTTAAAACTTCCTCGTTTGTTTTCTTTTCTTTCCATCCAATTCTACCTATTCTTCTATAAATCCACATTTCAAAGGCCTCAATTTTCTGTTCTGTTTTCTGCTCTAATGTCCATGTTTCTGCACCATACATGAATATTGAGAAGATGTAACATTTTGCTATTCTTAGTTTTAGCCCCGGTATTATTTGTTTTGATGTTAGTATATTTTTCATGGCATTGAAATTACTGATTATTTCTAATTACTAAACACTTATATAGCCAACAGAGACAAGCCTGCATGATAAGTTATGGGGAACCGGTGAAGATCTCAAACGGAGATTGTCCGTGACATAAGCTGGTCTGAATGTCTAAACACATGGCAACAGTTGATCTCTGAAGATGAGGAGGACGTCAGAAGTCACATAGAACAATTATACAACCACCGTGGGTGAAGAACAAACAACCAACCAGAAGAACTGACCATTCAACCATAAAAAAACAGACCATAATACATGTGTAGGCAAATATTGATGTACAGGACGTCAGTGTGTTTTGAAGATATTTCAAAACAAAGTTTTTGTAGTGCTGTTGTGTTTGTAGTGTTTTTGAGTTCGTAGTGCTGTTGTGTTTGTAGTGCTGTTGTGTTTGTAGTGCTGTTGTGTTTGTAGTGCTGTTGTGTTTGTAGTGTTGTTGAGTTTGTAGTGCTGTTGTGTTTGTTGTGTTGTTGAGTTTGTAGTGCTGTTGTGTTTGTTGTGTTGTTGAGTTTGTAGTGCTGTTGTGTTTGTAGTGTTGTTGAGTTTGTAGTGCTGTTGTGTTTGTAGTGTTGTTGAGTTTGTAGTGCTGTTGTGTTTGTTGTGTTGTTGAGTTTGTAGTGTTGTTGAGTTTGTAGTGCTGTTGTGTTTGTAGTGTTGTTGTGTTTGTAGTGCTGTTGTGTTTGTAGTGTTGTTGAGTTTGTAGTACTGTTGAGTTTGTAGTGCTGTTGTGTTTGTAGTGCTGTTGAGTTGTAGTGCTGTTGTGTTTGTAGTGCTGTTGTGTTTGTAGTGCTGTTGTGTTTGTAGTGATGTTGTATTTGTAGTGCTGTTGAGTTTGTAGTGCTGTTGTGTTTGTAGTGCTGCTGTGTTTGTAGTGCTGTTGAGTTTGTAGTGCTGTTGTGTTTGTAGTGCTGTTGTGTTTGTAGTGTTGTTGTGTTTGTAGTGTTGTTGTGTTTGTAGTGCTGTTGTGTTTGTAGTGCTGTTGTGTTTGTAGTGTTGTTGTGTTTGTAGTGTTGTTTTTTGTAGTGATGTTGTGTTTGTAGTGCTATTGTGTTTGTAGTGCTGTTGTGTTTGTAGTGTTGTTGTGTTTGTAGTGCTGTTGTGTTTGTAGTTTTGTTGTGTTTGTAGTGCTGTTGTGTTTGTTGTGTTGTTGTGTTTGTAGTGCTGTTGTGTTTGTAGTGTTGTTGTGTTTGTAGTGCTGTTGTGTTTGTAGTGCTGTTGTGTTTGTAGTGCTGTTGTGTTTGTAGTGCTGTTGTGTTTGTAGTGCTGTTGTGTTTGTAGTGTTGTTGTGTTTGTAGTGCTGTTGTGTTTGTTGAAACTTATTTACATTCACTTTCTTTTCGCTATTTGTGTTTCCACAAACCCTTGATAATCTTCATGAACTCTCGAATGTTTGTTTTCAGGATGTTTTTACCACTTTAATCAAGCCATTATTCTCTACAATCATCATCATCATCAAGTACCGGGCCTGCTGGCGTAGGTGATCATGTCTCTCCACAACTTTAGATCTCGACAGTTATTTATCATTTCTGTTGTCAAGCCATTCTCTCAAGCTATCTGGTATCTTTTCTCTTTGCTACCCTCCATCTCTTCGTCCCTCAATTTTCCCAGTTGTTACAATATATTCCAGCTGCTCTCTTCTCATTGCATGTCCAAAAAATGAAGATTGTTTCTTCCTAATATTGGAAATTAGCTCTCTTTTTCTTTTACTGTGGCCTCTTTCAGAACGTTTTCATTACTCTTCTTAGCTGTCCATGGTATTCTCAACATTCTTCTGTAAAACCACATTTCTACAGACTCCAGTGATTGTCTTGTTTGTTGTCCTATTGTCCAAGATTCATATTCATATGGTAAGACTTGCTTTACGTAACTTTTAAGAACTCTTTTTCCTGTTTCTTTTGTCAAAAATGGATTGCATAGATCCTCTACAATGTCAACTTCTTACTTATATTAAGCCCCCTCACTCTCTCTCTCTCTGTCTTTCTCTTTCTCTCTCTCTCTATCTCCCTCTAACTCTTTAACTCAATCTCTTTTTTTCTCAGCCACAGATCAACCAGAAGGTCTCCAGCAGAAAGGCCTTCTGTCATTGTCTACAACAGCAGTCAAAGCCGTTTGTGATGTACTTTTATATCTGTCCTATAGTACCCAAAGTCTGGCCCAAACTGTTCACTTATATTTCCATTGTTAACGTCAGCTCTACGTGCTGTTTCTCCCGTCTTAACGAGGGATTCCCCATTAACGTCGTTAGCTGTAGATTGTAAATTATATTTGGACATAATTATAGTAGGCAATATAAGAAGGTAGTTCGCCATTCCTTTCCTTCGTGGCATTGACTATACTAGTCGGAGATCGCAGCCATTGTCTCTATACATCAGATCCTTTCCCTGCCATCACGGAGTGGGGACCATAACCGGCACTACTTGTCGATTCTTGCCACAACACCACTTGCCTTAATGGCAACACGTAACCCTGATAGTGGAAGGGGGTGTATTTTTTTTAATTGGGGGGGGGGGGGGGGCCAAAACGGGAGCTCCATCTTGCCCAATGGTGTCCCGAAGTCTAGCGGAGGAAAGGATACCGTTTATTCCTCCTTTTGTGGGGGATAACTCTACCCCGTCCTTGCTTTTACTCTAAAGGGAGATAATTAACTGTATTTTCAGAAAATGCACATGAATTTTTATTTGCTTCCCTTGCTTCATTACAGACGTGATTCTATTTGTTTAATTTTATTGTTCAATCTCCGAGGCTTCAAGCGTTCCAAATCCACATCTATCCATAGTGTTATGTGCCGAATAGCGGAACATAGTGACGAATATTTTAATTGAATAAATCTTTAACAATTTTAATAGCATTACATTTATTGACGTTATCAACAGATAGCACAAGATGAAACATGTCACTTAACTGTACAAAACAATGTTCTTTGTGTAGGGAAACTGTTTCTTAACTGTACAAGGTAATGTTCTATGTGTTGGGAAACTGTTTCTTAACTGTACAAGACAATGTTCTATGTGTTGGAAAACTGTTTCTTAACTGTACAAGACAGTGTTCTATGTGTTGGAAAACTGTTTCTTAACTGTACAAGACAATGTTCTATGTGTTGGGAAACTTGTTTCTTAATTGTACAAGGTAATGTTCTATGCGTTGGGAAGCTGTTTCTTAACTGTACAAGGTAATGTTCTATGCGTTGGGAAACTGTTTCTTAACTGTACAAGGTAATGTTCTATGGGTTGGGAAACTGTTTCTTAACTGTACAAGGTAATGTTCTATGCGTTGGGAAACTGTTTCTTAACTGTACAAGGTAATGTTCTATGTGTTGGGAAACTGCATAAGAGAACAAAGTTCCATCAAGTAGCAATCACTGCTTCGTACACAACGTGCGACCAGTAGGACCATACACCCGAGGACATGGAGATGAAGCAGAGCCTATTTTATTCATGGAGTAAATTTTATTGCAGTAGGGGCATCCCCATATCCGCTCCACTACCAGTCCCAACATTTCTCGAAGCGAATGCGTACTGACTGTTCCTGCAAGGTGTTGATTGTTGATACATCTGTTTCCCCACTAAGGACTCCGGGTCGACTCAACCTCTTTCCACCCTTAGACTCTTTGTCTCTCTATGTTTACATCATTGTACACGCATCTGTGTGTGTGTGTATATACATGTTTTTGTGGGCCCTTAATTACTTTTAGACATTGTCAGTGTCTTTGCAGTCGAGGTAACCTAGACAGCTTTCCCCCTACTCGCGTATTTTTAGAACAATTCACACGGTCCAGACCAGCAGGGTATAATTACAGCTACACCCGTGTGACTCTCTCTTTCCCTTTCTGACCACGGTCCACGACACAGGGAAGTCATTTTGCTTTTCTTTAATCAATTTCGATTATTTTGTTTTGGATGTTTCGTTACTAGTTAATTATGTAGGATTAGTTTTATTTACTTACATATCTGTGCGTGCGTGTTGTTTGTTTGTTCCTGCTGAAGGCCTATTGAGCCGAAACGTCGTTCAAATCTGTGTTGTCTACCAATCACGTAAAATCTTTACCATCCCATTTTTTTTCTATTTGTTTTTCAATTCTCCCTGTATACATCATTATTGTATCCATTCTCCTCCTCTTGGTGGTAAATTTGGCAACAGCCTCTTTGTCCAGAGCAAGGCCACACTCACACTAGAGTTGCCAGGGAGCTTGTCAGCTGTTTTATTGCCATGTACGCCATCGTGTGTGGCACATGCACATCAGTGTGTATGGCTGTGAATCATGGAGAACATCAAAATTGACAATCATGAAGATACAGACTTTCATTAATGGATGCTGCGCAGAATAACATGATGGAAATGGCAGGACAAAATCACTAACATAAAAATATGGAAATTTACCAGTCAAATACCAGTGGATAAAGAGATACAGCGAAGACGATGGCGCTGGATAGAACACATACTGCGGTAGCCAACTGAGAGTATTACACAACAGGCCCTTTTTTGAATCCCCAGGGAAAAAGACAAAGTGGAGAATGAGACAGAGATGAAGATGATGGAAAAGACATGGAATGATCTTAGAAGAATGGCAAGAAACAGAACGACTTGGAAAGTGTTTGTTGAAGACCTATGCTCCACAGGGAGCTGATAGGTAGAAAAAAAATACATCAGCGTATCCTGGACAGTTCACCCAGGTTGACACGCTCACTGTAGTGCCATCTATGAGCTGCATCGACATCTGTTGAGACTGTCTGTTAATCTTCTGTAGCATACTTTACGAGTCCATCACCAAGACTGCGTGATCTGAGTTTTGTGTAGCCAACCATGTTGTCGCCACCGTTGCTGCTTCTATCTCCATTGATATTCGTGCAATTATTTCATGGCTGCATATTCTCTGATTTTTTTGTTAGTTCAACCTTCGTCCGGCGCTTTTGAAGACATTCAGAATGTCAGTGCGATCTGTTGGAACGCATTTCTGGACAAACCGTACTAGATGACAAGTTGTACAACACTTACAAGGTCACTCACTAAGCGAACGATAATGAAGGACAACAATATATGATTCGCCGGACTGAAACGTCCGCTATTTTAGTCTATCAGTTGTAAGCTGCTGTTATTGATCGGCATACACTTTATTGTGAAAGAATGGTGTCTATTTTCTAGATATAATGGGTTCCAAGAATAACTTCCAAGAATGGCTTCCAAGAATCGCTTCCAAGAATCGCTTCCAAGAATTGGTTCCTAGAATAGTTAGAGATAAGCACATATATCAAATATGACAAAAATATAAAATACTATGAGGGGCCGCGAGTACAGCTGCAGAAAACATACAAAATAAACATAAAATGGTATTGAACAGCTAGACTAACAGAACGACAAGACGAACTATACAAATTACATTATTCTGCATAGTTTGTTTTATATACCTGAAATAAGGCTCTTACCGAAACGGTGTAGTTTGTCTTAGTCTAGCTGCAAAATACCATTTTATGTTTATTTTATCTCTAAGAATAGTTTCCAAGAATGGGCTCTAAGAATAGCTTCCAAGAATGGGCTCTAAGAATAGCTTCCAAGAATGGGCTCTAAGAATAGTTTCCAAGAATTGGATCTAAGAATAGTTTCCAAGAATGGGCTCTAAGAATAGCTTCCAAGAATGGGCTCTAAGAATAGCTTCCAAGAATGGGCTCTAAGAATAGCTTCCAAGAATGGGCTCTAAGAATAGCTTCCAAGAATGGGCTCTAAGAATAGTTTTCAAGAATGGGCTCTAAGAATAGTTTCCAAGAATTGGATCTAAGAATTGTTTCCAAGAATAGCTTCCAAGAATGGGCTCTAAGAATAGCTTCCAAGAATGGGCTCTAAGAATAACTTCCAAGAATGGGCTCTAAGAATAGCTTCCAAGAATGCGCTTTAAGAATAGTTTCCAAGAATGGGCTCAAAGAATAGCTTCCAAGAATGGGCTCTAAGAATAGGTTCCAAGAATGGGCTCTAAGAATAGCTTCAATGAATGGCTGATGAGGTCAATACGGATCCTGAAGTCAGTGAATTGTTTGCTGCAGCAATGGCATGGATATGTTGATCGTTGACATATCAAGGAAGTTGATGTTGACGTCATGACACGAGAAATCATGGCCTTAACTGATAAAACAATAAAGACCTCGTCACTACTCGAGTGTGGCGGTTTGACTGTGTACATTTGTGTTTGGTGTATATATTTTGGAGGGGTAGGGAATTGGAAGAAGGGGAATAGCTAATTTGGTCAATACAACGCCAGTACCGTCTCTCTTGTCCACAAAAGAAATATCCCCACGCTCATTTCTGCTGGATGAACCTAGAAGCATGTCGCTCGAGGGATAAAATTCGACCTCTTGTACCTGCGCAGACCGTGAATCTCTGCTCTATCACGGGTTCGAGTAGCGTGAAGAATGCGCCATTTTATTTTACATTTTGTCAAAAATTATCGCAAATTGGTCAATCCATTAGTAGCTATTAGAAGCAGCTGCATGCTGGTAGTGAGAACAACGTTTTCTAGAATATCTCACATGACCGTTGATTGTTGTACTATTTAACACAGATGAAATGTTGAACTCGACACGATAATGGAGGATGTACGCGCAGTTCACAAAACAGGAGCTGTGACAGTTGAGATAACTTCTTCTCCTATTTAGATCGTATCACGAATGAAAATGTCCTGATAGGTTACCGGAACGCGATCCGTACCGCTCAGGCTGCAAAAAAAAAAAAATTTCCGAGTTAAACCATTTTACGCATACCTCATTCATTAGTGGAGCCGCGATAGCTCAGTGGTTAGTGAACTGGACTACACAGGACAAGAGGTCGGGTTAGATCCTGAACGACGGCTTCCGGGTTCACCCAGCCTGAAATGGGTACCGGATTTTTCTGGGAAAGTAAAGCGCCACGGACGTAATACTGACCACATTACCAAAAAAATCATGTGCTGAAGGTTTATACAATTTATGGTCACTAACACCGTATTCACTATACACCACTTGGCGTGACGGGGGTACTTTACTTCTTTTTTACTGGAAACAATATGCATTTGTTAACATTCAGGCGTTCTCAAATGTTTGTTCACTATCTCTTGTCTCTTGGGCACGAACGAGCCTGATAAGTGAATTCTGTAAATCACTTACGCCCTTGTAATTAAGGACGTGAACAATACGTGGGCGTAGGTTTCTCCAGATATGGTGAAGGTACTTGCGATAACTTACGGTGGTTGTAGGTAACGTTTACTGAAGCTACTCCCATACATTTATAGGAAAATTGTATATTTACGGACTTCGTTCTTCTCATTTTTGGTCCCTTAATACGTGCACATTTGTGGTCCCTTAATACGTGCACATTTTTGGTCCCTTAATACGTGCACATTTGTGGTCCCTTAATACGTGCATATTTGCCCACCCTAACCTCTAGGACCCTGAGATTGATGGGAATAAAGATGAAATGGAATTTTATGTTAGTGTCTTCTTTTATTTATTTTTGTTACATTTGCGTGGACGAGCAAGACAATACAGAGAACATTGGAGGCAGCTGAGATGTTGTTTTGATCAGAAGAATGTCACATCATCTATGGGTAGCAAATATTACTAATGAAGAATGTTTTTTTAAAAGAGGTGGAGAAACCAAAAATATCAGAATCATAAGAAAAAAAACAATCTACATTTATTGGGTATGTGATGTGAAAAGAGATAATTGAAAATATTATATTAATTGGTAGAATGAATGCAAAGATAAACAGAGCTAGATACAAACAAAGAGACAAATATTGAAGAACTAATCCAAATGCCATAATAAAAAATCACCGACTGAAATGATGAAATGCATGAAGGCCCGAGAGATGTTGAGAGAGGTGATTGCCTACGCCAACCTTCATGGCATATGATGATGTATATTTGGGTAATATGATCAGCGCAACGCCATTCTGTTTATTTCCTACAGAAAAATGTTCGGTTCCAGTTTAAGGCTGGATGAGTCTACAGGTTAGTCAGTCTTGAGAATTGTCCCGATCTTTTGTCATCAGTAGATAACCGGTCTATCGCAACATCCTGCATGTAATAAGACACGAGAAAATGATAGCTATGCTGGCGCAAAGTGTCCGACCAGGTCCGTCGACTGTCAGCACCTCATAGTTGACTGTATGCGTCAGTCCCTCAAAGTTGACTGTCTGTGTCAGTCCTTCATAGTTGACTGTCTGCGTCAGTCCCTCATAGTTGACTGTCTGTGTCAGTCCTTCATAGTTGACTGTCTGTGTCAGTCCCTCAAAGTTGACTGTCTGCGTCAGCACCTCAAAATTGACTGTCTGGGTCAGCACCTCATAGTTGACTGTCCGCGTCAGCACCTCATAGTTGACTGTCCGCGTCAGTCCTTCATAGTTGACTGTCTGTGCCAGTCCCTCATAGTTGACTGTCTGCGTCAGCACCTCATAGTTGACTGTCTGCGTCAGCACCTCATAATTGACTGTCTGCCTCAGCACCTCATATTTGACTGTCTGCGTCAGTCCCTCATAGTTGACTGTCTGCGTCAGCACCTCATAGTTGACTGTCTGCCTCAGTACTTGATAGTTGACTGTCTGCGTCAGACCCTCATAGTTGACTGTCTGCGTCAGCACTTCATAGTTGACTGTCTGCGTCAGCACTTCATAGTTGACTGTCTGCGTCAGACCCTCATAGTTGATTGTCTGCGTCAGCCCCTCATAGTTGACTGTCTGCGTCAGCACCTCATAGTTGACTGTCTGCGTCAGCCCCTAATAGTTGACTGTCTCCGTCAACACATCATAGTTGACTGTCTGCGTCAGCACATCATAGTTGACTGCCTGCGTCAGCACCTCATAGTTGACTGTCTGCGTAAGGACATCATAGGTGACTGTCTGCGTCAGGCCCTCATAGTTGACTGTCTGCGTCAGCACCTCGTAGTTGACTGTGTGCGTCAGCACCTCATAGTTGACTGTCTCCGTCAGCACCTTATAGTTGACTGTCTGTGTCAGTCCCTCATAGTTGACTGTCTGCGTCAGCACCTCATAGTTGACTGTCTGCGTCAGCACCTCATAGTTAATTGTCTGCGTCAGCACCTCATAGTTGACTGTCTGCGTCAGTCCTTCATAGTTGACTGTCTGCGTCAGTCCCTCATAATTGACTGTCCGCGTCAGCACCTCATAGTTGACTGTCTAAACTGAACTAAACTGAACTAAACTAAACTAAACTAAGTTAAACCAAACTAAACTAAACTAAAATAAACTTAACTAAACTTAACTGAACTGAACTAGATGGGTGACAATTTGAAACGACATCACCGACACGAGAATGCACATGTCAACTTCAACTCAAAATTACCCGAATAAAACATAACAAATCGCATCAAAAACTGCCAAAACACCCGCAAATTGTTTTAGTGATGAGACTTTCTAAAATGGTTTGCGACCACGGTTGCCATCTTCCCGGAAATCAAGAGACATGACCTATCTACGACAGCTGGTAGTATTGCATAAACACATGAGTTACATCATGAGATAACAGAGCAATACGTCAAGATTCCCTCCACACCGTGTGTATGTTAGTGGCCATATATTGTTCATGACAATCGGCTCATTTTGTTGTGATGTGACCAGTATCACGCCAAGCCGCCTTTAATTCTCAGACAAAT
>JAVIAB010000091.1:29371998-29421998 GCA_032433765.1 Megaustenia siamemsis
TGTTTTGGTACCTCGATTTCTCTAAGTGTTGCTGTGATTCTGGATAAACATATCATTTAGCCTGCCCTTCGCGCTGTACAACTTTCTCTATGTGTGGTCAACTTCTCCAGATTTGTGAAAAGTGTTGTGTAGTTGTATCATCTGAGCCTTCATTTCTCCACCATAATTAGAAGTTTGTCTTTGTTACCAATTTCTATCGGGATTCTGCGCCGGCTATTTTATGTAACAATTTAACAATTACTTGCTTGCTCCCCATTTTATGTAACAATTAGTTGCTTGTTCCCCATTTTATGTAACAATTAGTTGCTTGTTCCCCATTTTATGTAACAATTAGTTGCTTGTTCCCCATTTTATGTAACAATTAGTTGCTTGTTCCCCATTTTATGTAACAATGTAACAATTAGTTGCCTGTTCCCTACTTTAGTAACAATGTAACAATTAGTTGCCTGTTCCCTACTTTAGTAACAATGTAACAATTAGTTGCATGTTCGACTATTTTATGTAACAATGTAACAATTAGTTGCCTTTTCCCTATTTTAGTATTAATGTAACAATTAGTTGCCTGTTCGTCTATTTTATGTAACAATGTAACAATTAGTTGCCTGTTCGACTATTTTATGTAACAATGTAACAATTAGTTGCCTTTTCCCTATTTTAGTAACAATGTAACAATTAGTTGCCTGTTCGACTATTTTATGTAACAATGTAACAATTAGTTGCCTTTTCCCTATTTTAATAACAATGTAACAATTATTTGCCTGTTCGACTATTGTATGTAACAATGTAACAATTAGTTGCCTGTTCGACTATTTTATGTAACAATGTAACAATTAGTTGCCTTTTCCCTATTTTAATAACAATGTAACAATTAGTTGCCTGTTCGACTATTGTATGTAACAATGTAACAATTAGTTTCCTGTTCCCTATTTTATGCAACAATGTAACAATTAGTTGCCTTTTCCCTATTTTAGTAACAATGTAACAATTAGTTATCTGTTCGACTATTTTATGTAATAATGTAACAATTAGTTGCCTGTTCGACTATTTTATGTAACAATGTAACAATTAGTTGCCTGTTCGACTATTTTATGTATCAATGTAACAATTAGTTGCCTGTTCCCTATTTTATGTAACAATGTAACAATTAGTTGCCTGTTCCCTATTTTATGTAACAATGTAACAATTATTTGCCTGTTCGACTTTTTTATGTATCAATGTAACAATTAGTTGCCTGTTCCCTATTTTATATAACAATGTAACAATTAGTTGCCTGTTCCCTATTTTATGTAACAAAGTAACAATTAGTTGCCTGTTAGACTATTTTATGTAACAATGAAACAATTTGTTGCCTGTTCCCTCTTTTATGTAACAATGTAACAATTAGTTGCCTGTTCCCTATTTTATGTAACAAAGTGGTTTCGACATTGAATATCAGGGTGATGTTGTGACGTCAGTGTCATGTACCGTGTCACTAATGTATTGGGAATCAACGTCCCATCAATAAACACATGTTATGTTATGTTATATTATGTTAAATCAGGATCATCATCACAGTACTCTGGACACACCCATAGGTGCTCCGATCTTCCCCTAAAAATGTTCACCAGTACACAGCGACACATTGTGCCAGTTCGGTGTTGGTTGACAGATATTCTCATTCGTCCAGAGTATTGCTCTGTTCTGGCAACACCAGCCCTCACTCACAGTTCACACAATCTAAACAGCCATATATGTGTACTTTTGTTCAAGACCTTTTTTCGACCCATCTCTCGTAGAATGTTATTGTTATCTACCCGACCCATCTCTCGTAGAATGTTAATGATATCTACCCGACCCATATCTCGTAGAATGTTATTGATATATACCCGACCCATCTCTCGTAGAATGTTAATGATATCTACCCGACCCATATCTCGTAGAATGTTAATGATATATACCCGACCCATATCTCGTAGAATGTTAATGATATCTACCCGACCCATCTCTCGTAGATTGTTAATGATTTCTACCCGCCTCATCTTTCGTAGAATGTTAATGATATCTGCCCGCCCCATCTCTCGTAGAATGTTAATGATATTTTCCCGACCGATCTCTAGTAGAATGTTAATGATATCTACCCGACCCATCTCTCATAGAATGTTAATGATATCTGCCCGACCGATCTCTCGTAGAATGTTAATGATATCTACCCGACCCATCTCTTGTAGAATGTTAATGATATCTGGCCGACCGATCTCTCGTAGAATGTTAATGATATCTACTCGACCCATCTCTTGTAGAATGTTAATGATATTTGGCCGACCGATCTCTCGTTGAATGTTAATGATATATGTACGACTTGTCTCTCGTAGATATCTGCCCAATCCATTGACAGTCCAGGTGGGCAAATATTGCCTAACCGGTCAGTTTGTCTGCCCTGTCGTTCCCCTCAAAACATCAGCATGGCCCAAGATGGTAATAACCCAGATACATCACACACACCAAACCCCTACCACACACATACAGTAACAACTCAGATAATCACACACCACATCCCTCTACCTCGTGCACACACACACACGATAACAACTCATATATATCACACCCCTCCCCCCAACCCCCACACACTCGCGTCAAGGTCAGTCAATAATGTTCATATTCCCAAAATAGAATCACGTCAGACAACCCTAATATATCCGCGTACTCTGTGGGTGAACGGGGAGAGTCGCAACAGGAGAAAACAGCAGCAGCTGCGGCTATTATTGTCTCTCTTGAACTTTTAACTTCATTAGTACAGCAGTTCTCAAATTATAAATAGTGTCTCTATTGAACTTTTAACTTCATTAGTACAGCAGTTCTCAAAGTATAAATAGTGTCTCTCTCGAACTTTTAACTTCATTAGTACAGCAGTTCTCAAATTATAAATAGTGTCTCTATTGAACTTTTAACTTCATTAGTACAGCAGTTCTCAAATTATAAATAGTGTCTCTATTGAACTTTTAACTTCATTAGTACAGCAGTTCTCAAATTATAAATAGTGTCTCTATTGAACTTTTAACATCATTAGTACAGCAGTTCTCAAAGTATAAACAGTGTCTCTCTCGAACTTTTAACTTCATTAGTACAGCAGTTCTCAAATTATAAATAGTGTCTCTATTGAACTTTTAACTTCATTAGTACAGCAGTTCTCAAATTATAAATAGTGTCTCTATTGAACTTTTAACTTCATTAGTACAGCAGTTCTCAAATTATAAATAGTGTCTCTATTGAACTTTTAACTTCATTAGTACAGCAGTTCTCAAATTATAAATAGTGACATGCCTTTCGTTCTTACAGAAGTTCTCAAATTATAAACAGTGTCTTACCTTTCGTTTTTACAGCAGTTCTCAAGTCATTTCATCATTTGGTATCATGACATCTCCAAGTCACCAACCAGAAACCCAAAAATATTGTATCATGACATCCCCAAGTCACCAGACAGAAATCCAAAAGTCTTGTATCATGGCATTCCCAAATTACCAGTCAGAAAGCCTAAGATCTTGTATCATGACATCCAAAAGTTACAACTCAGAAACACCAAAGTCTTGTATCATCAAATTCCCAAATTACAAATCAGAAACCCCAAAGTCTTGTTTCATGACATCCAGAAGTCACCAGTCAGAAATTCCAGAGACTTGTATCATGACTTTCCCAACTTACCAGTCATAAACCCCAAGTTCTGTTGTATGGCTTCGCCAAGTCACCAGTCAGAAATCCCAGAGACTTGTATCATGACTTCCCCAAGTTACAACTCAGGAACCTCAAAGTCTTGTTTCATGACTTCCCTAAGTTACCAGTCAGAAACCTCAAGGTATTGTTTCATGACTTCCCTAAGTTACCAGTCAGAAACCTCAAGGTATTGTTTCATGACTTCCCTAAGTTAGCAGTCAGAAACCTCAAGGTATTGTTTCATGACTTCCCCAAGTTACCAGTCAGAAACCTCAAGTATTGTTTCATGACTTCCCCAAGTTACCAGTCAGAAACCTCAAGTTTTTTTTTCAAGACTTCCCCAAGTTACCAGTCAGAAACTACCAAGTCTTGTATTACGACACAGAGAAACTCTTAAAAAATCAATAAAGCTTGTCTCTTTGACCAAACCTCTGAATAATATCTCAGCTTCACACATAAAACACTCATTTTTAGCCACGAAAGATAAACTCTTATCATCTTTATAAAACATAGAGATTGTACCTCGGAAATGTAGCAATAACCTTCTCAAACTACAGTTTGAGAATCTCTGCTCCATTACAAACTCAGACAAGTATAGTTTGAGAATCCATGCACTGTTACAAAACTAGACAGCAATAGTTTCAGAATCCCTGCACTGTTATAAAACCAGACAGCTATTGCTTGATAATCCCTGCACTGTTACAAAACTAGACAGCTATTGTATGATTATCCCTGCACTGTTACAAAACTAGACAGATATAGTTTGAGAATCCCTGCACTGTTACAAAACCAGGCAGATATTGTATGATTATCACTGCACTGTTACAAAACTAGACAGCTATTGCTTGAGAATCCCTGCACTGTTTTAAAACCAGACAGTTATTGCTTGATAATCCCTGCACTGTTACAAAACCAGACAGCTATTGTATGATTATCCCTGCACTGTTACAAAACTAGACAGATATAGTTTGAGAATCCCTGCACTGTTACAAAACCAGACAGATATAGTTTGAGAATCCCTGCACTGTTACAAAACCAGGCAGATATAGTTTGAGAATACCTGCATTGTTACAAAACCAGACAGCTATTGCTTGATAATCCCTGCACTGTTACAAAACCAGACAACTCTATCAGTTGATTACTTATTCACCAACCTCAGCATCTATTTTCATACATCGAAATAAGAAAGACGTTTGCACCCCAAATCCCGGAAAAGAAGCAGACCAGTGCTGGACCCATCCTAAACTCTTAAACTCGCTTTCACAATCAATGCTCACCCCTCAGTTAATTGGGAGAAAGGTAAATTTCCTAACATCTTGCCGGCTTAAAGAAGACATCTCTTATGTAATCCTACAAGCACGTGCACCTAGTGACTTTAGTGTAAAGAACCTTACTCATTATTGCGTGGTAGGCGATAGGATTGATAGGATCAAGAAATGCACCACGACAAGGTAATGTTGAGTTGATCATCAAGTAATTGTGCAGTTTCCATGTTTTCAAAATAAAATGACTTCTATTTTTAGAAAACGAGACGGCAAGTCTAATACAATTGAACGGGAGTTTACTCAAATAGTTAGTTGTAAAGGTAATTCTTTCGTATTCTTCTTGTTCTCAAAGCGTTGATGTGCTGTTTTAGTTTACAGTACCACTATGATATATATATAGATATATATATCAACATTTTAGAAAGCATAAACGTAGACAGCAAAGATCTAAGAATAATAAAGAACATGTACTGGCAACAAACAGCGACCATAAGAACTGGAAATCAATTTTGAATGTTTCAACAAATAAAACAGGGTGTTAGATAGGGTTGTGCGCTGTCACCAGCTTTGTTTAATATTTATAGTGAGATTATTTTTAGATCCATAAGGGGCATGCCTGGAATAACAATTGGAGGTCATAATATAAATAATCTAAGGTATGCTGATGATACAGTCTTAATCGCTAAGAGTGAAAATGAGTTACAAGAAATGTTGGACATTATAGTAAAGGAAAGTAAAAAGAAAGGACTCTGCCTTAATAGCAAAAAGATAGAGGTAATGGTAACAACAAAGAAAAAGATATAACCTCAGTGCAATATAAAGACAAGTGGAACAATATTAAAACAGATAAATGAATTTAAATATTTGGGAACTTTGTTAACCTCAGACGGAAGATCTACAAAAGAGGTGAGATGTAGAATGGCTCAGGCAAAAGCAGCTTTCCAAAAAATGAGGAAGATACTATGCAATCCTTTTTTGACGATAGAAACAAGAAAAAGAGTTCTTAAATGTTATGTAGAGCCAGTCTTGACATATGGATGCGAAACATGGACAATAGGACAACAGGACAAGAAAATCACTGGAGTCTGTAGAAATGTGGTTTTAAAGAAGAATGTTGAGAGTACCATGGACAGCTAAGAAGAGTAATGAAAATGTTATGAAAGAGGTCAAAGCAAAAAGAGAGCTAATTTCCAATATTAGGAAGAAACAATCATCATTTTTTGGTCATGTAATTTGAAGAGAGCAACTGGAATATATTGTAACAACTGGGAAAATTGTGGGACGATGAGATAAAGGGAAACAAAGAGAAAAGATACTAGACAGCTTAAGAGAATGGCTTGGCAAAAGGCCAACAACAGAAATGATAAATAGCTGTCGAGATCGAAAGTTGTGGAAAGACATGATCACCTACGCCAACAGGTTTGGTACTTGATGATGACGACATCCATGTCACATTTCTAGTACACTGCTTTGATTGATTCACTTCCAAATTAAAAATGAGTGGCTGACTGTCAGAGAAAAATGATAAGTTGTGAGAGAACTGAATTATTGTTGGGGGGGGGGGGGCGCAAGGCGGTCGAGGGATATGACGTCCACCTTTGGTTAGGAAGGTCCTGGAATCCCACCACAGAAGTTGCGAAAACTTCACTTGGAATCCGTGGTATCTTCAGGCTTTCATCTACCTGGTATCCGATGTCTAGTCCAATCAGAGAACGGCGAAAACCAAGAAGCCCATTGTGCACCTCTCGTGGTCGGTCCTTGGGTCTAGTGTTCTCACAATTTTTGAAGAAAAATTATTGAAAGCTCGTGTTTTGAGTGTTCAGTTTTATTATGTGGAGAGACCGTTTAATCTGTTGTTTCTTTATATATTCTGTTAAAAAAAAAAAAGTAAAGTACCCCCGTCACGCCAATTGGCGTATAGGGAAATATGGTGTTAGTGGCCCTATATTTTACAGACCTTCAGCACATGATTTTTGGGGTAATGTGGTCGGTATTACGCCCGTGCTGCTTTACTTTCCCAGAAAAAAATCCGGTACCCATTTAAGGCTGGGTGAACCCAGAAGCAGTCGGTTGGGATCGAACCCTACCCCATGTCCTTTGTAGTCCAGTTTACTAACCACTGAGCTATCGCAGCTCCCTTATATATTCTGTGGCGGTATTTATTCCCAGCTTTTTTGTTATCACCCAGACTGCTTCCAGAGGACTGGTTTGTTTCGAGGCAAGATGCCAGTCTCGCGACAGAGAAGATGTGAGTTCAAATCCCGGCAGAACTAACTGGAATTTGCCTTTATGATTTCTCTCTGCGGCAACCACCTCTGGTCTCAGCAGCGGGGCCCAGTTTGAAACGTTAATTACACTTCGACGGAAAAAAATATGAGTACCTCAGAAGACGGAGTTATCTGCTTGTGCTGCGAGAGGAGACAATGTTTAACAATTAGAGGGAGAATAAGAACCAAGAAAAATATTTAAAATCCGCCTTAGTTCCAAAAAGAGTGAACATTTTGATCAATGAAGCTAAGCAAAAAAATTGGACAGAATTCGGACAAAACATGAGCAGGGACTTCAAGACAGCCACAAGAGATTTCTACAAAGCAGTAAAAGCCACAAGAGCGAGAAAAGAAAACCATGATCCTCATCATCATCATCAAGTACCGGGCCTAGTGGGGTAGGTGATCATGTCTCTCCACAACATTCGATCTCGGCAGCTATTTATCATTTCTGTTGTTGACCTTAACCAAGCAATTCTCTTAAGCTGTCTGTTATTTTTTCTCTTTGCTTCCCTCTATCTCTTCGTCCCTCAATTTTTCCAGTTGTTACAATATATTCCAGTTGTTCTCTTCTCATTACATGGCCAAAAAATGATGATTGTTTCTTCCTAACATTGGAAATTAGCTCTCTTTTTGCTTTGACCTTTCTCAGAACCTCTTCATTACTCTTCTTAGCTGTCCATGGTATTCTCAACATTCTTCTGTAAAACGACATTTCTACAGACTCCAGTGATTTTCTTGTCTGTTGTCCTATTGTCCATGATTCGCATCCGTATGTTAAGACTGGCTCTACGTAACATTTAAGAACTCTTTTTCTTTTTTCTATTGTCAAAAATGGATTGCATAGTATTTTCCTCATTTTTTGGAAAGCTGCATTTGCCTGAGCCATTCTACATCTCACCTCTTTTGTACATCTTCTGTCGAAGGTTAACAAAGTTCCCAAATATTTAAATTCATTTACCTGTTTTAATATTGTTCCACTTGTCTTTATTTTGCACTGAGGTGATGTCTTTTTCTTTGTTGTTACCATTACCTCTGTCTTTTTGCTATTAAGGCTGAGTCCTTTATTTTTGCTTTCCTTCACTACAGTGTCCAACATTTCTTGTAACTCATTTTCACTCTTAGCGATTAAGACTGTATCATCAGCATACCTTAGATTATTTATATTATGACCTCCAATTGTTAATCCAGGCATGCCCCTTATGGATCTTAAAATAATCTCACTATAAATATTAAACAAATCTGGTGACAGCGCACAACCTTGTCTAACACCCTGTTTTATATGTTGAAACATTCAAAATTGGTTTCCAGTTCTTATGGCCGCTGTTTGTTGCCAGTACATGTTCTTTATTATTCTTAGATCTTTGCTGTCTATGTTTATGCTTTCTAAAATGTTCATTATTTCTTGGTGCTTTACTTTGTCAAATGCCTTGGTGTAATCTATGAAACAAAGGTATAGATCTGTTTTCACCTCTTTGGCTCTTTCTACTAAGATGTAGTGTAGATCTTATGATATAAATGGCATTGCTTGTTCCTTTATCTCTAACAAAACCACACTGTTCATCATTAATTTCTGGACTGATTTTGTTTCGCACTCTTCGCATGATGATTCTTAGTAATATCTTAGTCATATGACTCACAGGCTTATTGTGCGATGATCATCGCATTCAATCGCACGCGATTTCTTTGGTAGGGCTATGAATATTGATTTGAGCAGGGAGTCTGGTATATATCCGCTGTTGTAGATATCATTCAATATTTTTGTTATTATTTCTATTCCAAAATCACCCATGGCTTTAATCTCTTCTTTAGTTATTTTATCTGGTCCAGGAGCTTTGCCTGCTTTCATATTGCGCAAGGCGTCTTCCACTTCTTCTCTGAGTATTTCTGGTCCTTCTCCATTATCCTTAATATTTACTTCCGTTCGTTCATCATTATAAAGATCCTTAATGTATTCTGTCCATCGTTCCCTTATGTTTTCTTGATCAATCAACAGTTCTCCTTTCTTTGATCTTAAACATCCAGTTTTTGATTTCGTTTTTCTTCCTGTTAATTCCTCAATTTGTTTGTATATAGCTATAGCATCTCCTTTTTGTTTGATATTCGATTTCTTTGCATCTCTCTTTTAGCCATGCTTCTTTTGCTTCATTACATTTTACTACAATTTCTTTATTTAACCACTTATCTATCTATCTATCTATTGACCTTTCGAGCCGTAACCGGCCCATAGGGCGTAGACCAAGATACACCTTCTCCTATATGAATTTTTGTTCTAGCAGTTTTCTTTTAAAGATATTTTATCAAATCTCGCCATCTGTCTCTGTTCTGTGCAAGCAGTTCTATCTCATTGAGGGAGCCGATTCCTGCTGCTCTTGCCTCTCTCATCAATGTTCTTCTCAGTGTCTCCCTGGGTCTTCCTCTTTTTCTTTTACCTGTTGTTTCCCATATGAGGGCTTGCTTTGCTATTCGATTATTATCTCTTCTCATCACATGTCCAACGTATGACCATCGTCTTTTCTTTATTACTGAAGATATTAGTGGTTGATTGGCGATTTCTCTAATTTCCTCGTTTGTTTTGAATTCGTTCCATTCTATACCAAGTATTTTCCTTAGACATTTATTTTCGAATGCGTTCAACTTTGTTTCTATATCTCTTGTTGTTTTCCAGCTTATACTCTTATACCACTTATACTCATCTTTATTTTCTTTATTTCTTCTTCTTGTATCCATTAGCTGCAAAATATCATCTTTCACCCATTTCTTCCTTGAATTTGTCCACACTGGTGGTATGAACTCTTTTAATGTTTGTTGCATTGACTCTTTTAGCATTTCCCACTGTTCATCAACGCTGTGTATCTTCTCTATTGCATTGTACCGGTTCTGAATTGTGATTTTATATTTGTCTTGCAGCTTCTTGTCTGATTTTAGTCAATCTAAATTTAACTTGATGTTAACTGAGGCTCGTTTTGTTCTTTTTAATTTTACTCTAAGCTTTCCCACAATTGGTACATGATCACTATTGCAATCTGATCGCCCACGCCAGGTGACAGCGTTGATTATGGTGGTGGTGACTATGATGATGATGATGACGATATGATAAATACACACATCAATTTAATCTAAACTCGTTTGAATATTACACTCGTCTACAAACTTACACGTGAAAGCAAATTAAAAGTTTCAAACATTAACGTTTTTTTTTTTCTCTAAAATGAATATAAATTGTTGTTTCCACGTTTTCTCATACATTTTTAGTTGTTGATTTGATCAGTTTTTAATTGATCTTGTTTAGTTTATTAATTTGATATGTTTTTAATTCATCTTGATATCTTTCTGTTGTCCTGAAATCTTTCACTAGTTAACGCTACCTAGTATGGAAGAACATCTCCTAAGCTTGCTGCAAAATCAAGTTTATAGTATAGTATAGTATAGTATAGTATAGTATAGCATAGCACAGCATAGCATAGCATAGCATAGCATAGCATAGCATAGTATAGTATAGTATAGTATAGTATAGTATAGTATAGTATAGTATAGTATAGTATAGTATAGTATAGTATAGTATAGTATAGTATAGTATAGTATAGTATAGTATAGTATAGTATAGTATAGTATAGTATAGTATAGTATAGTATATTACAGTATAGTATAGTATAGTATACTATAGCATAGCATAGCATAGCATATCATAGCATAGCATAACATAACATAACATAGCATAACATAGTATAGTGTAATGAAGTGTAGTGTCGTGAAAAGTCGTGTAGTATAGTGTAGTGCTAGTGCTAGTTTAGTGTTGTGTAGTGCTAGTGTAGTGCTAGTATAGTGTAGTCCTAGTGCTAGTGTAGTGTAGTGTAGTGTAGTGTAGTGTAGTGTAGTGTAGTGTAGTGTAAGTGTAGTGTAAGTGTAGTGCTAGTGTAGTGTAGTGTAGTGTAGTGTGGTGTAGTGTAGTGCTAGTGTAGTGCAGTGTAGTGTTGTGTAGTGTAGTGCTGTGCTAGTGTAGTGTAGTGTAGTGTAAGTGTAGTGCTAGTGTTGTGCTAGTGCTAGTGTAGTTCTAGTGTAGTGTAGTGGAGTGAGTTGTAGTGTAGTGTAGTGTAGTGAGTTGTAGTGTAGTGTCGTGTAGTGTAGTGTAATGTAGTTATAATGTAGTGTAGTGTATTGTATTGTAGTGTAGTGTAGTGTAAGTGTAGTGTAGTGTAGTGTAGTGTAATGTAGTGTAGTGTAGTGTAGTGTAAGTGTAGTGTTAGTTTAGTGCTAGTGTAGTATAGTGCTAATGTAATGTAGTGTAGTGTAATGTTGTGTAATGTAGTGCTAGTGCAGTGTAGTGTTGTGTAGTGTAGTGCTAGTGTAGGGCTAGGTTAGGGCTAGTGTAGTGTAGTGTAGTGCAGTGTAGTGCTAGTGTAGTGTAGTGTAGTGCTAGTGTAGTGCTAGTGCTAGTGTAGTGCTAGTGTAGTGTAGTGTAGTGTAGTGTAGTGTAGTGTAGTGTAGTGTAGTGTAGTGTAGTGTAGTGTAGTGCAGTGCAGTGTAGTGTAGTGTAGTGTAGTGTAGTGTAGTGTAGTGTAGTGTAGTGTAGTGAGTTGTAGTGTAGTGTAGTGTAGTGTAGTGTAATGTAGTTATAATGTAGTGTAGTGTAGTGTAGTGTAATGTAGTTATAATGTAGTGTAGTGTAGTGTAGTGTAGTGTAATGTAGTGTAGTGTAGTGTAGTGTAGTGTAGTGTAGTGTAGTGTAGTGTAGTGTAGTGTAGTGTAGTGTAGTGTAGTGTAGTGTAGTGTAGTGTAGTGTAGTGTAGTGTAGTGTAGTGTAGTGTAGTGTAATGTAGTTATAATGTAGTGTAGTGTAGTGTAGTGTAGTGTAGTGTAGTGTAGTGTAGTGTAGTGTAGTGTAGTGTAGTGTAGTGTAGTGTAGTGTAGTGTAGTGTAGTGTAGTGTAGTGTAGTGTAGTGTAGTGTAGTGTAGTGTAGTCTATAACTATAGTTGTGTGTTTTCGAAGCATTGCTACAATTATGAGTTGTTCCTCTTGACTTCATCCTATAGCCTCTTGTCACAGTTGGAACCTGGCTCCCATGACAGCTACTCTTATGTTTTCTCTGTCCCGTGTGAGATGTCCAGCGCCTGCAATAGTCAATCCTAGCTCGTCCACGATATCTTGCTCTCACTTTATAGATCATTCTCTCCCTCGAATGCCCGAGACTATGCCTTTCATAATTTTAGTACATTCTAGAACAACATTTCTTGTGTTATTTCTCAATGTTGTTTCTTTGTGTTGTTCTTTATGCTGTTTCTCTGGGCTGTTTTTCTCTCTTGTTTTTCTATGTGGTTTCTATGTGTGTTTCTCTGTGTTGTTTCTCTATGCTGTTTCTCTGTGCTGTTTCTTTGTGTTGTTTCTCTATGTTGTTTCTCTGTATTGTTTCTCTAAGTTGTTTCTCTGTGATGTTTCATTGTGTTGTTTACTTTGTGTTGTTTTCTCTGTGTTGTTTCTCTATGTTGTTTCTTTGTATTGCTTCTCTAAGTTGTTTCTCTGTGATGTTTCATTGTGTTGTTTACTTTGTGTTGTTTGTCTGTGTTGTTTTTCTGTGCTGTTTCTTTGTGTTGTTTTCTGTGTATTGTTTTTCTGTGCTGTTTCTCTGCGCCGTTTTTCTGTGTTGTTTCACTGTTCTGTTTCTCTGTCAATTCGACTGAACCTTCAAGCCGCCATTTTCACCTGACCTCGTGACCCATATCTATATACCAGATACCCCCAACTCACCGAGCGTTGACGTTCTCTGCATCACGCCAGCAGTTGCTCGTTCTCTAGATAAATAACCAATTTGTCACCAGATGTCTGGTGTCACTTTATGTTTGTACTGAACCAGCAGCGGTGATGGTGAAGCATATGATAGTGATAAATGTTGGTAAATGGAGCGTGGGCGCGTAGATGTGATCATAATTTTTTTCATGTGTGTATATATGGCACAATGCCAGAAAGACAGTGAAGCTAAGATGACTGAAAGCCTGTATCTTCCCGATAGCAACATATGGATATTTTGGCGTGTGCTGAGACTGCTATGATGGGGACTGCAATTAGCTTTCTTTGTTTGGGAGATGAAATATTAATTCGCATGATTCCACAGGCACGGGCGGTTGAGCAATTATGAATTTTAATTTGTTTCAAGTGATACCGGGGACTTCCATAACCATAACATATGGATGCGAAACTTGTACATTGTCATAAACAGACAAGAAAGAAAATCGATTAATTCGAAAAACAGTGATACAGAAAAGTAATTAAGCAGCTTGGATAATGAGAAAGACCAATCAAGGCATATTAAAAGATTTTAAGATTTAATAAGAACTGTTTTATAAACACCATTCTGTATAGAAAATGAACATACTATGGCCACGGTAGAAAACACAGCGGGCTGGAATGAATAATAATGAAAGGTTTGGTTCCTGAGTAACGGGGACAGACCAAGAAGGCGGCGGTTTCAAGACATCAAGGAGACCTTGAACATGGCAAGAGAAGAAGTGGGAGATTGGGCTAGAGACAGATTCTTTCAAATCGACGATCTGGCTTGTGACAGAGATTATTTCAGACGGGCTGTGGGAGATCTGGCTAGAAACAGAGATTCTTTCAGGCGGGCTGTAATGTAAAACGTCAATATAAAGTTACAACTATTAAAACAATACACCTGGTGTATGCAATCACTGTTTTACGCAGCTAAAGTCTTCCATCCAAGGTCAGTTTCACTGAAGCATTTCCGTGGTTGACTCACGTGACTTCCGGTCGCCCTCGTACACGAGTCAAGATGGTCGGGTGGTGTATGGGAGAATACATTAACTGAACACGTCTTTCATGCCCTTGAAAACTGAAAGGCGTGGCAGAACGGTAGTTATTCAACTGCAGGATAACATCGGATTCAATCCCAATTTACGGTTCATCACTCTTATCATGGGGTTGCTGACAAACAAAATACCATAACAATAATTAACAAGAAGATATAACAACACAAGAGATAGAGGGAAAACTCCAAGAGATGAACAAGTAAAAATTTTGACCCCACACAAACTGATTCAAACCAAAATCGGCTGTCAAAAGTACTCAGTTCCCACTAGATTTTGAAAGTTAAAAACGAATAAAAACACACAAACAATTCTTTTACTATTATTCCAAGAGTGGACTATGACAAGGTAACTCTTAATTCAACAGTTCAAAATGTCACCAACAAAAGAATGTTATCTGTTGAAATTGCTGATCACATTAGGGTTTGTCTTAAGTGTGGCGATTCAAATTCTAAAAACAATCAGCAGGATTAAGAATAGCTCAGTACAATCATTGCAACAAGCACAATTTAATTGATTGCAAAAGTAGATTATTTATCATCATAACAACAATATAGACCTAAGATTAAACTGTCTCGTGTCTGGATTCCTGGTCTACATGTAGTGCTGACGTCGTTTTAATCTGATCATTCTTCGTAAATCTCCTAAATTGGTCAACAATTTGCTAAACTCCTATCTGGGCTGGAATTCTTGACGTCATCACTAGACATAAAGAGAATCACATCATCCCTGTTAGAAAGATATGGGACTGTTTGATAAGTGCCATATAATGAACCACTTCAACTAACAATAAAAACAACTACTTTCTGTTAGTTTCAAGAAAGGGAGAAACAAAGGAAAAATAAAGTAACCAAGAGAGATAGAAAAAAAGTATTAAAGAATAAAAAGGAAATAAGAAAGAAAGAAAGAAAGAAAGAAAGAAAGAAAGAAAGAAAGAAAGAAAGGAAGGAAGGAATGAAGGAAGGAAGGAAGGAAGGAAGGAAGGAAGGAAGGAAGGAAGGAAGGAAGGAAGGAAGGAAGGAAGGAAGGAAGGAAGGAAGGAAGGAAGGAAGGAAGGAATAAATAATGAAAGAAACAAACAACGAAAGAGAAAAAGAGAGAAGGTAACAAAGATAAATAGGTAGAAAAATGTAACGAAATAGATAGATAGACAGACAGAAATAAAAAAGACAGAAAGAATGAGTGATGCTTTTAAGATGTGATGTTGATGTCCATGTTGCTCCACTAACATTACACGTAGAGTGGTCTGTAGAACGTCTTTAAAAAAAACTTAGAGAAGATCAAGCAGACTGGATCACATCTCACTACCCATAATTGACTAGTTATTGTATCTCACTACCCTGAAAGGGTTAGATATTGTATCTCACTACCCAGAGAGGACTAGATATTGTATCTCACTACCCTGAAAGGGTTAGATATTGTATCTCACTACCCAGAAAGGACTAGATATTGTATCTCACTACCCTGAAAGGACTAGATAATGTATCTCACTACACAGAAAGGACTAGATATTGTATCTCACTACCCAGAAAGGACTAGATAATGTATCTCACTACACAGAAAGGACTAGATATTGTATCTCACTACACAGAAAGGACTAGATATTGTATTTCACTACCCAGAAAGGACTAGATATTGTATCTCACTACCCAGAAAGGACTAGATAATGTATCTCACTACCCAGAAAGGGCTAGATATTGTATCTCACTACCCAGAAAGGACTAGATATTGTATCTCACTACCCTGAGAGGACTAGATATTGTATCTCACTACCCAGAGACCAGGGGAGGGTAAAGCTGCTAAGAATCATTCGCTGGTTACGGAATCAAAGGGAAAAATTGGGACCACCTGTGGTGGGATACGAACCCTGGACCGAGCAGGGGGCAGCCTAACAGCAGGTTTTCCCTACGAGAAGGAAAACTCCTATATCCAACCAAGATCCAGCCTGCCGAAGACGTAGTGTGTCAGCCACAGTGCAGATTTAGGGAAAATATTCAAAACACAACGGGATATACAAGTACTGACCATGTGACCAGCTCATCGTGTGTCCTGATGTTGTCCACATGCCTCCTTCATGAATCATGACAAAGATCAAGTTTGTCCGATCACAAGACTCAAAAGCTCATGAAGAAGAACCCTGGATCTTCATGTCCAGAAGCTGACGTTTCTCCACCAGACCACCCCCTCTATCATCATCATCACCAAGTACCGGACCTGCTGGCGACAGTTATTTATCATTTCTGTTGTTGACCTTTTGCCAAGCCATTCTCTTAAGCTGTCTAGTATCTTTTCTCTTTACTTCCCTCTATCTCTTCGTCCCACAATTTTTCCAGTTGTTACAATATATTCCACTTCTTCTCTTCTCATTACATGGCCAAAAAATGATAATTGTTTCTTCCTAATATTGGAAATTAGCTCTCTTTTTGCTTTGATCTCTTTCAGAACGTTTTCATTACTCTTCTTAGTTGTCCATGGTATTCTCAACATTCTTCTGTAAAACCACATTTCTATATACGCCAGTGCCCCTATATAAAGTTATGATTTTTACTCAATGTGCCTTCTCCGGTATGAAAGGATATCATTACCACTGTACTAGATTTTACTTAAGAACTACCACCTCTATTATTTTATTACTTAAGAACTACCACCACTATTATTTTTTTACTTAAGAACTACCACCACTATTTTTTTTTACTTAAGAACTACTACTGTATTATTTTTTTTACTTAAGAACTACCACTACTATTTTTTACTTAAGAACTACTACTACTATTTTTTACTTAAGAACTACCACTACTATTTTTTACTTAAGAACTACCACTACTAGTTTTTACTTAAGAACTACCACTACTATTTTTTACTTAAGAACTACCACTACTATTTTTTACTTAAGAACTACCACTACTATTTTTTACTTAAGAACTACTACTACTATTTTTTACTTAAGGACTACCACTACTATTTTTTACTTAAGAACTACCACTGTACTATTTTTTTTTACTTAAGAACTATCACTCTACTATTTTTTTTTACTTAAGAACTATCACTGTACCACTTTTTACTTAAGAACTACCACTGTACTATTTTTTTCTTAAGAACTACCACTACTATTTTTTACTTAAGAACTACTACTACTATTTTTTACTTAAGAACTACCACTACTATTTTTTACTTAAGAACTACCACTGTACTATTTTTTTTTATTTAAGAACTATCACTCTACTATTTTTTTTTTACTTAAGAACTATCACTGTACCACTTTTTACTTAAGAACTACCACAGTACTATTTTTTTTTAACTTAAGAACTAGTACTGTACTATTTTTTTTTTTAAAGAACTACTACTGTACTATTTTTGTTTACTTAAGAACTATCACTGTACCATTTTTTTTTTTACTTAAGAACTATCACGGTACTATTTTTTTTTTACTTAAGAACTACCACTGTACTATTTTTTTTTACTTAAGAACTACTACTGTACTATTTTTTTTACTTAAGAACTATCACTGTACTATTTTTTTTTACTTAAGAACTACTACTGTACTATTTTTTTTTTTACTTGAGAACTATCACTGTACTATTTTTTTTTACTTAAGAACTACTACTGTACTATTTTTTACTTAAGAACTATCACTGTACTATTTTTTACTTAAGAACTATCACTGTACTATTTTTTACTTAAGAACTACTACTGTACCATTTTTTCACTTAAGAACTACTACTGTACTATTTTTTACTTAAGAACTATCACTGTAATATTTTTTACTTATGAACTACCACTGTACTATTTTTTTACTTAAGAACTATCAATGTACTATTTCTTTTTACTTAAGAACTACCACTGTACTTTTATTTTACTTTCACAGAAGAAAGAATCCTAGTGCCCATTTATGTAATCGTCAAACTCAGACTCCAAGTCGGAACCCGCCACTTTTCCCTCAACTTCTCCTTTCATTACCAAAAATATGTTGTTTCCAATGTTTACCAGATTTCCTGATTCAGTGACCGTTACTATACATGAATCTGTATATGCTACGTTGCAAACTAAGAATAGCAAAATGGTACATCTTCTCAATATTCCTATATGGTGCAGAAACGTAGACATTAGTCAAGAAAACAGAACAGAGAATTGAAGCCTTTGAAATGTGAATATATAGAAGAATAGGTAGAATTGGATGGAAGGAAAAGAAAACAAACGACGAAGTCTTAAAACAACTAAAAATAAAAAGAGAACGACAAAACACAATTCAAACAAGACAAATGCGACTTTTGGACCATGTTAAAAGACACAAAAGCCTAAGAAAAGTAATCCTGGAGGGGCTAATACAAGGTAAAAGAGGCAGAGGCAGACCAAGACTAACGTGGACGAGTAATATCAAAAGATGGACAAATCAGCCTATGACAACCTGCACCATCAAAGCAAGAGACAGAGCAGAATGGCGCTCCATTGTAGCCAAACTTCTTTGCGGGGACGGCACTCGATGATGATGATGATGATACGTTGCAGTGTTAAGGTAATGGTTATATTATAGTAAATCCTACAAAATATGTTATAGAGTCAGAATTGGAGGAAGTCCTATATATATGTTATAGAGTCAGAATTGGAGGAAGTCCTATAGTATATATTATAGAGTCAGAATTGGAGGAAGTCCTATAGTAT
This sequence comes from Megaustenia siamemsis, assembly GCA_032433765.1. NCBI lineage: Eukaryota > Metazoa > Mollusca > Gastropoda > Stylommatophora > Ariophantidae > Megaustenia > Megaustenia siamemsis. Next base: position 29,390,696 of record JAVIAB010000091.1, read on the forward strand.
ATATTATAGAGTCAGAATTGGAGGAAGTCCTATAGTATATATTATAGAGTCAGATTTGGAGGAAGTCCTATATATATGTTATAGAGTCAGAATTGGAGGAAGTCCTATAGTATATATTATAGAGTCAGAATTGGAGGAAGTCCTATAGTATATATTATAGAGTCAGAATTGGAGGAAGTCCTATAGTATATATTATAGAGTCAGAATTGGAGGAAGTCCTATAGTATATGTTATAGAGTCAGAATTGGAGGAAGTCCTATAGTATATATTATAGAGTCAGAATTGGAGGAAGTCCTATAGTATATGTTATAGAGTTAGAATTGGGGGAAGTCCTATAGTATATGTTATAGAGTCAGAATTGGAGAAAGTCCTATAGTATATGTTATAGAGTCAGAATTGGGGGAAGTCCTATAGTATATGTTATAGAGTCAGAATTGGAGAAAGTCCTATAGTATATATTATAGAGTCAAAATAGGAAGAAGTCCTATAGTATATATTATAGAGTCAGAATAGGAGGAAGTCCTATAGTATATATTATAGATTCAGAATTGGATGAAGTCCTATAGTATATGTTATATAGTCAAAATTGGAAGAAGTCCTACAGTATATGTATGTTATATAGTCAAAATTGGAAGAAGTCCTACAGTATATGTATGTTATATAGTCAAAATTGGAAGAAGTTCTATAGTATATATTATAGTCAGAATTGGAGAAAGTCCTATAGTATATATTATAGAGTCAGAATTGGAGGAAGTCCTATAGTATATATTATAGAGTCAGAATTGGAGGAAGTCCTATAGTATATATTATAGAGTCAGAATTGGAGGAAGTCCTATAGTATATGTTATAGAGTCAGAATTGGAGGAAGTCCTATAGTATATATTATAGAGTCAGAATTGGAGGAAGTCCTATAGTATATGTTATAGAGTTAGAATTGGGGGAAGTCCTATAGTATATGTTATAGAGTCAGAATTGGAGAAAGTCCTATAGTATATGTTATAGAGTCAGAATTGGGGGAAGTCCTATAGTATATGTTATAGAGTCAGAATTGGAGAAAGTCCTATAGTATATATTATAGAGTCAAAATAGGAAGAAGTCCTATAGTATATATTATAGAGTCAGAATAGGAGGAAGTCCTATAGTATATATTATAGATTCAGAATTGGATGAAGTCCTATAGTATATGTTATATAGTCAAAATTGGAAGAAGTCCTACAGTATATGTATGTTATATAGTCAAAATTGGAAGAAGTCCTACAGTATATGTATGTTATATAGTCAAAATTGGAAGAAGTTTTATAGTATATATTATAGAATCAGAATTGGAGAAAGTCCTATCATCATCATGTGCCATACCGGTTGGCGTAGGCGATCATGTCCCTCCACAATCTTCTATCTACAGTGCATCGTATCAGTTCTGTTGTTGACTGTTTTCCATGCCATGACACCAAGCTATCCAGTATTTTCTCTCTTTGTCGTCCGCAATCTCTCGTTCCTTCTATTTTGCCAGTTGTAACCAAGTATTCCAACTTTCCTCTTCTCATGATGTGCCCGAAAAATGTTGATTGCTACTTTCTGATGTTTTTTTAAGAGCTCCCTTTTTGTGTTGGCCTCTTTGAGAACTTCCTCATTGGTCCTATAATATATATTTTAGAGTCAGGATTTGAGAAAGTCCTATAATATATATTATAGAGCGTGTAATTTGAGGAAGTTATATAGCATGTTTTATAGAATCATAATTGGAGAAAGTCCTATAGCATGTGGTATAGAATCAGAATTATAGAAAGTCCTATAGCATGTGGTATAGAATCAGAATTCGAGAAAATTCTATAGTATGTGGTATAGAATCATAATTGGAGAAAGTCCTATAGCTTGTGGTATAGAAGGAGAATAGGAGAAAGTCCTATAGTATATCTTATAGAATCAGAATTGAATATAGTATATGTTATAGAGTCAGAATTGGAGGAAGTCCTATAATATATGTTATAGAATCAGAATTGGAGGAATTCATAAAGTAAATGTTATAAAGTCAGAATTGAAGAAGTCATATAGCATGTGTTGGGAGCCGCGATAGCTCAGTGGTTAGTGAACTGGACAACAAAGGACAAGAAGTAGGGTTTGATCCCAACCGATGGCTTCCGGGTTCACCCAGCCTAAAATGGGTACCAGTTTTTTCTGGGAAAGTAAAGCGGCACGGGCGTAAATACTGACCAAATTACCCAAAAAATCATGTGCTGAAAGTCTGTACAAATTATGGTCACTAACACCATATTCCCTATACGCCACTTGGTGTGACGGGTGCACTTTACTTTTTTACTTATAGCATGTGTTATAGGACCAGGATTGAAGGAAGTCCTAGAGCATACGTTATGGAATAAGAATTGGAGGAAGTCCGACAGAATGTGTCAAAGAATGAGAAATTAAAACAAAAAAATCAAATAGGTAGAATTATAGTTGCGCCCTACGTCTTAAGTCGGAGACTCTCTCTCTCTCTCGCTCTCTCTCTCTCTCTCTCTCTCTGCGATCAGGACTCAATCAGAGTAAGGATTCCAGACTCTCACATGAAGTCAGCTGTCAGGCTAAGTGTGTTGATCGCCCCCACAAACAGAACATCACAAGTAGAGTTCGCCAGATCCACTCTGATTGAACACCCGTTAAAACGTTGCACTGTGTTCTGCGCCAGTGGCCCAGTGCATCCGATTTCAGCCAGCATTTTATTCGGGTTTGCTTTCCCTAGCCTTTGATTGTCCCCAATCTTCCTGCAAGGCAGCAGATTGTCTTTTCTATAGGGGGATTCTGCCCTTAGATGGTCGGCCCTCCCAGGTTTACGAGCACCATCTGCCCGAGTCACTAGAGGTGACTAACACAGACATGCACACACAAAGATGTGAGATGTGACTAACACAGACATGCACACACAAAGATATGAGATGTCACTAACACAGACATGCACACACAAAGAAATGAGATGTGACTAACACAGACATGCACACACAAAGATATGAGATGTGACTAACACAGACATGCACACACAAAGATATGAGATGTGACTAACACAGACATGCACACACAAAGATGTGAGATGTGATTAACACAGACATGCACACAGCGATACGAGGCATGACTAACACTGACACACATCAAGATATATGACACATGACTAACATAAACATGCACATAAAGATATGAGATATAACTTACATAGACATGCACACACAAAGATATGACACATGCCTAACATAGACATGCACACAAAGATAAGAGATATGACTAACATAGATATGCACACACAAAGATATGAGATGGGACTAACATAGCCATGCACACACAAGGATATGAGATGTTACAAACACAGACATGCAAACACAAAGATATGAGATATGACTAACATAAACATGCACACAAAGATATGAGAAATCACTAACCCAGACATGCACACACAAAGATATGACATATGACTAACACTGGTACACACTAAGATATGAGATATGACTAAACACAGACACACATAAAGATATGAGACATGATTAACACGGACATACCAAGATATGAGATATGACTAACATGACACACACCAAGATATGAGCCATGGCCAGCACACATAAGCTAAGATATGAGCCATGGCTAGGACAGAAACACAACAAGATATGAGCCATGGCTTCATGAAAAAAACACCAAGAAATGAACCATGTCTAGCACAGAAACACATTAAAGTGTCCATATGCTTGGGCTTGTTTCTGTGCTAGACATGGTTCATTTTTTGGTGTTTTTTAGTGAAGCCATGGCTCATATCTTAGCTTGTGTGTGCTGGCCATGGCTCATATCTTGGTGTGTGTCATGTTAGTCATATCTCATATCTCGGTGTGTCCGTGTTAATCATGTCTCATATCTTTATGTGTGTCTGTGTTTAGTCATATCTCATATCTTTGTGTGTACCAGTGTTAGTCATATGTCATATCTTTGTGTGTGCATGTCTGGGTTAGTTATATCTCATATCCTTGTGTGTGCATGGCTATGTTAGTCCCATCTCATATCTTTGTGTGTGCATATCTATGTTAGTCATATCTCTTATCTTTGTGTGCATGTCTATGTTAGGCATGTGTCATATCTTTGTGTGTGCATGTCAATGTCAGTTATATCCATATCTTTATGTGCATGTTTATGTTAGTCATGTGTCATATATCTTGATGTGTGTCAGTGTTAGTCATGCCTCGTATCGCTGTGTGCATGTCTGTGTTAGTCACATCTCATATCTTTGTGCGTGCATGTCTGTGTTAGTCATATCTCACATCTTTGTGTGTGTATGTCTGTGTTAGTCACATCTCACATCTTTGTGTGTCCGTGTCTGTGTTAGTCACCTCTAGTGACTCGGGCAGATGGTGCTCGTAAACCTGGGAGGGCCTACCATCTAAGGGCAGAATCCCCCTACAGAAAAGATCATCTGCTGCCTTGCAGGAAGATTGGGGACAATCAAAGGCTAGGGAAAGCAAACCCGAATAAAATGCTGGCTGAAATCGGATGCACTGGGCCACTGGCGCAGAACACAGTGCAACGTATTAACGGGTGTTCAGTCAGAGTGGATCTGACAGACTCTAATTGTGATGTTCTGTCTGTGGGGGCGATGAACACACTTAGCCTGACAGCTGACTTCATATGAGAGTCTGGAATCCTTACTCTGACTGAGTCCTGAACGCAGAGAGAGAGATATATAAGTTTGAGGCTGCCACCTTACCATGCTCATTAAATCCAATAGAACTAATCTGGGCAAAATTAAAAGGACAAGTGGCAGATGAAAATACAACATTCAAAATATGCGATGTAAAGACTCTTGGTAATCTCGCTTTATTAAATGTAGACAAAGATTACTGGGCTAAATGTGAAGACCACGTCTTAAAACAGGAAGAGGAATATTGGAAAAATGATGATTTGTGGAATGTTCAACCCCAAACAGTTATTAATCTTTTAGACTCGTCTGATTCAGAATGAAAGTATATAGCCCCCACAATGTTGACCCCTATATTACCTTAAATTAGTTCAACAAACGGTCCTTATCAGGACCACACAACTATGAAAATTGGACATACAGGTATACCTTGATATTATCGTCCGTCTTCGAACTGAGAAGACAATAATTCTCCTGGTGTTTTGTCTTATTAGGTTATTTCCCCATTACGGCCACGCTTTTACCTAGTGAAAATTAATCATAGACCAACAACTACGGTAATTTCTATTATTTAGGGGTTCACAATTTACAATTTTGACAAACATCAAAGAAATTCGCCGCTTTAAGAAAACTGCAGCTGCAAGATATTTGTTAAATATACATTTAAAGGGTCTTTTGCATTCTAATAACATTTGGAAAATTTCAACAGTTTTTAACAAACGGTTACTGAGTAATAGCGTTTTGAAGTTGGGCACGTGATTTGAAACGAGCTATAGATAGTTTGGTGTCGTGGCATGGTAAACAGTCGTACAACAGAAGTGATACATTGCACGGTGGATAAATGATTGTGGAAGGACATGATCGCTTACGCCAACCGGTATGGCACGTGATGATGTTGAGACATTTCAGGAGATGAACCAACAATGAGTTGTTTAGTTGGTCAATAAAAACTAGGAGCCTCCCACGCTGATAAATGTTATTATTTCCCTTAGAAATGACTGAGCAGCTCGGCTAACATTTGTGCTACCCATGTATCATTCCAACAATTGTAAACAATCCACTGGACACAATTTATTATATCAAATCCATTTCCAATCCATTACTTTTTTCCCGTAGACAGACGTGATCAGGATAGCGCAATGTTATTATTTTTCTTTTCTGTCACGTGATTTGCACGGAATGAATAATGTTGACACGTTTGTTTTGCTAATGATTCAGATAGTCTCAAAAGAGGACATTGGAAAGTACGAGACTATACTGCAGGGGTTTTCAAACTACGCTCCACTGCACATTAATATATTGTGTTTTCTGCAAACATGAATTTCTTTAGTAAAGTAGAACTGGAAGGTTGTATAATCTCTCAGAACTTATGTTTTTCTTTAACAATATGGAATCATCATCATCATCATCATCGAGTGCCGTCTCCGCAACAAAGATTGGCTACCATGGATCGCCATTCCACTCTTTTCTTGCTTTGATGGTGCAGGTTGTCAGAGATTTACTTATCCATCTTTTGACGTTACTCGTCCATGTTAGTCTTGGTCTGCCTCTGCCTCTTTTACCTTGTATTTTCCTTTCTAATATTACTTTTAGTAGGCTATTTTGTCTTGTAACGTGTCCCAAAAAATTCATTTGTCTTCTCTTAATTGTATTTAGTAGGTCTCTTTTTATTTTTAGTTGTTTTAAATCTTTCGTTTGTTTTCTTTTCTTTTCATCCAATTCTACCTATTCTTCTGTAAATTCACATTTCAAAGGCTTCAATGAAATAATAGTGAGCGATTAAATCAAATACAGAGACAATGGTATCATTGCAACCTTATTTCGATAATAAACGACATTAAAACAATTCGACGTTGCCGCCCAATATAAGCCTTCAGCTAGAAACTGGTCATAATTAGCCTGCTGATAATAATAAATAGATCAGTGTATAAATTATCGTTTAGTCTTATTTCCGGAAGAACAGCCGTGCGTGTGTGAGGGCGCGCATGTGTGTGTGTGTCTGTGTGTGTGTGTGAATTTACGAGGCTCGTTGTTGACTAAAACAGTTTGTCCTCAAGTCGTTAACGTTGACAATCTTGCTGGCTGCGACAGTCCAGAGCCTATTGTTTTTATAGCGACGATGTCATATGTACATCATCATCATCAAGTACCGGACCTGCTGGCGTAGTTGATCATGTCTTTCCACAACTTTCTCATTACATGGCCACAAAAATAATGATTATTTCTTCCTAATATTGGAAATTAGCTCTCTTTTTGTTTTGGCCTCTTTCAGAATGCTTTCATTACTCTTCTTAGCTGTCCATGGTACTGTCATATGTACATTTATGGCATATTTCTAGTAGATGTCAGTATTTTACCTGCTATGTTACTTGTATGAAGTCTGAAATTTTGCCAATTTGTCTATTCTAACGGTTTTGAATTAGCAAGTTTGTCTGTTCTGGAGTTTTAAAATTTCGCTAAACCGTCTGTTCTGGAGTTTTAAAATTTCGCTAAACCGTCTGTTCTGGAGTTTTAAAATTTCACTAAACCGTCTGTTCTTGAGTTTTAAAATTTCGTTAAACCGTCTGTTCTGAAGTTTTTAAAATTTCGCTAAACCGTCTGTTCTGAGGCTTTACTATATCGATAATGCCCCGTTTTTGAGGATTTCCAATTTCTCTTTTGTGAATGTATGCATTTGTTAATGCTGGTTGAGGAGAAGAGGTGTTGAGGTTAGGTGATCGCCTCAGAAACACGAGGTGTCTGGTTCAAACCATGTTTGAGAAGATCGTGAGTTTTTTTTATTTCCAACTACTAACCTCAAGATTGTCGAGCACCTAGTCCTACCGGAGAAAGACATCTAGTGTTCACGTTTCTAGCACTTAAAGTTGGCAAACGAAAAAAATCAATAAAAGTAGTCTGCATGTCAATGTCCGGACTTAATTCTATGTCAATGTCCGGACTTAATTCTATGTCAATGTCCGGACTTAATTCTATGTCAATGTCCGGACTTAATTCTATGTCAATGTCCGGACTTAATTCTATGTCAATGACCGGACTTAATTCTATGTCAATGTCCGGACTTAATTCTATGTCAATGTCCGGACTTAATTCTATGTCAATGTCCGGACTTAATTCTATGTCAATGTCCGGACTTAATTCTATGTCAATGTCCGGACTTAATTCTATGTCAATGTCCGGACTTAATTCTATGTCAATGTCCGGACTTAATTCTATAAATCAGACATAAAAAATTCTTGCAATCTATCGTAATCTATGAATCTGCTTTTTGAACTTATCATGGGAACGACCGCCGTAGGGATACGCCGAAAAGCGTATGGGGAATATGGTGTTGAAGGTCATCTAAGACAAACGTCACATATTAAGTGTGATGTGGTTGGTATCACGTCATGCCGCCCTACTTAAAAAACGTCATGTATCAATTAACATGCGTTTTGATCAAACAATTGAGCTCTTGCTCCAGTTCACTAATTAAACATTGAGTCACCATGACTCCCTAACCACTGAGTCACCATGACTCCTTAACCACTGAGCCACCACGACTCACTAACCACTGAGCCACCACGACTCCCTAACTACTGAGCCACCACAACTCCCTAGCTACTGAGCCACCACGTCTCCCTAACTACTGAGCCACCACAACTCCCTAACTACTGAGCCACCACGACTCCCTAACTACTGAGCCACCACAACTCCCTAACTACTGAGCCACCACAACTCCATTACTACTGAGCTACCACAACTCCTTAACTACTGAGCCACCACAACTCCCTAACTACTGAGCCACCACAACTCCCTAACTACTGAGCTACCACAACTCCCTAACTACTGAGCCACCACAACTCCCTAACTACTGAGCTACCACAACTCCCTAACTACTGTTCCACCACAACTCCCTAACTACTGAGCCACCACAACTCCCTAAATACTGAGCCATCACAACTCCCTAACTATTGAGTCACCACGACTCCTTTGTCACTGAGTCACCACATCTCTCTGCTTCGCTAGTCAGTTTTCATAGTTAGGAAACTTCAAAACGAAACGTTTGTTGCTCCAACGACCTTTCATCACAAGTCTTGATTTAGTTTCAGGTGCGCGAGCCCAGGTGTCTCACCCTTAAGTTGCAACCGGAAGGACGCAGGTATCAAGTAGGCCCTACACGTGATTTGTCAATTTACAAACAATAAAAACATTTTCTGACAGTTTCTTTGTATTTTTCTACAGACTGTCTCAAACATTATAATAATTTCCTATCAAATTTACGTAGAAAAAAAAACACTTTAATATTCTCTCAAATGTCAGTACATATTGTCTTCAATATTCCCTTTCCTGCAATCCGAAATGAAAAGAAGAAAGACATAGCCTTGTCAGCCATGTAGCGTAAAGGGAATATAGTTTTATTGCCCACATTTTTTAATGGACTTCTGATATATTTTTTAAGGTAATAAAGTTCAGTATTACACTTTTCTAAATCACATTTAAGAAAGATCAATACATGTGAGATGCGAAGCTTGAGAAAAGTAACAAACAACACAAGAAGAGATAGAATACCAAATCAAACCATAAGAAAAATTATAGGAACTAAACCCTGCCAAGAATATATAGAACAACAACAACTTAAATGGTTTGGCCACCTGGTCAGAATGAACCCTTACCAATCACCATCAAGGGCGTTCTTCTGGAGAATGCATGGAAAAAGACCAAGAGGAAGACCCAAAAGAAGATGGATAAATGCAGTGAAAGAGGCACGTAACAACAAAGGAAAATCACTAATTCAGACAGTTCGAGCAGCTCAAGAACGACAGATGATATAACCACGACACCTTTTAGGTATCAGTGAAAAGAGAAAGGAAGAAGATGGATAGATGCAGTGACAGAGACATGTAACAACAAAGGAAAATTACTAATTCAGACAGTTCGAGCAGCTCAAGAACGACAAATGATATAACCACGACACCTTTTCGGTACCAGTGAGAAAGAGAAAGAAAGATTATACCTTTTCCCAGAAAGATCAGGTACACATTAACGAACGGGTGAACCTGAAAGCCGTCGATCATCTTGTCATAGTAGCTCAGTTGTAACCAGTGAGTAACCAGTGAGCTACCTTGACTACACGTGTAACATAAACATGGTCTAGTTTCCGCTAAAACCACTTGTGGTCACATAATTAGTTCCACGGAAGATGATGACACAATATTTGGCAGCCACGGAAGATGATGACACAATATTTGGCAGCCACGGAAGATGATGACACAATATTTGGCAGCCACGGAAGATGATGACACAATATTTGGCAGCCACGGAAGATGATGACACAATATTTGGCAGCACACCAGTTGCCAACATCATGATATGGGAACAATTGGAATAGTTTGTGACAACTGCATAAATTAGGGGAAGAAGAGGTAACGGGATGCAGAGAGAAAATAAGATACCGCGCGATTTAAGAGGGTTGGGAGGAATTCAATAACACAGATTTGATTTGACAACACAGCTAGAAAGTTGTGAAGAGTGTTGATCACATACGGCAGTAGACACGGAACATGATGATGATGATAATGACACCGTCTCAAGTACCATTTCCTCCCAATCTCCCTACGCCATCTCTAACGTCTCTCCAGGCTGTCCTCAAATGTCCCCACTAATTGTATCAAGTATTCTCAAATACCGTGTGAACAAATCCACTTATTTCGTCTCAAAAAGCCAAACGTGTAAATCTGGCGGGCACATCCTTAAACAAGACAACGTGCATCTCAGCGACCATCCAGGTTATACTTGACTACCGCCGCTCTAAATCTTCCAGTTATGTCTGGGGAAACAGATGCAAATATTTCAAGTAATCGGAATTTAATATTAACTTCTATTTGCTTGTTCCTTTTTATTTCCCTCTCTGTTTAGCTGATTATAATCATTATCATCATCATATGTCATGCCGGGTGACATAGGTGATCATATCCTGTGCTATTTATCTGGCCTCAGTACTTCTTCTTCTTCGTTCCTTCCTGATTTGCCTTTCAGCGTCGAGGGCTTCAATGCATCCTATCAATTATGCACAGACCGTTTACCGTGTCTCGACACCAGGTTAACAAGGTTTTCTCTCTTTGTTGTCCGAAATCTTTCTTTCCTTGTATTTTTTAAGTTGTAACCAAGTATTCCGACTTTATTCTCCTCACGATGTGCTAGGAGGATGTTGATTGTTTCTCTCTTAAGCTTTTAAGAGCTCTTTTTTTGCTCTGGTCGTGTTCGGAATTTCCTTGTTGGTCTTTTTGGCTGTCCACTGAACTTTCCACATTCTTCTAAGAATTACCACCTCAGTGGCTTTGTGATGTCATCTCGTTTACTTCTCACCTGTCCTCGTTTCTCTTACATAGATCAAAATTGGTTCCACATAACACCGATGAAATATTTGTTCTCACTTCTACCGACATAGACTGTTTTTCCCCAGCGTGTTATACTTGTTAATTTCTGAAGTCCTGTTTTAGTCTGTGCTATTCGGCTTTTTCTTTCTGTGGTTTTTTATTTCTACAACAGAAAATAATCAAGGAAAAATAATGTGTGCAGAGTGCTGTCCTCCTGATCGACCATTTGCAGCCACGTGAGGCAGGCACATGGATTCCGACGTCATTTACGAATCATTTTTCGTTCAATAGTTTCTAGTTATTTCCGCTACGCAAGATGTACGAGTCAAGAGGACGTTTCAGTCAGTTTGTTTGTCTTATTCTTCTACCTTTGAGCTTCCTGTGGAGCATAAGCCTTCAACAAACATTTTCCAAGCCGTTCTGTTTCTTGCCGTTCTTTTAAGATCATTCCATGTCCTCCCCACCATCTTCATCTCTGCTTCCTTCTGGCTTCTCCAATAATATTTCGGTCTTCTTTGTCTTTTTCCTTGGGTATTCTAAAAAGGGCATGTTGTGTAAATACTGTCAGTTTGCTTCCGCAATGTGTCCTATCCAGCGCCATCGTCTTCGCTGAATCTCTTTATCCACAGATATTTAACTGGGACTTTTCCATAATTCTATGTTAGTGATTTTGTTTTCCAATTTCCATCCTTTTATTTTTAATTTTAAAAATTTATATTTTTGCATTTAACCTAATGTATGTGAGTTTCCATATGTTTCCCAGTGCAACGAATGCTCCTCTTGCTTTTGATATCCTTATTTTGCTATCATTTTCTGTTCCTCCCTCTTTGTCTATTTTACAGCCCAGATATATGTAAGATTGTTCGTCTAGTAGAGGTATTTCTCCAATTGTTATTTGGTTATTAACAACTGCATTAATCCTTATAACTTTAGTCTTATCTATATTTATTTTCAGTCCCAGTTGCTGTGATCTCTCATCTAGTATGTTCATTTTATGTTCATCAGTTCACGATTATGTGATAGGAGAGCTATATCATTAGGTTTCTTGGTCAGTGACCCTTGGATTCAATTATCCAGTTTGTGTGCTTCACATCAACAATTCGCATGCGTCTCTTATAACCCTTGTATTAGCATATATTAACTACAACGATCATGTAAATAGATTCATTTTCAGCGATCAGCGTTTGCTGAGCATTTAGAAGTTCAGAACGTAGCACAAACATGTTGGTTTGTTCGACGTCTTCACCGATTCCCCACAATTCGTCATGCAGGTTTGCTTTTGTTAACTATATTTATGTTCTTATTATGGTGTTTAAAGGGTGTTCCAGTCCTTCAGGATATGCTCTGGAGTCTGTCTGGATGCTTTGCAGTCACATTTTGCAAAGTCACAGAGCCCTATTAGTGTAGGTGTGCTCTGAGGCCACAGTGAATTGTCTTGAGGCCAACAATAATAACAAAAGACGTCCATGTGAAGTCACACACTAGATCATGGCGCCACCTGAGATCATATGTATACGGACAATTGTTTGTTGCAACCGTTTTTGGAAAGTCACATACAATCATAAACATCATACATGAAAGCTGTGTTTATACGTTTTTTTTTATTTTTTATTTACAGCATGCTCGGCAGGCAGAATAGTCAAGGAAGACAGTGGTGCATACGTTATGACCACGAGTAGCATGACGATGGAGCTGATGGCAGTAACCAAGGCATTCATCTGGTTAGAGTCACAAGACTACACCCACGCCTGTATACTGAGTGATTCGATGACCATGATAAGAAAAGTGGAGGCGCGACCTGTACGTATGCAATGCTAGGGACATTGCAGAAGTCAAAAATACATAAGGTAATAGGTAAGGGGTAATTGGCAAAATGTATGCTAAAATATTGGAGAGGAGAGTAAGATACATAATAGAACCTCAATTAAGTAATAATCAATTCGGATTCAGAAAAGGCAAAAGCTGTACTGATGCTATATTTACATTGAGACAACTATGTGAACAAGCAATAGAATATGACAGAAACCTAAATATGGTGTTTATATATCAGGAAAAAGCGTTTGATCGTGTGGACAGGAACAAACTTTGGCACAACAACTTAAACAACAACAACTTAAATGGTTTGGCCACCTGGTCAGAATGAATCCTTACCAATCACCATCAAGGGCGTTCTTCTCGAGAATGCATGGAAAAAGACCAGGAGGAAGACCCAGAAGAAGATGGATAGATGCAGTGACAGAGACATGAAACAACAAAGGAAAATCTCTAATTCAGACAGTTCGAGCAGCTCAAGAAGGACAAATGATATAAACCACGACACCTTTTAGGTATCAGTAAGAAAGACAAAAGAAGAAGAATAGGCAAGGGGAAATGAAATATCGGACAGTTTGGTTAGCTGCGCTATTGTTGAGGACGGTCAACCAATGGATCAGGAGAACATCATCAAAGCCCTCCGGGAAGTGGGAAGTGGGAAGTGGGAAGAGCCCAGGACTTCGATAACCATGAGTCCATGTCACACCTTCGGATGAAAGAGATGGGAGTTAAGATGGGTACAGCCAGAAACGAGAAACTTAGTGGGTGTGTAAGAAGACTAATCAACCAACACAGAACTGGAGTCGTCAGTCGCTGGACACTGCGGAACTTGCTGAGGAGAGGATCTATGCACCTATGGACATGTTCGGAGTGTAATGATGATGACCCGCAAATAACTCAATAAGAATAATATCTTTCATCAAAATTGCATCCCACCTGTCACGACCTTGTTCAAAATTGCAGTCCACTTTCCACGATCTTGTGCAGCTTTCTCCCATGACACTACAGTCACGTGATCATAATTGTAAGAATTTTAACGATCAACATGTCAGTAAAAAGTAAACTACCCCCGTCACGCCAAGTGACGTATAGGGAAATATGGTGTTAGTGACCCTATATTTTACAGACATTCAGCACATGATTTTTGGGGTAATGTGGTCAGTATTACGCCCGTGCTGCTTTACTTTCCCAGAAAAAAATCCGGTACCCATTTAAGGCTGGGTGAACCCGGAAGCCGTCGGTTGGGATCGAACCCTACCCCTTGTCCGTGGTAGTACAGTTCACTAACCACTGAGCTATCGCGGCTCCCGATCAACATGTATTTTCAATAATAAACATTTTCAACAATAAACATTTTCAACAATAAACATTTTCAATAATAAACATTTTCAATAATAAACAATCAGTGTGAATGTAAACGTACCTCCTGGTGTAGTAGAGCTAAAACATAGGATGGTAACAATAAATATGTCATTCGTAATGGTCATGTGATTATTGTATATGATTATATTATAAGTGTTCCCCTTTCGGGGAAGCTCAAACTTGACAATTTTTTTTTTAAAAAGGAGGAAAAATGGGTATAATAATAGCTTTACGTAGATGAGCGACGAAACAAAAGTTGACGTTTAGGCCAAGTAGGCCTTCAACTGGAACAACAAACAACAACACAAAAATATATCTAAAATATATACACAAATACAAGAAGCTGGCGTTTCCATGAAGGAACTATTGCTCTGTTTTTTAAAATACTTGTTACATACATTTATTCTTTTTTAGAAGACTGTAGTAGATAGTTTTGAACATTTTCAAGTGTTTTCTTATAAGAAAAGATGGGTACTTGTGTTGAGGTTCTTTGCTCTGGTTTGTTTATTGAAGACGATAAATGATACCGGAAATGGGAATTTAAACAACAGCCAGCAGTTTCCGGTAAAATACGGGAAATCGAAGTGGAGTAAGGATGGGAACATGAGAGATGTCATCTTAGGTCTTGCAGCTCTCAAGATTAGGATGTAGAAATTTGGAGTAAGAGATAGGAAGGAGTATCATGATATACAGATACAGCAGGCGGTAGGTGATTCAAGTAAGAGATAGGAAGGGGTATCATGATATACTGATACAGCAGGCGGTAGGTGATTCAAGTAAGAGATAGGAAGGAGTATCATGATATACTGATACAGCAGGCGGTAGGTGATTCAAGTAAGAGATAGGACGGAGTATCATGATATACAGATACAGCAGGCGGTAGGTGATTCAAGTAAGAGATAGGACGGGGTATCATGATATACTGATACAGCAGGCGGTAGGTGATTCAAGTATGAGATAGGACGGAGTATCATGATATACTGATACAGCAGGCGGTAGGTGATTCAAGTAAGAGATAGGACGGAGTATCATGATATACTGATACAGCAGGCGGTAGTTGATTCAAGTAAGAGATAGGACGGAGTATCAAGATATACTGATACAGCAGGCGGTAGGTGATTCAAGTAAGAGATAGGACAGAGTATCATGATATACTGATACAGCAGGCGGTAGGTGATTCAAGTAAGAGATAGGACGGAGTATCATGATATACTGATACAGCAGGCGGTAGTTGATTCAAGTAAGAGATAGGACGGAGTATCATGATATACTGATACAGCAGGCGGTAGGTGATTCAAGTAAGAGATAGGACGGAGTATCATGATATACTGATACAGCAGGCGGTAGGTGATTCAAGTAAGAGATAGGACCGAGTATCACATAATACAAAAACAACAAGAGACATTCTCAAAGCAAAGGATAAAAATAATGAAGACGAATAGGTCAAAAATATGAAACAAACAAAGTAATAATTGATTACATGTATAAACATAGTTATTACTTTATTTGAATAAAGAAAGCAGAAATACAGAAAACAGGGAAAATAATCAGTAGAGATAACAGAAAGAACAAGGAATGTCCAAATTACGATGAAGAAATGTAATACAAGAAACTATGTATATCTGTATTTATGTATGTATGTAAGTATGTATGTGTGTGTGTGTGTGTGGGTTGGGAGTGTGTGCGCGCATGTCTCTGGTTGCTTTGCCTGCGTCATTCACATTTACAATTGCGTGTAGCAGACTTTACTAAAGGCAAGTGATCACGGTGTAAAGTAAAAAAAACATAAAAAACCCCGTCATGCCACATGGCGTATAGGGAATATGGTGTTAGAGACCATACCTTTGTTTTGTTTACAGACCTGCGGCACATGATTTTTGGGGTAATGTGGTCGGTATTACGCCCGTGCCGCTTTACCTTCCCAGAGAAATATCCGGTACCCATTTAAGGCTGGGTGAACCCGGAAGCCGTCGATCAGGTACGAACCGGAGCTCTTGTTCTTTGTAGTCCAGTTGACTAACCAGCGAGCTATCGCGGCTCCCGGGCAGTTTGTAGCGTTATTTAAAAAGTACACACTTTCTATTTATTTTACCCTCAACAAGTAGATGTGAGATATCTTTCCTGACTAATTGAACAAAAAATGTGTACAAAACAATTAGACAGACGGAGAGATGGTGCGTGTGTGTCAGTGTGAGTGTGTGTGTGTGTATTTCTCAACTAAAACTGTGATAACTTCATAGACTCTAGCTCAAAGATCCATGCTCAAAGTCTGTCTAAAGTCTGTTTTAGAGGCCGCCAAACATCTCCCCTGACATCCGCTTGTCAACTTAGCGCCCCTGCTAAGACTAATAAATAAAATGACAGTGGTCAGTCTTCGATTGGTCAAATCTTCTCTACACCTTGCGAGAGTCATTTTAAAATACTTCTACGGCTTTGTCCCACCAGTCAATCAAGAGTGTCTTTCTAAGAAAGTGTCACTGAAGTTCTGATTTCCCAGAATTAAGATTCATTAGCGTCCAATCTACCAGCCCGAAACCTCCGGTTATGTGGGAATTGCTTCACACCTACAGACCACAGTCTACGGCCGCTGTAACCCACATCCGCAAGCGAGTAGCGTTACTAGGAAGATTTTGCTAGTGAAGTCTACAAACATATCGAATTCTGTCAGATTTACCGAGCAGAAACTCCAATATGACACAAATACAGACTACGAGTCAAAGAATCTGTAGTGTAATGTAATGAAAACTGTGATATCTGTAGTGTAATGTAATGGAAACTGTGATATCTGTAGTGTAATGTCAGGGAAACTATGATATATGTAGTGTAATCTGATAAAAACAATGTATGAAGGAACGAAATGTAGTGTGGTGCATGAAGGACAGATTACAGAAGCATTTGAAATAAGAACAGGAGTAAGGCAAGGATGCCTTCTGTCTCCATTTCTCTTTCTACTGGCCATAGATTGGATAATGAAAATAACTCAAAACAACAGAAATGGAATCCAGTGGTCACTGACCAAGCAACTGGTTGATTTTGACTTTGCTGATGACATAGCTCTCCTATCACACAGCCATCAACAGATGCAGGATAAAATGAGTATATTAGATGAGAGATCACAACAGCTAGGACTAAAGATTAATAGAGATAAGACCAACATTATGAGAATTAATACAGTTGGCAATAACCAAATAATAGTTGCAGAATTACCTCTACTAGACATACAATCTTACATATATCTGGGCTGTAATATAGATAAAGAGGGAGGAACAGAAAAGGATACCAAAATAAGGATATCAAATGCAAGAGGAGCTTTCATTGCACTGGGAAACATATGGAAATCCAAAAAAATTAGGTTAAATACAAAAATAAAAATTTTCAACTCAAATGTTAAGTCAGTCCTATTATATGGCTGTGAAACATGGAGAACAGCAACATTGACAATCACGAAGATACAGACTTTCATTAATGGATGCTTACGCAGGATAAAAGGATGGAAATGGCAGGACAAAATCACTAACACAGAATTATGGAAATGTACCAGTCAAATACCAGTGCATAAAGAGATACAGCGAAGACGATGGCGCTGGATAGGACACACACTACGGAAGCCAACTGAGAGTATTACACAACAGGCCCTTTTTGGAATCCCCAGGGGAAAAGACACGGAGGAAGGCCAATGAATTCTTGGAGAAGACAGATAGAAGCAGAGATGAAGACGATGGGGAAGACATGGCATGATATTAAAAGAATGGCAAAAAACAGAACGACTTGAAAAGTGTTTATTAAAGACATATTGCCCACAGAGAGTGTAATGTCAGGAAAACTGTGATATATGTAGTGTAATGTCACGGAAAACTGTGGTATCTGTAGTGTAATGTCACGGAAAACTGTGATATCTGTAATGTAATGTCAGGAAAACTGTGATATCTGTAGATTAATGTCAGGAAAACTGTGATATCTGTAGATTAATGTCAGGAAATCTGTGATATCTGTAGTTTAATGTCAGGAAAAATATGATATTTGTAATGTAATATCAGGAAAACTGTGATATCTGTAGTGTAATGTCAGGAAAACTGTGATATTTGTAGTGTAATGTCAGGAAAACTGTGATATTTGTAATGTAATGTCAGGAAAACTGTGATATCTTCTGTGTAATGTCAGGAAAACTGTGATATATGTAGTGTAATGTCAGGAAAACTGTGATATATGTAGTGTAATGTCAGGAAAACTGTGATGTCTGTATTGTAATGTCAGGAAAACTGTGATATCTGTAGTGTAATGTCAGGAAAGATGTGATATCTGTATTGTAATGTCAGGAAAACTGTGATATCTGTAGTGTAATGTCAGGAAAGCTGTGATATCTGTATTGTAATGTCAGGAAAACTGTGATATCTGTAGTGTAATGTCAGGAAAACTGTGATATCTGTATTGTAAGGTCAGGAAAACTGTGATATCTTAGTGTAATGTCAGGAAAATTGTGATATCTGTAGAGTAATGTCACGGAAAGTGTAGTATATGTAGTATACTGTGAAGGAAACTGTGGTATATGTAGAATATTGTCACGGAAACTGTGGTATATGTAGAATAATGTCACGGAAGCTGGTAGATCAGGTCAGGAAAACTGTGATATCTTAGTGTAATGTCAGGAAAATTGTGATATCTGTATTGTAAGGTCAGGAAAACTGTGATATCTTAGTGTAATGTCAGGAAAATTGTGATATCTGTAGAGTAATGTCACGGAAAGTGTAGTATATGTAGTATACTGTGAAGGAAACTGTGGTATATGTAGAATATTGTCACGGAAACTGTGGTATATGTAGAATAATGTCACGGAAGCTGGTAGATCAGGTCAGGAAAACTGTGATATCTTAGTGTAATGTCAGGAAAATTGTGATATCTGTAGAGTAATGTCACGGAAAGTGTGGTATATGTAGTATAGTGTGAAGGAAACTGTGGTATATGTAGAATATTGTCACGGAAACTGTGGTATATGTAGAATAATGTCATGGAAACTGTGATATCTGTAGAGTAATGTCACGGAAAGTGTGGTATATGTAGTATAGTGTGAAGGAAACTGTGGTATATGTAGAATATTGTCACGGAAACTGTGGTATATGTAGAATAATGTCATGGAAACTGTGGTATATGTAGAATAATGTCATGGAAACTGTGGTATATGTAGAATAATGTCATGGAAACTGTGGTATATGTAGAATAATGTCACGGAAACTGTGGTATACGTAGAATAATGTCACGGAAACTGTGGTATACGTAGAATAATGTCACGGAAACTGTGGTATATGTAGAATAATGTCACGGAAACTGTGGTATATGTAGAATAATGTCACGGAAACTGTGGTATATGTAGAATAATGTCACGAAAACTGTGGTATATGTAGAATAATGTCACGGAAGCTGGTATATGTAGAATAATGTCACGGAAAGTGTGACAGCTGCAGAAGAGATTTGATTTCACCCTTCGACAACACAATTTTTTTAAATTAATCTTCTTCAATCAATGAAAACATGAGGACCACGCAAATAAGATGCGCGGGCCTCGTGTGGCCCGCAGGTCATGAGCTGAGCCACGCTGGCACTGGAATAGATTAACCAGACTCACAGACAGACCCTGAAAATACGAAGCAGACATTCATTTTGTGTTGCTGAAAAGACAGACATTGAAAGGAAGTGAACCACTGATGTAGAGATTACAGACAAGGCTGGCCAAATATAAATCAGACTGACTGTAAACAACAAACAGAAGGAGGTTATCGGCTGATTGCTGCACTCAAGATAAATATTACCTCGAATGTTCCTCGGTGTTTCCAGTCATTGGCTCCATCTCTCGGCCCGTCTTTCTGTAATATTTATTAGGTTAAGAGTTATTAAAAGTTATAATTTATTTGGTTGGATGTTATTACCGGTTATATTTTATAAAACTGCTAGAATCTTCATGAACGTGGTTGTAGAACGTGAAATGGGAAAAGTGGCTTGTGCTCTGGCATTGCTATCCAATAATAATTGGTTCTTCGCCTATCGAACAAAAACGGTACAAAAATAAGGTAACCACAAGAGGGTATTTGTACTTTTGTTTTGAAGTTGCCTTTCTATGTACCTAAAGTGGGAACATCATCATCAGGTAGTTTTGTTTTGAAGTTGCCTTTCTATGTACCTAAAGTGGGAACATCATCATCAGGTAGTTTTATTTTGAAGTTGCCTTTCTATGTACCTAAAGTGCCATCATTATCATCAGGTAGTTTTGTTTTGAAGTTGCCTTTCTATGTACCTAAAGTGGGAACATCATCATTAGGTAGTTTTATTTTGAAGTTGCCTTTCTATGTACCTAAAGTGGGAACATCATCATTAGGTAGTTTTGTTTTGAAGTTGCCTTTCTATGTACCTAAAGTGCCATCATCATCATCAGGTAGTTTTGTTCTGAAGTTGCCTTTCTATGTACCTAAAGTGGGAACATCATCATTAGGTAGTTTTATTTTGAAGTTGCCTTTCTATGTACCTAAAGTGGGAACATCATCATTAGGTAGTTTTATTTTGAAGTTGCCTTTCTATGTACCTAAAGTGCCATCATCATCATCAGGTAGTTTTGTTTTGAAGTTGCCTTTCTATGTGCTTAAAGTGGGAACATTATCATCAGGTAGTTTTGTTTTGAAGTTGCCTTTCTATGTGCTTAAAGTGCTATCATCATCATTAGGTAGTTTTATTTTGAAGTTGCCTTTCTATGTGCCTAAAGTGCCATCATTATCATCAGGTAGTTTTATTTTGAAGTTGCCTTTCTATGTACCTAAAGTGGCATCATTATCATCAGGTAGTTTTGTTTTGAAGTTGCCTTTCTATGTACCTAAAGTGGGAACATCATCATTAGGTAGTTTTATTTTGAAGTTGCCTTTCTATGTACCTAAAGTGCCATCATCATCATCAGGTAGTTTTATTTTGAAGTTGCCTTTCTATGTACCTAAAGTGCCATCATCATCATCAGGTAGTTTTATTTTGAAGTTGCCTTTCTATGTACCTAAAGTGGCATCATTATCATCAGGTAGTTTTGTTTTGAAGTTGCCTTTCTATGTACCTAAAGTGGGAACATCATCATTAGGTAGTTTTATTTTGAAGTTGCCTTTCTATGTACCTAAAGTGCCATCATCATCATCAGGTAGTTTATTTTGAAGTTGCCTTTCTATGTACCTAAAGTGCCATCATCATCATCAGGTAGTTTTATTTTGAAGTTGCCTTTCTATGTACCTAAAGTGCCATCATCATCATCAGGTAGTTTTATTTTGAAGTTGCCTTTCTATGTACCTAAAGTGGGAACATCATCATTAGGTAGTTTTATTTTGAAGTTGCCTTTCTATGTACCTAAAGTGCCATCATCATCATCAGGTAGTTTTATTTTGAAGTTGCCTTTCTATGTACCTAAAGTGGGAACATTATCATCAGGTAGTTTTATTTTGAAGTTGCCTTTCTATGTACCTAAAGTGGGAACATTATCATCAGGTAGTTTTATTTTGAAGTTGCCTTTCTATGTACCTAAAGTGCCATCATCATCATTAGGTAGTTTTATTTTGAAGTTGCCTTTCTATGTACCTAAAGTGCCATCATCATCATTAGGTAGTTTTATTTTGAAGTTGCCTTTCTATGTACCTAAAGTGCCATCATCATCATTAGGTAGTTTTATTTTGAAGTTGCCTTTCTATGTACCTAAAGTGCCATCATCATCATCAGGTAGTTTTATTTTGAAGTTGCCTTTCTATGTACCTAAAGTGCCATCATCATCATCAGGTAGTTTTATTTTGAAGTTGCCTTTCTATGTACCTAAAGTGCCATCATTATCATCAGGTAGTTTTATTTTGAAGTTGCCTTTCTATGTACCTAAAGTGGGAACATTATCATCAGGTAGTTTTATTTTGAAGTTGCCTTTCTATGTACCTAAAGTGCCATCATTATCATCAGGTAGTTTTATTTTGAAGTTGCCTTTCTATGTACCTAAAGTGCCATCATCATCATTAGGTAGTTTGTTTTGAAGTTGCCTTTCTATGTACCTAAAGTGCCATCATCATCATTAGGTAGTTTTGTTTTGAAGTTGCCTTTCTATGTACCTAAAGTGCCATCATTATCATCAGGTAGTTTTATTTTGAAGTTGCCTTTCTATGTACCTAAAGTGCCATCATCATCATTAGGTAGTTTTGTTTTGAAGTTGCCTTTCTATGTACCTAAAGTGGGAACATTATCATTAGGTAGTTTTATTTTGAAGTTGCCTTTCTATGTACCTAAAGTGCCATCATTATCATCAGGTAGTTTTATTTTGAAGTTGCCTTTCTATGTACCTAAAGTGGGAACATTATCATTAGGTAGTTTTATTTGAAGTTGCCTTTCTATGTACCTAAAGTGGCATCATTATCATCAGGTAGTTTTATTTTGAAGTTGCCTTTCTATGTACCTAAAGTGCCATCATTATCATCAGGTAGTTTTGTTTTGAAGTTGCCTTTCTATGTACCTAAAGTGGCATCATTATCATCAGGTAGTTTTATTTTGAAGTTGCCTTTCTATGTACCTAAAGTGGGAACATTATCATTAGGTAGTTTTATTTTGAAGTTGCCTTTCTATGTACCTAAAGTGGCATCATTATCATCAGGTAGTTTTGTTTTGAAGTTGCCTTTCTATGTACCTAAAGTGGCATCATTATCATCAGGTAGTTTTATTTTGAAGTTGCCTTTCTATGTACCTAAAGTGGGAACATTATCATCAGGTAGTTTTATTTTGAAGTTGCCTTTCTATGTACCTAAAGTGGGAACATTATCATCAGGTAGTTTTATTTTGAAGTTGCCTTTCTATGTACCTAAAGTGGCATCATTATCATCAAGTGCCATGCCTGTTGGCGTAGACAACCACGTCTCTGATCAATTTTCTATCTCT
This sequence comes from Megaustenia siamemsis, assembly GCA_032433765.1. Classification (NCBI taxonomy): domain Eukaryota; kingdom Metazoa; phylum Mollusca; class Gastropoda; order Stylommatophora; family Ariophantidae; genus Megaustenia; species Megaustenia siamemsis. Next base: position 29,413,814 of record JAVIAB010000091.1, read on the forward strand.
ACACTTCTGTTTTTGATTGCTATAAAATAATTCTATTTATAATAAATAATTTTACAATATTAATTATATGGACATGAATCATGGATATTAGTACAACAGACAAGAAAATCACTGGAGGCTGTAGAAATGTGGTTTTACTTAAGAATATTGAGAATACCATGGGCAGCTAAGAACAATAATGAAAACGTTTTGAAAGAAGCCAAAGCAAAAAGAGAGCTAGTACATAATATTAGGAAGAAACAATCATCATTTTGTGGCCATGTAATGAGAAGAGAACAACTGGAATATATTGTAACAACTGGGAAAATTTAGGGACGAAGATGTAGAGGGAAGCAACGAGAAAAGATACCAGACAGCTTAAAAGAATGGCTTGGCAGAAGGTGAACAACTGACGATAAATAACTGTCGAGATCGAAAGTTGTGGGGAGACATGATCATCTATGCTGCAGACACGATACTTGATGATGATGAAATAATGTTCTCACCAGGAGACTAAGTACCAGAACTACAAGAGTAAATGTAAAACATGTCAAATCACTTGCAATAAATCACTGCAGTATCTCATCATACCATGTATTTTGCACTTCAGCTGTTCCTACCTTTGCATTGAAACCCCTAATACTGTAATTACAGTCTATCTATCTATCTATCGTCCTTTCGAGCCGAAGACGGCACATAGGGGAGAACCACAATCTCAAAAACAGAAACCTTGCGTGCCAAAGTGGCACATATTGCAGAGATCACTGCTTCCAAAACTTATGTCTCTGTTTCCATAACAATACTTTGTACAATGACAAGTTGTCAAGCCATCGATCAATCTCCTTAGTCGCCTCTTACGACATGCCTGGAAGGTCACAATGTCACTATTCTTTACTTCCCTCATAATGAGGCCCCGGTAACACACAGGAGGTAACAACAGTACATACAGAAATATGCTAGCGTGTTATTAAACACTTCATAGTGTCTTTCCACTGTCATTATCAAGTAGAGATGTTACTTCAATGTGTTTAAGAAAGACGAACGGCCTCTATGAAGTACGACGCTTCAAGTACGAGCGACATAACAGTTAAAATATACAAACATATCCAGTCTTCTTTACATCGGCATAACTCAGTGGCCATACAAAGTGGTTAAAATCCAATTATAAAATTATCAAGTTGAAAATAAAAAATGGAATAATCAAGTATGGAATAATCAAGTATGGAATAATCAAGTATGGAATAATTAATAATGGAATAATCAAGTATGGAATAATCAAGTATGGAATAATCAAGTATGGAATAATTAATAATGGAATAATTAAGTATGGAATAATTAATAGTGGAATAATCAAGTATCGAATAATTAATAATGGAATAATCAAGTATGGAATAATTAATAATGGAACAATTAAGTATTGAATAATTAATAATGGAATAATCAAATATGTAATAATTAATAATGGAATAATCAAGTATGTAATCATTAAGTATGGAATAATTAAGTGTGGAATAATTAAGTATGGAATAATTAAGTATGGAATAATTCTTCTTCTTCTTCTTCTTTCATTCCTCATCTGCCTTTCAGCGTCGAGGGGAGATATAATTTGCGGTCGTTTGCTCTTCTGTTCGCCTCTGCTGCTGTTATGTTTCCTAGTGCTTCTAATATTCCATCGATCCATCTTTTTCGTGGTCGACCCTTGGGTCTGTTGCCCCAATGGAATAATTAATAATGAAATAATCAAGTATGGAATAATTAATAATGAAATAATTAAGTATGGGATAATTAAGAATGAAATAATCAAGAATGGAATAATCAAGAATGGAATAATTAAAAATGGAATAATCAAGAATGGAATAATTAAGAATGGAATAATCAAGTATGGAATAAACAATTATTTACAGACCTGCTCAGAAAGCCAAAGAAGACTTGTCACCAACCAATTCAACACGGGTCTCGTTAGTCTCTACACGTTGTTGGGTATTCTTCATAGTGGAACTGAGCACTTAAAGACTTGCCCAATGTGCAATGAGAATGACTGCTCGACTAAACTAAACATTATTATGCCATGTTTTTGTTTAAATTTCTTCTGGGTGTGCTATGATCGTGTGCCAGATCCTTCCACCCTCATCAAAGTTATATTATAATTAAATATTCATATAAATATGAACGTACAAACATCACAAGAAAACTATAAAGTCAAGGTAATAATTCAGAAATGTGGAGTAAACACTGTGGCTGACGCTGACTCACTGAATGAGGTGTTTTGCAAAGATGATCAAAGGTTAATGAGGTAATTAGAAGATAACTTGTAACGCCATACCACTACATACCTTAACGCTAGCAAAAAATGCAACATTGGCTTAGCACATCTAAGACAGAAGATATGAAGAATGCGTAGATTACTGGCTCACTTCACATTCAGGTTAGTGATGCCTTGCTTAACACAAGGTCAAACAACTCAAGCACTTTGGAAATATATTTCATAATTAATGGAGGACTCAAAAGGGAAACTGAAGTAGATCGTTGTTAGGCAATGGCAGGTCAACAGTTAACATCAATAATGTCACATCATCATCATCAAGTACCGGGCCTACTGGCGTAGGTAATCATGTCTCTCCACAACTTTCGGTGTCGACAGTTATTTATCATTTCTGTTGTTGACCTTCTGCCCAGCCATTCTCGTAAGCTGTCTGTTATTTTTTCTCTTTGCTTTCCTCTACCTCTTCGTTCTCCAATTTTCCCAGTTGTTACAATATATTTCAGTTGTTCTCTACTCATTACATGGCCAAAAAATGATGATTGTTTCTTCCTAATATTGGAAATTAGCTCTCTTTTTGCTTTGGCCTCTCTCAGGACGTTTTCATTACTCGTCTTAGCTGTCCATGTTATTGTCAATATTCTTCTGTAAAACCACATTTCTACAGACTCCAGTGATTTTCTTGTTTGTTGTCCTATTGTCCATGATTCACATCCATATGTTAAGATTGACTCTACATAACATTTCAGAACTCTTTTTCTTGTTTCGATTGTCAAAAATTGATTGCATTGTATCTTCCTCATTTCTTGGAAAGCTGCTTTTGCCTGAGCCATTCTGCATCTTACCTCTTCTGTACATCTTCCGTCTGAGGTTAACAAAGTTCCCAAATATTTAAATTCATATACCTTCTTTAATATTGTTCCTCTTGTCTTTATTTTGCACTGAGGTTATATCTTTTTCTTTGTTGTTACCATTACTTCTGTCTTTTTGCTGTTAAGGCTGAGTCCTTTATTTCTGCTTTCTTTCACTATAATGTCCAACATTTCTTGTAACTCATTTTCACTCTTAGCGATTAAGACTGTATCATAAGCATAAAAAAAGTAAAGTACCCCCAGTCACGCCAAGTGGCGTATAGGGAATATGGTGTTAGTGACCCCGTCACGCCAAGTGGCGTATAGGGAATATGGTGTTAGTGACCCCGTCACGCCAAGTGGCGTATAGGGAATATGGTGTTAGTGACCCCGTCACGCCAAGTGGCGTATAGGGAATATGGTGTTAGTGACCATACATTTTACAGAGGGAGCTTGGCCGGTGGGAAAAACTTTCACGGGAAATTGGAAGATATCGCTCCCACATGCACAAGTCGCCAACTTGAAACAACAAGATAGACAGTGGGAAGTTCAAATGAAAAAATTCATGGCTTAGATACAACCAACTTTTTGCCAGCCATTGTACAAAACCACGTTTAACAAAAATCTGCCGTATATAGACTCATAAAATCAGTTTCTTCATCACATGATGGACAAGAAATAAAACCTTGACCGTGAAATAATCTGTGCTGTTTAGCTGTGTTAAAGTTATGAGGCTCTCAAAGCAGGTATTCTTACTTGTGTGGAAGAACTGACTGCTGCAGAGAAAGAAAATCTGTGTCTCCATATTTATGATTATTATTCCAGCATTAATTTCTCTCATATTTGTAGAATTGAGTTATTGAGTTATTTGCGGGTCATCATTATTGCACTCCGAACATGTCCATAGATGCTCAGATCCGCTCCTCAGCAATTCCCTCAGTGTCCAGCGACTGACGACTCCAGTTCTATGTTGGTTGATAAGTCTTCTTACACGGCCACCAAGTTTCTCATTTCTGGCTGTGCCCATCTTAACTCCCATTTCCATCATCCGAAGAAGTGACGTTGATCTGTGTTTGTCGAAGTCCTGTGCTCTTCCCACATCTCGGAGGGCATTAATGATGTCCGCCCGATCCATCGGTTGCCCGTCCTCAACGACAGCGCAGCTAGCCAACCTGTCCGCTCTCTCATTTCCCCGTACTCCCGCATGTCCAGGGACATAGACAAAGGTGACCTTATGTATTTTGGATTTCTGCAACGACTCTACCCATTGCTTGCGTACAAAGCCCGCCTCCACTTTTTTATCATGCTCATCGAATCACTCAGTATACATGCGTGGGAGTAGAGTCTTGTGACTCTAACCATTTGAATGCCTTGGTCACTGCCATCACCTCCATTGTCATGCTACTCGTGGTCATGGCGTATGCACCACTGTCTTCCTTGGCTATTCTGCCTGCCGAGCGTGCTGTAAATGTCCATTCACTTCTTTCGTGTCGTCTTACAGATCCGTCTGTATAGATGACTGCATCTTTCTCATCGGTGTTATCGCAGATGAGACCGTTGACCTCAGCATTAACCAAGACCGGGTTCTGTTCCCTACTTTTCCTGTCGAGTGTGACAATACATGAGAAAGTCCCCTTGAATGACGTAGGCACCGGTATCCACTCCTCACCAACGCTGATATTGGCAAGCCCACAGACCTGTTTGATGACATCTTCTGCTCGGCCCACCCATGATTTGCCTCTTTTTAGCCTGGTACCTTTCTCTGTGTTGAGCATGTGGTGCAATGGATGCTCTGTACCTGTACTAATCTTCAGGTATGCTCGTGCTCTCCAGATCTTGATTCTGTCATCCATGGTTGGAAAGTCAAGAAGATACCTCATGGCTACACAGGGAGTGTCCCTCGTACATCCCAGGATAATGCGCATGACTTCATTTTGTATTTTCTCCAGCCTATCAATTTGAGTCGTACTGACAGTAAGAATGGCCAGGGCATACTCGATTGGTGCGAGGACCAATCCCTGGAACAGAAGAGTAAGTAGCCTCTGCTCGATGTTGACAGCTGCCATAACCTTCAAGACTGCTAATCTTTTGCGGGATTTTGTTATCACATGGTCGACGTGGTCCCGAAAACACAGGCTGCAATCAAACTTAACTCCGAGGTATGTCATCAACTTGTCCCTGGTCACCTCATCAGCTCCCACTCGTACTACCGGTGTGGTCGTATTAACGATATGATTGTTAAGGGAGAACCATGAAACTGATGCTTTATTAGGATTAACCAAGGCACCTGAAACCCCACACCAGGAAGAAATGCGATCTAGTTCGTCTTGCATTGTGGAGGCGATTCCCCGTCTGTCTCTTCCCTGTCGATATACCAGAATATCATCAGCAAAAGTCATAGTTCTTCCCCTCCCATCCAGCTGTTGGGCCGTGATCGTTATTGTATATATTTGTAGAAATTAGAAGTAAAACTCAAAGGAGTTACGATATTCCTCCAGGATATTACGAAGCAGAACTTCCGGGCAATATGGTGGATAGGCGGTAGGAACCATTGAAGGCTAGCTATGTCTGAAAAGTGTTCCTTGTTGCAGTTTCCTCATATTCCAAGTCCGGCTTCTTGCAGGAGCTACAGAGTTAAGTGCTCTGTGCACACCGTGAGCTGTGTGTTTCATCCGTTTTGATCATGTTCCGGGTGTCCGGTTAGCGCAATCGATAGGCGGTTGGCTTACCACGGCAACAGCCGGGGTTCGTACCCTGGCGAGGACACCTGGGTTTTACTAATTCCCTAAAAATTAGTACCTCTGAAGTCGGAGTAAATCTGCCTGCATGGCGAGGGGCATCCTGTAATGGGATAAAACAGACTTTACACGCAAAATTCAGTCCCACAAAATTGAGTGGGTGGGACTTCGTCAGAGGTCAAAGCTGACGAAAGCGAACGAACGAAACGATCATGTTCCGATATTCCAATTGTTTACGATGAATGCTGATATCGTATGGCAGGGAACAGTTGGCCGTGTTCACTTTCTGCGCAGTTTCGCCTTATATCTTTTGGAGTGTGCTGAGACTGCTATGATGGGGACTACAGCCACCTTTCTTTGTTTGGGAGATGAGTTAGTAATTCGGATGATTCCACTGGCACGGGCGGTTGAGCAATTATGGATTTTAATTCGCTTGCAGTGATACCGGGGCCTTCCATAACCAAATAACATTTTACAGACCTTCAGCACATGATTTTTGGGGTAATGTGGTCAGTATTACGCCCGTGCTGCTTTACTTTCCCAGAAAATAATCCGGTACCCATTTAAGGCTGGGTGAACCAGGAAGCCGTCGGTTGGGATAGAATCTTACCCCTTGTCCGTGGTAGTCCAGTTCACTAACCACTGAGCTATCGCGGCTCCCTAGTGTCATCAGCATACCTTAGATTATTTACATTATGACCTTCAATTGTTATTCCTGGCATGCTCCTTATGGATCTTAAAATAATCTCACTATACATATTAAACAAATCTGGTGACAGCACACAACCTTGTCTAACACCCTGTTTTATTTGTTGAAACATTCACAATAGGTTTCCAATTCGTATGACCGCTGTTTGTTGCCAGTACATGTTCTTTATTATTCTTAGATCTATGTTTTGATGTCTATGTTTATGCTTTCTAAAATTGTGATTATTTCTTGGTGCTTTACTTTGTCAAATGCTTTCTCATAATCTATGAAACATAGGTATAGATCTGTTTCCACCTCTATGACTCTTTCTACTAAAGATCTTATGATGTATATGGAATATTTACCTCTAACAAAACCACACTGTTCATCACTAATTTAATAAATTAATTGGTTTCTTCCTAATATGATTGTTTCTTCCTAATGTTGGAAATTAGCTCTCTTTTTGCTTTGGCCTCTTTCATAACGTTTTCATTACTCTTCTTAGCTGTCCATGGTATTCTTAACATTCTTCTGCAAAACCACATCTGATTGTCTAATTAAATTATAAAATTGATTTTATGGTTCATATGTTGAATGGTTGATGTTTGATTGATTGATTGATCTATAATGTCAAGGTCAAGTATGAGACTTGAACCGGCGTCTTAGCACGCGAGTTTTCACCCATATGTCCTCGGCCGCCTTTGCAGAAATGTTCGGAGACTTCTGGATAATGTCGCTTCAGCCATCGAAACTCACGATGTGAGGCTGCATCCCTCACACTCCTAGCGTACTACCATGGTACCCATTTCTGCCAGCGGTTGGGTGCACCGAGGGGGTAATTTTGTTTTTCCATCCAGGAGTAACAATTCACACTGCTTCCAGCGGGAATCTAACACGGGTTGTCCGAACGTCGGTAGTCCAATCGGGTGGTTTTCTCAACTTGATCCATATGTTTTGTTACTTGATTTATTGGTTGATTAATTGAATTTGGTTCGTTCTTAGATTGACTGGTTTGTTGGTTGATTAATTAATTTGCTGGCTAATTGATTAGGTTATTTTGTTCTTGTTGGTTGATCGATTTTTTTCGTTAATTTGTTAGATGCTAGGTTGGGCTGACTGATCTGTTGCTTGGGGGAGGGTTGTTTCATTTTGTTGATATGTTGATTGGTTGGCTAGTTGACTGAGTCTTGTTAATCAATTGAAAGAGTGAATTATTGATTTGCTAGTTCGTTAATTGTACGATTGGTTAGTTAATAATCAACCCTGGTGAACTTTTTCCCTATTAGCACTTCATTACAAGGCTAGCAAAAGCTAACATTTGAAAGATGCTATGGATCACTTAAACGCCGATGTAGCGCAGTGGTTAGGGAGCCGATTTATTGAAGACAAAAGAACGGGATCGGTCTTGATCAACGGCTTCTAGGATCATCAAACATAAATGTGTACTGAACTACTCCTGGCAAAGAAAAACGGCACTGGTGAAGTGCTGACCAAAATTATGCCACCTTAAATGGGTACCTGGTTAGTTCTGGGAGAGAGGAAAAGTGTTATTGACGCATCGTCCGTAGCACTAGTTAAAATTGTGTTGATGGATAGAAAGATGGCCACTAACAGAAAATATCATATACATCACAAGATCTGACGGAGCTCTTTTTTCTTTTCATTTCTT
>JAVIAB010000091.1:29424498-29699498 GCA_032433765.1 Megaustenia siamemsis
GCTCATCAATATGTTTTTGCTCATCAATATGTTTTTGCTCATCAATATGTTTTATGCTCATCAATATGTTTTATTATTTAGGCTTTAGAAGATAAAATTATCATCTCAACAACAACAGAAAGCCGGCATTCAAAAGGACAATGTCCACAAGCTTCCCTCCTTGTATTCTGGACTTTCTTTTGCGTGTGTTCTCTCCAAGTAGTTAGACAACAAACTGTAGGTACGAACTTGCTTGAGGTAGGGAAAGTGAAGGTAGAGAGTAGGAGTGTTGTGTGGTCTAGATGTATGACGTCAGCCTCTGAACAAGAAGATTTATATTCAGAATCTCGCCACATGCTGTGGTGATTTACCTCTTGGTGCCTGTGGTTTCCTTACCCTCCCATGTTGGTGGGATGTGAGATTAGATGTCCAGCTCTCTCGGATAACGGCGGAAAACAGGAAGCCCGACGTGCGCTTTGCGCATGTTAAAGTACCATTGACAAGTAATTACAAGTCGAGAATACTAAGCCGAATATAGCCTCTGCCTTTCTTCAATGCCTTGTACAGTGCGACGGAGTTTCCTACTTGTTAGCTGAAACTATCTTCAGTGCGTTTGCTAGCACGTTGTTACAGAATTTGGAAGGATTTGGGTAGATGATCTGAACGATATAGAGATATCCAATAAAGATGATCTGTCGACTAAACTAAACTTATATCCGATAAAGATGATCTGTCGACTAAACTAAACTTATATCCGATAAAGATGATCTGTCGACTAAACTTGCTGGGACGTGCCTAGAGTTGGGACTCTGAACAAGAAGTATATTTTTCGACCCCCCTACATTTCTGTCCTCTGCAAATCTGTTGCTTCTTCATGAAGTTGCTACATGTCGATCTCTTGATAGTCAGATGTGATGTCTAGCCCTCTCACAAAGTGGGGGAAAGAAAAGAAATCCCAGAAAATTCCGTGTACACTTCGAGCATGTCAAAGAACCCTTGACAATTAACAAAATATATGCCAAAATGGTCACCTTCCGCGCACAATTTTAAAGAAGTAAAAACATACCCACACCAGAGACGGACACATACTGCGGAAGCCAATTGAGAGTATTACACAACAGGCATTTTTGGAATCCATAGGGGAAAAGACAAAGAGGAAGACCAAGGAATTTTTGGAGACGACAGATAGAAGCAGAGATGAAGATGATGGGGAAGACATGGAATGGTCTTAAATGATTGGCAAAAAACAGAACGACTTGGAAAGTGTTTGTTGAAGACCTATGCTCCACAGAGAGCTAAACAGGTAGAAGAAGAAGTAGAAGAGAGACGGATGTTACTGACAGACAGGTGATTCGACACAACGTATCCACACTGCATCACATCCACCGGTGGAGACTGACAAAGAAGAAGTGGAAGACGACAAAGCTCTGCCTGTGTTTGTTTATAAATAATCTACGGTAGAGCAGCAGTTTGTGAACGTCTCTACTGAGACTATGAATTCAGGTTTGATCTAGGCTCATCCAGGTTAAAGTGAGAAACAGTCGACCGTAGTGCTAAAGAAATGAGAAACAGTCGACCGTAGTGCTAAATAAATGAGAAACAGTCGACCTTAGTGCTAAAGAAATGAGAAAAAGTCGACCGTAGTGCTAAAGAAATGAGAAACAGTCGACCGTAGTGCTAAAGAAATGAGAAACAGTCGACCGTAGTGCTAAAGAAATGAGAAACAGTCGACCTTAGTGCTAAAGAAATGAGAAACAGTCGACCTTAGTGCTAAAGAAATGAGAAACAGTCGACCTTTGTGTTAAAGAAATGAGAAACAGTCGACCGTAGTGCTAAAGAAATGAGAAACAGTCGACCGCAGTGCTAAAGAAATGAGAAACAGTCGACCGCAGTGCTAAAGAAATGAGAAAAAGTCGACCGTAGTGCTAAAGAAATGAGAAACAGTCGACCGTAGTGCTAAAGAAATGAGAAACAGTCGACCGTAGTGCTAAAGAAATGAGAAACAGTCGACAATCAGTTTAAAGAAAACCGTTTAATTATTTATTCATTAGCAATCATCATCATCATAAAGTACCGGGCCTACTGGCGTAGGTGATCATGTCTCTCCACAACTTTCGATCTCGACAGTTCTTTATCATTTCTGTTGTTGACCTTCTGCCAAGCCATACATTAGCAATAGACTGAGATAAATGTGTTCACTAACTGACCTGCTTTGACCCGACATCCCTATGTGTCTATGACTGTAGGAAGACTTTGATTTGGTTACAGCTGGTGTTAACAGAGGTCCATGTCACAACACGAATATTATTTGTATTCTTTGTAGTAAAGGAAAGATGTTTAAACGTATATCTCTCCATCTCTCTCTCTCTCTCTCTCTCTCTCTCTCTCTCTCTCTCTCTCTATTCTCCTCTATTCCCCCGCTATCTCGCTCTTTCTCTTTTTCTTTCGAACTGTCTCTAATTTTATTTTCCTTTGCTCGGTCTCTCTCTATCTCTGTCTCTGTCTCTGTCTGTCTGCTTCTCTCGCTTTTTCTCTACCAACCTCTTTCATCACTTTTTTTCTCTTCCTCTTTTTCCAGCTAAATCTCTCATTCATTTGTTTCTTTCGTTGTCCTTTATCCTCTCTTTCTTTCTCTCTCTCTCTCTCTCTCTCTCTCTCTCTCTCTCTCTCTCTCTCTCTCACACTCTCTATCCATCTTTCATTCCTGCGCGCTTCTCCCCTAACAGTAACTGCACAGATTCAACCTGTCAACAACTTGTAATGTTGATATTCTTAACAAAATCTCCCCTAACAGTAACTGCACTGATTCAACCTGTCAACAACTTGTAAAGTTGATATTGTTAACAAAATCTCCCTAACAGTAACTTCACTGATTCAACCTGTCAACAACTTGTAAAGTTGATATTGTTAACAAAATCTCCCCTAACAGTAACTTCACTGATTCAACCTGTCAACAACTTGTAAAGTTGATATTGTTAACAAAATCTCCCCTAACAGTAACTGCACTGATTCAACCTGTCAACAACTTGTAAAGCTGATATTGTTAACAAAATCTCCCCTAACAGTAACTGCACTGATTCAACCTGTCAACAACTTGTAAAGTTGATATTGTTAACAAAATCTCCCCTAACAGTAACTGCACAGATTCAACCTGTCAACAACTTGTAAAGTTGAAATTGTTAACAAAATCTCCCCTAACAGTAACTGCACTGATTCAACCTGTCAACAACTTGTAAAGTTGAAATTGTTAACAAAATCTCCCCTAACAGTAACTGCACTGATTCAACCTGTCAACAACTTGTAAAGTTGATATTGTTAACAAAGTCTCTCCTAACAGTAACTGCACTGATTCAACCTGTCAACAACTTGTAATGTTGATATTGTTAACAAAATCTCCCCTAACAATAACTGCACTGATTCAACCTCTTAACAACTTATAATGTTGATATTGTTAACAAAATCTCCCCTAACAGTAACTGCACTGATTCAACCTGTCAACAACTTCTAAAGGTGATATTGTTAACAAAATCTCCCCTAACAGTAACTTCACTGATTCAACCTGTCAACAACTTGTAAAGCTGATATTGTTAACAAAATCTCCCCTAACAGTAACTGCACTGATTCAACCTGTCAACAACTTGTAAAGCTGATATTGTTAACAAAATCTCCCCTAACAGTAACTGCACTGATTCAACCTGTCAACAACTTGTAAAGTTGATATTGTTAACAAAATATCCTTACTTCTAACACCTGATGGGTAACCGTTTCAGCTCCACGAATGTCTTTATAATACAAATACTTTTGTCTTTCTTTATATTTTCTTCTTTGTTTATTTTTTTTTTTTGCTCTTTCTTTCTCTTTCTCTCTTTCGTTCATTATCTCTTGTCAGGATCTGTTTCTATATTTTTAATTATTCGTTTTTGTCTTTCTACACCTTCTTCCTTCCTTCCTTCCTTCCTTCCTTCCTTCCTTCCTTCCTTCCTTCCTTCCTTCCTTCCTTCCTTCCTTCCTTCCTTCCTTCCTTCCTTCCTTCCTTCCTTCCTTCCTTCCTTCTTTCCTTTCTTCCTTCCTTCCTCTCTTTCCTTATATCTCTACATGTCTTCCTTCCTCTATTTTCACTCACTATGCGCCTACAAAATATCACCGCTCCAATTACTTTAAAAAAAAAAAGCAATGCAAAAGCACTACAATAACCTTTCAACTTTTATGAAAGAGAGACAAAACTTTCCTTTTTGTCCCTGTTCTAGACTAATCTTTCCAGCACATCTAATCTTCGTCTCTCTTAAATCTATTTCTAAACCACATGTAAGGCCATCCTCTGTTTGACGTTCGTTTACAACAGTTGAATAACAGGTTCGGCGGCAGGATGAATAAGGTAGTTGTTATGTCTCTACTTTTGTCTGTTGCGTCTCTTGTTTTCTAATTTTGACTTCATTTCATCTTTTTTTACTATTTTATTATTGCACCATTTAATATACCAGGTTAGGAGACGAAGGTGCGCCTCCCAGCACCAGAGCTGGAAGTTGTCAGCAACCCACAGCTGATGGCTTGCGCCAGGATCGGTGAACCAAAATCATCAAGACACTGCTCCACCTCTCCGCGGTGCCTCCAGTAACAGACTAACTTGTCTAGTCTGGCCAAGAGTGCAGGGATCGAAGAGGGAAGACAACGCAGTACTAAAAAATGTCGTACTGAAGTCGGATGTGTTGGGCCGAAAGGCGCAAATATAACAGTTATACTGCAAACCACAACACAACGCAGACACGTCCACTACGTCCTTGTAAGGGCGGATGATGCAGGGGAATATTCTAGTCTACTACGATACTCTAGAATACTTTAGTCATCGGGCGAACGCAACCAACCAACCAACCAACCAACCAACCAGGTTATCGTTTCTTAACATTCATAAACGACGGAAATTGGGGAAAAGGTAAACCTACAGGACTATGTATTCTTAAATAAGAGACATTGTAATGAGTGTCATGGAGAAGGTAAAGTTGAGTAAATTGTACAGAACGTTTCATTTTCCCTCGACGCTGTAAAGGCTTGAACCGGCGTCTTAGCACGCGAGTTTCCACCCATATGTGCTCGGCCGCCTATCCAGAAATGTTCGGATAGTTCTGTATAATGTCGCTTCAAGCATCGAAACTCAGATGCGAAGCGACATTCCTCACCTTCCCAGGATAATACCCTGGTACCCATTTCTGCCAACGGCTGGGTCGACCGTGGGGGTATTTTTTTTTTCCAACCACGAGTACAACTCACACAGCTCCCAGCGGGAATCGAACACGGGTTGTCCGAACGTTGGTAGTCCAGTCGGGTGGTTTTCCCAACTAGGCTACCGAGGCACTAAAAGCAAAAAGTAAAGTAAAGTAAAGTAAAAAGTGAAATAAGAAGGTAAAGTAAAATAAAAAGTAAAGTAAGAAAGTAAAGTAAAGTAAAAAATAAAGTAAAAAAGTAAAGTAGGAAAGTAAAGTAAGAAAGTAAATTAAAGTACAGTGTAATAAAAAAGTAAAGTAAGAAAGTAAAGTAAAGTAAGAAAGTAAAGTAAAGTAAAGTAAGAAGGTAAAGTAAGAAAGTAAAGTAGGAAAGTAAAGTAAGAAATTAAATTAAAGTGCAGTATAATAAGAAAGTAAAGTAAAGTAAGAAAGTAAAGTAAGAAAGTAAAGTAAAGTAAGAAAGTAAAATAAAGTAAGAAAATAAAGTAAGAAAGTAAAGTAAAGTAAGAAAGTAAAGTAAGAAAGTAAAGTAAAGTAAGAAAGTAAAGTAAGAAATTAAATTAAAGTGCAGTATAATAAGAAAGTAAAGTAAAGTAAGAAAGTAAAGTAAGAAAGTAAAGTAAAGTAAGAAAGTAAAGTAAGAAATTAAAGTAAAGGTAAGAAAGTAAAGTAAAGTAAGAAAGTAAAGTAAAGTAAGAAAGTAAAGTAAAGTAAGAAAGTAAAGTAAAGTCAGAAAGTAAAGTCAGAAAGTAAAGTAAAGTAAAGTAAGAAAGTAAAGTAAAGTAAGAAAGTAAAGTAAGAAAGTAAAGTAAGAAAGTAAAGTAAGAAAGTAAAGTAAGAAAGTAAAGTAAAGTAAGAAAGTAAAGTAAGAAATTAAAGTAAAGGTAAGAAAGTAAAGTAAAGTAAGAAAGTAAAGTAAAGTAAGAAAGTAAAGTAAAGTAAGAAAGTAAAGTAAGAAAGTAAAGTAAAGTAAGAAAGTAAAGTAAAGTCAGAAAGTAAAGTAAAGTCAGAAAGTAAAGTCAGAAAGTAAAGTAAGAAAGTAAAGTAAAGTAAGAAAGTAAAGTAAAGGTAAGAACGTAAAGTAAAGTAAGTAAGTAAAGTAAAGTAAGAAAGTAAAGTAAGAAAGTAAAGTAACAAGTAAAGTAAGAAAATAAAGTAAAGTAAAGTAAGAAAGTAAAGTAAAGTAAAGTAAGAAAGTAAAGTAAAGTAAGAAAGTAAAGTAAAGTAAGAAAGTAAAGTAATAAAGTAAAGTAAAGTAAAGTAAAGTAAGAAAGTAAAGTAGAGTAAGAAAGTAAAGTAAAGTAAAGTAAAGTAAGAAAGTAAAGTAGAGTAAGAAAGTAAAGTGAGAAAGTAAAGTAAAGTAAGAAAGTAAAGTAATAAAGTAAAGTAAAGTAAGAAAGTAAAGTAAGAAAGTAAAGTAGCGTGAAGTAAAAAGGAAATTAAGGAAGTAAAGTAAGAAAGTAAAGTAAAAGAAAATTGTCCATTACTTCATCACATTAAATGAGTGCCGTCTCCACATCGAAGGTTCGTCTGCCTTGGAGCGCTGTTTCCTGTCTTTTGTCTTGATGGTACATGCTGTCATAAGTTAACCTGTCCATCTTTTGATGTTATCAGTCCACTTTAGTCTTGGTCTGCCTCTGTCTCGTCATTACTTACGAACCTCTAACACATGTTTGTTTCTTCTCTCTGACTAGAGTTACACTTTTTTTCATTAACGAGAAAGCACTCATAGTTACTATACTTTCACGTATTTGCACTTCACTTCTGGTCTGCCCATTCATAGCTTCTCGTCTCTATATTTCCCTAGCAATTTTTATTTGAGTAAAGCTTGGTAACCTTCGTCTTCTTTGTGCTGTATCCTTTCCGTGCGTTATCTTCTTAGTTTACTATTGTAACGTCTTTGTATTCCATCTTTTTTTTGCATTTTATTTTCTTATATTTTTTCAATAGTATTTATGTGTATTTTATCTTCTATGTGCTGTATCATTTCCGTGTGTTATTTTCTTAGTTTACTATAGTAAAAGTAAAAAAAAAAAAAGTAAAGTACCCCCGTCACGCCAAGTGGCGTATAGGGAATAAGGTGTTAGTGACCATAAATTTTACAGACCTTCAGCACATGATTTTTGGGGTAATGTGGTCAGTATTACGCCCGTGCCGCTTTACTTTCCCAGAAAAAATTCCGGTGCTCATTAAGGTGAAGTTTACTATTGTAACGTCTTTGTATTCCATCTTTTTTACATTTTATTTTCTTATGTTTTTTTTTTCAATAGTATTTATGTGTATTTTATCTTCTTGGTATTTTATTGAATTTTATCAATTGCATTGTTATTTTTCTTTGTATTTTTGCTTTGTTGTTTTATATTTTTATTGTGGACATTCATGGGCCTAATTTCACTCCCACCTATCCATGCACACTGTGTCGTTCGGGAGGAGTGGACAGGGGAGGGAGGTAGTTGCATGTGGAATAATCTAACCAATCGGCATCTTCCACTTAACGATGTTGCCAACAACAATCGTGCCTCATTCAACAAGTGAATTAGCTCATTAGTGGAAGCCCTCAGTGGGTGAGCGAATCTGTGCCTGGGCTGACTGTGTCTGCGCGCGCCACACAACCTTGCCTGTACCCACTCAGAAAGGGGGGAAAAAACAGTCTTAAGAGGAAGGGATGGTTCGTTACTTGTTTGAAGAGAGGATATTGAGAAAGAGAGAAGGGGGATGAAGGAAGTCATTTTGTTTATAAGCATTCACACAACGATTGGTACTATTCCGTATATAATGACAGTTCATGAGTATAGTAGTGTTTTTGTGGTTAATATTCGTTGTAAATTGTTCTACAGTGTATTCTAGAGATATGTCTGAACACTAGGACTAATACCTGGAGTTACAGGTAAATCTCTTACATGTCTTCTTTAGCAGTATTCACACCTGTATATGATATTTGTTTGTAACGTAGCAATAGATCGTCATGTGTGTCATCCTGCTGGCGTTGGCGAGCATGAGTGACTAAAATCTCATGTCTTCTCTTAGACATAATGTGCAAACTTATCATCATAGAGTGTGTGATGTTCCTAATTTAAATCATCATCATCATCGAATGCCGTCTTCGCAACGAAGGTTGGCTACCATGGAGCGCCATTCCACTCTGTCTCTTGCTTTGATTGTGCAGGTTTTCATAGGCTGACTTGTTCATTTTTTGATGTTACTCGTCCACGTTAGTCTTGGTCTGTCTCTGCCTCTTTTACCTTGTATTTTCCCCTCAAAGATTACTTCTATTAGGCTGTTGTGTCTTTAACATGCCCCAAAATCGCATTTGTCTTGTTTGAATTGTGTTTAGTAGTTTTATTTTCATTTATAGTTGTTTTAAGACTCCATCGTTTGTCTTTATTTCTTCCTTCCAATTCCATTTCTTCTATATATCCACATTTCAAAAGCTTCATTTTTCTGTTCTGTTTTCTTGTCTAATGTCCATGTTTCTGCGCCATATAAGAATGTTGAGAAGATATAAAATTTAATGAGCACAATAAAGATTCTTATTCTTTATATGCCTTACCTGCCTTTCAAAGTCGATTTGAGATATAATTTGCGATCTTTTGCTCTCACTTGGTCGCTTCCTACTGTTCGTTGCTAGTGTTCCCGTCAATCCATCTTTTTCATGGTCTACTATTGTAACATTTATTAATGGCTCGTTGTGCTGTATTTTAAACTTTCTGTCTTACACGTGACTTAACCATTGTTAGGCCTATCTCTTTCTATATATTTAATGGTTAGAATTATTCCTAGATTTATCTTTCTTAAGTTTCTGACCGTATCTCTCAAGCTGCTTCGTGCCATGTGTCTGACACATTCCTCTTGGTGATTATATTTCTGATTGTTCTTGAGTTTAGTTCTAGCATTGCTAGCACAACATCGGGATTAAATGTACGCTAACACGATACTTCCTGTATCCGCTGAGTGCAGTAACTTGCACTTTTTCGTTATATTCGCTTGTACGTTGGTACTTATTGCTCGTGCTTGAGCTAACATCGCATCACTTCCAGCAAACACAGAAATGGAGACAAATAATAATAAATGAATATTATTATAGAGGAAAACTTCAGAAGTGATAATCAGCGAATCAATTCAGAGGAAGAGGTATGTTTACAGCACTCGGAAAAAAATGATAAATACTCAACAACAGAAAAAAAAAAATAACAATATATGGTCCGAAGCAGGATCGAACCCGTACTCAGTGGCACAGCGCCTTGCCACGAAAAGCCAAACGCTAGGGAACACTGCTGCTGTTTAGTTAGCTGAGTGGCAGTGTTCTATAGCGTTTGGCTTTTCGTGGCAAGGATATGTGCCACTGAGTACGGGTTCGATTCTGCTTCGGTCCATATATATATGGTTCTTTGTTTGTTTTTTTGTTGTTGATTATTTGTCATTTTTCCCGAGTGCTGTAAACATACCTCTTCCTCTGAATTGAAACCCAGAAATGCTCAGTCGTTCTCAAGATTTCAACAAGTTTACATACACAGTAGCTCGCTGTTTGTAGTTGAACTATTTGTTACTTATCGTCGTGTTGTAGTACTATTATTTTATTGTTAATAATTGTATTACTCTATTTCACTTTACTCATAGAATCAATTTCATTGCAATCTGGGTATCCCCATATCCGCTCCACTGCCCGCACCAGTATTTCTTACAATGTATGCAAACTGATTATTCATGCACGGTGATGATTGCAGATACATCTGAATTGTCTACAAAGTTCTCCGGATGGACTAGAGATTCCAACTCTAGATGCATCTAGATTGCCTCTCTGTGTAATCGTTTCTCAGTGTAATACATTCTTCTCGCAGCCAACCTCACGAGTCATTTCCTGTGAGCTGAATGATGACTTTGGTTAGCCTCTGTATTCCGCTGTTATTTCTGCCCAATCCTTACCAGCCTTAATGTCATTCAGATCACACTCTCCTTATGGACTGTTCCGCCTTAGTCTTTCAGGTTTGCCTGCGTCTGAAGCCTCTGTCCTTGGTTGTATCAAATTCTGAATGCAAGGATTGATTTATGTTCCATAATGGGTTCAAATAAGTCCGTAAAGGCACACAAATGCATCAAGATGCATAGAAATGCAAAGCTGATGATAAGAATGAAAATAAAAATAGTAAAAAAAAATGTATGGTAGCAGCTTTACGTAGGTGAGAGACAAAACAAATTTCGAAAGACGTTTCGGCCCAGTAGGACTTCAGGTGGTACAATAAACAAGATAAAAATATTGAACGATTCTCACAGATATCTAACTACATGGCGATTATATGCTTAACCATCTAAAGGGAAATAAGTCTTGTCCGCTCTAGTCCGGAACATGGTCAAACACCGATTGGACTGACACTCATTTGTAGGTTCCCGGTAATAGTCTGGGATCTAGTAGGGGTCAATCAAAGAAATGCTTATAAATACGAAGCTGCAGTGAAGCTAATTGTTATGAGAAAGGGAACCAAAACATAAGAAAAAATAGAAAGAAACTGTATGGTTAGACCTTTAAGTAATATGTAAAAAAAAATTGAAAGTAAAGAGCCCCCGTCACGCCAAGTGGCGTATAGGGAATATGGTGTTAGTGACCATAAATTTTACAGACCGTCAGCACATGATTTTTGGGGCAATGTGGTCAGTATTACGCCCGTGCCGCTTTACTTTCCCAGAAAAAATCCTTTACCTATTTTTAAGGATGAGTGAACCCGGAAGCCGTCAGTTGGATCGAACCCTACCTCTTGTCCTTTGTAGTCCAGTTCACTAACCACTGAGCTATCGCGGCTCCCTGAAGTAATAAGTGGACGAAACAAATTTGTAAAGCTTTAATCATGCCATTTATCTATTTATTTTTGTCATTTCTCTGGGAGCTAGTACACAGCAAGTGACTTATATTCCCCTTAGATAGTCTAGCATATTATCTTCATGTAGTTAGATTTCTGTGTATATATAAACGTATTTTATACGTTTGTCCGAAACTACTCAATTGCGTTATCCTGACAGTGTATAAATTGAACAAAGCAGGTGTTATATATCTCGGTTCACTTGTCCAGGTACCGATAAGTAGTGCGACTTTCCTTCGCACTAACACCGATGTCACTCAAAGCAGAAGCCGTGAGTGAAGACCAGTCTCACTAAGTTGGTGTACGAGTGTGCTATAGTCAAAGCCTGTCTCACAAAGTAGGTGTACGAGTATGCCATAGTCAAAGCCTGTCTCACAAAGTAGGTGTACGAGTGTGCTATAGTCAAAGCCTGTCTCACTAAGTTGGTGTACGAGTGTGCTATAGTCAAAGCCTGTCTCACAAAGTAGGTGTACGAGTGTGCTATAGTCAAAGCCTATCTCACTAAGTAGGTGTACGAGTGTGCTATAGTCAAAGCCTATCTCACGAAGTAGGTGTACGAGTGTGTCATAGTCAAAGCCTGTCTCACAAAGTAGGTGTACGAGTGTGCCATAGTCAAAGCCTGTCTCACTAAGTAGGTGTACGAGTGTGTCATAGTCAAAGCCTATCTCACTAAGTAGGTGTACGAGTATGCCATAGTCAAAGCCTGTCTCACAAAGTAGGTGTACGAGTATGCTATAGTCAAAGCCTGTCTCACAAAGTAGGTGTACGAGTGTGCTATAGTCAAAGCCTGTCTCACTAAGTAGGTGTACGAGTGTGCCATAGTCAAAGCCTGTCTCACTAAGTAGGTGTACGAGAGTGCCATAGTCAAAGTCTGTCTCACTAAGTAGGTGTACGAGAGTGCCATAGTCAAAGTCTGTCTCACTAAGTAGGTGTACGAGTGTGCCACAGTCAAAGCCTGTCTCACTAAGTAGGTGTACGAGTGTGCCATAGTCAAAGCCTATCTCACTAAGTAGGTGTACGAGTGTATCATAGTCAAAGCCTGTCTCACTAAGTAGGTGTACGAGTGTATCATAGTCAAAGCCTGTCTCACTAAGTAGGTGTACGAGTGTATCATAGTCAAAGCCTGTCTCACTAAGTAGGTGCACGAGTGTGCTATAGCCGAAGCCTGTCTCACTAAGTAGGTGTACGAGTGTGCCACAGTCAAAGCCTGTCTCACTAAGTAGGTGTACGAGTGTGCCATAGTCAAAGCCTGTCTCACTAAGTAGGTGTACGAGTGTGCTATAGCCGAAGCCTGTCTCACTAAGTAGGTGTACGAGTGTGCCACAGTCAAAGCCTGTCTCACTAAGTAGGTGTACGAGTGTGCCACAGTCAAAGCCTGTCTCTCTAAGTAGGTGTACGAGTGTGCCACAGTCAAAGCCTGTCTCACTAAGTAGGTGTACGAGTGTGCCATAGTCAAAGCCTATCTCTCTAAGTAGGTGTACGAGTGTGCCATAGTCAAAGCCTGTCTCACTAAGTAGGTGTACGAGTGTGCCATAGTCAAAGCCTGTCTCACTAAGTAGGTGTACGAGTGTGCCATAGTCAAAGCCTGTCTCACTAAGTAGGTGTACGAGTGTGCCACAGTCAAAGCCTGTCTCACTAAGTAGGTGTACGAGTGTGCCACAGTCAAAGCCTGTCTCACTAAGTAGGTGTACGAGTGTGCCATAGTCAAAGCCTGCCTCACTAAGTAGGTGTACGAGTGTGCCATAGTCAAAGCCTGCCTCACTAAGTAGGTGTACGAGTGTGCCATAGTCAAAGCCTGCCTCACTAAGTAGGTGTACGAGTGTGCCATAGTCAAAGCCTGCCTCACTAAGTAGGTGTACGAGTGTGCCACAGTCAAAGCCTGTCTCACTAAGTAGGTGTACGAGTGTGCCATAGTCAAAGCCTGCCTCACTAAGTAGGTGTACGAGTGTGCCATAGTCAAAGCCTATCTCACTAAGTAGGTGTACGAGTGTGCCATAGTCAAAGCCTATCTCACTAAGTAGGTGTACGAGTGTGCCATAGTCAAAGCCTGCCTCACTAAGTAGGTGTACGAGTGTGCCATAGTCAAAGCCTGCCTCACTAAGTAGGTGTACGAGTGTGCCATAGTCAAAGCCTGTCTCACTAAGTAGGTGTACTAGTGTGCCACAGTCCACTTGATTGTATGATAGAGCGTTGCCAGTGCCGTCTCTTATTTTTGAACAGATTCGTAAGCGTCACATTCAAGGATGGTGCCATTAGCGGGCAGCATAACACACACCAAAGAATGGACAGGCCTCGACATCGCAGAGTCCAAACGAATGATTGAAGATAAAGGTGTATGGAGAAGGTTAGGAAGTCTGTCAGTGGTGCCTCATAGTCCCCAAGGTTTTGGGATGAAGATGAAGTCGAAGGAGGAGTAGTAGATGAAGAGTAATATAATAGAAATGTGTTCAATGGCTGCGAAACATGGACATCAGAAGCAACATTCATTATCATCATCTAACTTGTCCTTGCTGGAACGTGTCTACCATATCATCTACTCTGTAGTTGATTGTCTCTGTCCTGCACCTGATATTCAGTACGTGTAGAGATCCCAGCTAGTCAGTGGCAAAGGCAAACTTATAATGTAAATATATATATATATATATATACATATATATATAGATGTCGTGAAAATAAGCGTTACAATATGACCTTTCAACCTCATACAGAGACCATCATCATCATCATCATCGTCGTCGTCATCGTCATCAAGTACCAATCCTGCTGGCGTAGGTGATCATGTCTCTCGACAACTTTCGATCACGACAGTTACATATCATTTCTGTTGCTGACCTTCTGCCAAGCCATTCTCTTAAGCTGTCTGGTTTCTTTTCTCTTTGCTTCCCTCTATCTCTTCGTCCCTCAATTTTCCAAATCAAAAAACAAAAAGTTCTTAAGATAGTTACCAATAACACGAGCCCTCATGAAAAGTGCCTTACTCCCGCGAGTATGAACACGTGCTAGACATGGTCAGTGACCTAATTCAGGACATCGCTTCATCTCCCAGTTGGTCGACCCTGGTCTGTGTTAAAACAGCCTAGCTTACGAGGTGAAGATCAACGTATTCCATCCTGTCATTGGCATTTGCTGATATAGAAGATCTAGTATTGCAGTATATCTTCTTCTACCTCTTCTTATACTTCTTTTTCGCATCCTTCTTCTTCTTCGTCTTATTCGTCCTCTTAATCTTCTTCCTCTTCTTCCTCTTCTTCCTCTTCTTCCTCTTCTTCCTCTTCTTCCTCTTCTTCGTCTTCGTCTTCTTATTCTTCGTTTTCTTCTTCTTCTTTTGTTCGTATTTTCTTCTTCTACTTGTTCTACTTGTTCTTCTTCGTCCTGTTAATCTTCTTCCTCTTCTTCGTCCTCTTAATCTTCTTCCTCTTATTCGTCCTCTTAATCTTCTTCCTCTTATTCGTCCTCTTAATCTTCTTCCTCTTATTCGTCCTCTTAATCTTCTTCGTCCTCTTAATCTTCCTCTTCTTAATCGTCCTCTTAATCTTCCTCTCCTTCTTCTTCTTCTTTGTCCTCTTAATCTTCTTCCTCTTATTCGTCCTCTTAATCTTCTTCTTCTTCTTTGTCCTCTTAATCTTCTTCTTCTTATTCGTCCTCTTAATCTTCTTCTTCTTATTCGTCCTCTTAATCTTCTTCGTCCTCTTAATCTTCTTCTTTTTATTCGTCCTCTTAATCTTCTTCGTCCTCTTAATCTTCTTCTTCTTCTTCTTCGTCCTATTAATCTTCTTCTTCTTCTTTGTCCTCTTAATCTTCTTCTTCTTCTTCGTCCTATTAATCTTCTTCTTCTTATTCGTCCTCTTAATCTTCTTCGTCCTCTTAATCTTCTTCTTCTTCTTCGTCCTATTAATCTTCTTCTTCTTCTTCGTCCTATTAATCTTCTTCTTCTTCTTTGTCCTCTTAATCTTCTTCTGCTTCTTCGTCCTATTAATCTTCTTCTTCTTCTTTGTCTCTTAATCTTCTTCTTCTTCTTTGTCCTGTTAATCTTCTTCTTCTTCTTTGTCCTCTTAATCTTCTTCGTCTTATTCGTCCTCTTAATCTTCTTCGTCCTCTTAATCTTCTTCTTCTTCTTTGTCCTCTTAATCTTCTTCTTCTTCTTCGTCCTATTAATCTTCTTCTACTTCTTTGTCCTCTTAATCTTTTTCTACTTCTTTGTCCTCTTAATCTTCTTCTTCTTCTTTGTCCTCTTAATCTTTTTCTACTTCTTTGTCCTCTTAATCTTCTTCATCTTCTTTGTCCTCTCAATCTTTTTCTACTTCTTTGTCCTCTTAATCTTCTTCTTCTTCTTTGTCCTCTTAATCTTCTTTTTCTTCTTCGTCCTATTAATCTTCTTCTCTTCCTCTTTGTCCTCTTAATCTTCTTCTTCTTATTCGTCCTCTTAATCTTCTTCGTCCTCTTAATCTTCTTCGTCCTCTTAATCTTCTTCCTCTTCGTCCTCTTAATCTTCTTCTTATTCGTCCTCTTAATCTTCTTCTTATTCGTCCTCTTAATCTTCTTCTTATTCGTCCTCATAATCTTCTTCTTATTCGTCCTCTTAATCTTCTTCTTATTCGTCCTCTTAATCTTCTTATTCGTCCTCTTAATCTTCTTCTTATTCGTCCTCTTAATCTTCTTCTTATTAGTCCTATTAATCTTCTTCTTATTCGTCCTCTTAATCTTCTTCTTATTCGTCCTCTTAATCTTCTTCTTATTCGTCCTCTTAATCTTCTTCTTATTCGTCCTCTTAATCTTCTTCTTATTCGTCCTATTAATCTTCTTCTTCTTTGTCCTCTTAATCTTCTTCTTATTCGTCCTCTTAATCTACTTCTTTGTCCTCTTAATCTTCTACTTCTTCTTCGTCCTATTAATCTTCTTCTTCTTCTTTGTCCTCTTAATCTTCTTCTTCTTATTCGTCCTCTTAATCTTCTTCGTCCTCTTAATCTACTTCTTTGTCCTCTTAATCTTCTTCTTCTTCTTCGTCCTCTTAATCTTCTTCGTCCTCTTAATCTTCTTCGTCCTCTTAATCTACTTCTTTGTCCTCTTAATCTTCTACTTCTTCTTCGCCCTCTTAATCTTCTTCTTCTTCGCCCTCTTAATCTTCCTCTTTGCATTCTTCTCTTCTTGTCTTCTTCTTCGTAATCTTCTATTCATCATTTTCCATGTATCTCTATCTTCAGTGGAGGTTCGCGTGGAGTGCGGCTAAAACCACTGTTCCGCTGGCTGAAAAGCCGACTTTCGGTGTTCGAAGCTCGCGGTAGACAGAAAGGATTTTCTCTATCGGGGGGTGAAATAAAAATCCTGAGTCTCACACGTCGTGGCGACTGCTTGACCAAGCGGCCTTTATCCCTCTGGTTCTATCGTTACCCCCCGTCATACACCAGCAATGGTACTATGTGACGTAAAGATAGTTTTTTTTTCTATCTTCAGTTATTCTTCGGGACTCTGTAAAGTCGAGGCCTGTTCATTCCTTGATGTTATCTTCTCATCTCTGTCTATCTCTCCTTCTCCCTGCTTTCAAACCTCCACGTAGAATGGTCTCTCCCAGCCTAGTATACGTGACCCAACCATTTCATTTTACGTTTCTTAACATTAATTACAAGATAAGCAGGCTTGTTGTATCCATTTCCGAACTTGTGGGATATGATCTAAATAAGAGACCACCAAAACTGTGTGTTTCATTAACAAAAGCGTTTTTACGATAGCGGCTTGTTAAACCTCTGATCAACGGTTCTATACCAAGCGACAGAAAAGAGGCCGACCCAGAAAGACACTGAGAAGAACATTGATCTGAGAGGCAAGAGCAGCAGGAATCGGTTCCTTCAGTGAGATAGAGTTGCTTGCACAAAACAGAGACAAACGGCGAGATATAATATCTTTACATTTAATATTTTATAATTATATTTTAATATAAATATCTTTAGAAGGGATGAAAACTGCTAGAACACAAATTTAGATAAGAGAAAGAGTATCTGGGTCTATGCCCTATGGGTCGGCTACGGCTCGAAAGGTCAATAGATAGAAAACCTTGCGATAACGTTTCAACAGTAGAAGAAGAGGAGGAAGCGAGAGGGGGAGAAGGAGGGAGGAGGAAGAAAATGAGAGAAAGAAGGAGAGGAAGGGTAACAAGAAGGTGGGAGAGGAAAGGAAGGGAAGAGAGAAGGAGATTAATAGAAAGGTGAGGATGGAGAAGGAAAAGATTAGAAAAGAAGTAATATTAATTTTAAATAGAAGAAAGTGAACGAAGCATTACATAGTTGACAAAATAATTTATTAAAAAATATGAATAAAAACAGGAAGAAACCTGTCAGAGTTTGAGATGGCTGTGGTAACTTAAGATGAAGACGTGTTTCAACTTCTGGTTTCTTCATTTCGCTGAGAGCATCCAGACGTCACGTAATTACGTTTATTTAGGGAACTGGGTTTTTTCACTCCGGGAAGGGAGGAGTTAAGGTGGCTGGAGTCTGGCCCACAAACGTAAATTGGTTGTGATATGGACAGGGAGGAGAAATGGTGGCTGTTGTGTAATTTCGTTTTAATGCAAAAAATTACAGCGTTTTGGTGAAAGTAAATACTGATAGCGCGTGCGCGCAAGCGTGTGTGTTTGTTTGTGTGTGTGTGTGTCACGCTGTTTGTTTTCTTCTAATATTGGCACTTTAGTTTTAGCCTTGACATTTCTAATCATTTATAGTTGGAGATGTCATGAGCCTAGTACACCCCCCCCCCCCCTTTTTCAGTCTTAAAGTTGATATTTTATTAAAGTGGTTTCAGTTTGTGACGACACAGACAAAACGAAGTAATTTTTAGGTCATGTAAACATGTTATGGTCTGTAGAAATGTGGTTTTACAGACGAATGTTGAGAATACCATGGACAGCTAAGAAGAGTAATGAAAACTTTCTGAAAGAGGCCAAAGTAAAAGAGAGCTAATTTCCAATGTTAGGAAGAAACAATCATCATTTTGTAGCCATGTAATGAAAAGAGAACAGCTGGAATATATTGTAACAACTGGGTAAATTGAGGGAGATAAGGGAGAGATAGAAGGAAGCAAAGAGAACAAATACCAGACAGCTTAAGAGAATGGCTTGGCAGAAGGTCAACAACAAAAAAGGTAAATAACTGTCGAGATCGAAAGTTGTGAAGAGACTTGATCATCTACGTCCTCAGGCCCGGCACTTGATGATGATGATCAAATATGTTGTGTTTGGATGATGTTTTAGTAGCTAATGCTCGTAACAAAAAGATCAAGCTGTGCTACCAATGCCAGTCCTGGCCCCTAGATGCAAGAACAACCAAAGGAATAACCTCTGCTGAGATTATGTGTTAGACGAATGACGTGGGAACAACCGGAGAGGCAAGATCAGAAATGAAGAACTGAAGAAAAGGCTAGGAATAACCCCCGTCATATAACATATAAAGAAACAACAGATAAAATGGTTTGGCCACGTGACAAAGCAGAGTGATCAAAACACAACACCGAGCGCTCAATAACCGTTACGATAACACCAGACCCTATGGTCGACCACGAAAAAGATGGATCGATGGAATATTATAAGCACTAGGAAACACAACACCAGCAGAGGCAAACATTACAGCAAAAGACCGCAATTTATATCTCTCCTCGACAATGAAAGACAAATGAGTAAGGAAAGAGGAAGAATAACAAAAACATTTTTTTTTTAAATTACAATATAAGAATTTTAGAGTAAATAATTCAGACTTCCGCCGTGTCATGTGTGATAGAAGTAAAAGTCATGTGTGATAGAAGTAAAAGTCATGTGTGATAGAAGTAAAAGTCATGTGTGATAGAAGTAAAATTCATGTGTGATAGAAGTCATGTGCGATAGAAGATAAAGTCATGTGTGATAGAAGTAAAATTTCATGTGTGATAGAAGTAAAAGTCATGTGTGATAGAAGTAAAAGTCATGTATGATAGAAGTAAAAGTCATGTGTGATAGAAGTCATTTGTGATAAATGTAAAAGTCATGTGTGATAGAAGTAAAAGTCATGTGTGATAGAAGTCAAAGTCATGTGTGATAGAAGTAAAAGGCATGTGTGATAGAAGTTAAAGTCACGTGTGATAGAAGTAAAATTCATGTGTGATGGATGTAAAAGTTATGTGTGATGGAGGTAAAAGTTATGTGTGATGGAGGTAAAAGTTATGTGTGGTAGAGGTAAAAGTTATGTGTGATAGAAGTAAAAGTCATTTGTGATAGATGTAAAAGTCATGTTTGATAGAAGTAAAAGTCATGTGTGATAGAAGTAAAAGTCATGTATGATAGAAGTAAAAGTCATGTGTGATAGAAGTAAAAGTCATGTGTGGTAGAAGTAAAGGTCATGTGTGATAGAAGTAAAAGTCATGTGTGATAGCATTAAAAGTCATGTGTGGTAGAAGTAAAAGTCATGTGTGATAGAAGTAAAAGTCATGTGTGATAGAAGTAAAAGTCATGTGTGATAGAAGTAAAAGTCATGTGTGATAGAAGTAAAAGTCATGTGTGATAGAAGCAAAAGTCATGTGTGATAGAAGTAAAAGTCATGTGCGATAGAAGTAAATGTCATGGGTGATAGAAGTAAAATTCATGTGTGATAGAAGTAAAAGTCATGAGTGATAGAAGTAAAAGTTATGTGTGATAGAAGTAAAAGTCATGTATGATAGAGGTAAAAGTCATGTATGATAGAAATAAAAGTAATGTGTGATAGAAGTAAAAGTCATGTGTGATAGAAGTAAAAGTCATGTGTGATAGAAGTAAAAGTCATGTATGATAGAAGTAAAGTCTATGTGTGAAAGAAATAAAAGTCATTTGTGCTAGAAGTGAAAGTCATGTGTGATAAAAGTCATGTGTGATAGAAGTAAAAGTCATGTGTGATAGAAGTAAAAGTCATGTGTGATAGATGTCATATGTGCTAGAAGTCAAAATCATGTGTGATAGAAGTAAAAGTCATGTGTGATAGAAGTAAAAGTCATGTGTGATACAAGTAAATGTCTATGTGTGATAGAAGTAAAGGCCTATGTGTGATAGAAGTAAAAGTTTATGTGTGATAGAAGTAAAAGTCTATGTGTGATAGAAGTAAAGGTTTATGTGTGATAGAAGTAAAAGTTTATGTGTGATAGAAGTAAAAGTCTATGTGTGATAGAAGTAAAAGTCTATGTGTGATAGAAGTAAAAGTATATGTGTGATAGAAGTAAAAGTCTATGTGTGATAGAAGTAAAGGTTTATGTGTGATAGAAGTAAAAGTTTATGTGTGATAGAAGTAAAGGTTTATGTGTGATAGAAGTAAAGGTTTATGTGTGATAGAAGTAAAAGTTTATGTGTGATAGAAGTAAAGGTTTATGTGTGATAGAAGTAAAAGTTTATGTGTGATAGAAGTAAATGTGTATGTGTGATAGAAGTAAAGGTTTATGTGTGATAGAAGAAAAAGTTTATGTGTGATAGAAGTAAAGGTTTATGTGTGATAGAAGTAAAAGTTTATGTGTGATAGAAGTTAAGGTTTGTGTGTGATAGAAGTAAAAGTTTATGTGTGATATAAGTAAAAGTTTATGTGTGATAGAAGTAAAGGTTTATGTGTGATAGAAGTAAAGGTTTATGTGTGATAGAAGTAAAGGCCTAAGTGTGATAGAAGTAAAGGTTTATGTGTGATAGAAGTAAAAGTTTAAGTGTGATAGAAGTAAAAGTTTATGTGTGATAGAAGTCAAAGTCTATGTGTGATAGAAGTAAACGTCTATGTGTGACAGAAGTCAAAGTCTATGTGTGATAGAAGTAAAAGTCTATGTGTGATAGAAGTAAAGGTTTATGTGTGACAGAAGTCAAAGTCTATGTGTGACAGAAGTAAAAGTCTATGTGTGACAGAAGTCAAAGTCATGTATGAAAGAAGTAATGCATGTATTACACAACTATCTTCCTGAAAGGTCTCTAGTCAGAAAATCAACTAAAGTGTCAGTGACAGTATTTACAGAAAAGTTGGAAGAATTGGGTGGAATTAAAAGAAAACAAAAGATGAAGTCTTAAAACAACTAAACAATGAAACAGAAATGCTAAAAATATTCAAACAAGATAGTTTAGATTGTGTGGGGCATATTAAAAGACACAACAGTCTACTAAAAGTAATTTGTGAAGGGACAACACTAGGTAAAATAGGCAGAGGCAGACCAAGACTAACAAGGGTGTGTAACATCAAAAGATTGACTATCTTTCTATCTTTCGTTTGTCTGAAGTATTGTCTGTATCTGCAATGTCGTTTTATGCATATATTTTACTGTCTTTTGTCATTCTTGCAGTGGCCCATATAGTTTTGTCTGTAGTGTTGTATCTATGGGCCAATGGATTTTCCTCAGTCTGTTATATTCAGTACAGTCTTGAAATATGTGTTCAGCATTCTGGGGCGCCTGTCCACATATACAAGAAGTTGAGGTGCCGATCTTGAATTTTGTATTCGTGTGACTGTGGAGTCGATTGTGTCATGTTCTGGAACTTATAACGATAACTTGTTCATATCTACTCATATTATGAAAGACATCCTGATTTGGGGCGTGTGGTTCTCTGTCAAAAAGATGGACTATAACAAACAACAGGTGTAATACTTTTTTTTATCACTGGAGTCTGTAGAAATGTGGTTTTACAGAAGAATGTTGAGAATGCCATGGACAGCTAAGATGAGTAATGAAAACGTTTTGAAAGAGGCCAAAGTAAAAAGAGAGCTAATTTCCAATATTAGGAAGAAACAATCATCATTTTTTGGGCATGTAATGAGAAGAGAAGAAGTGGAATATATTGTAACAACGGAAAAAATTGAGGGACGAAGAGATAGAGGGAAGCAAAGAGAAAAAAATAACAGACAGCTTAAGAGAATGGCTCGGCAGAAGGTCAACAACAGAAATGATAAATAGCTGTCGAGATCGAAAGTTGTGGAGAGACATGATCACCTACGCCAGCAGGCCCGGTACTTGATGATGATGATGATGATGATGATGATGATGATGATGATAACAAACAACCTGCATTATCAAAACAAGAGACAGTGAAATACAGCTCCTTGGCAACCAACCTACGATGCGAAGACGGCACTCAATGATGATGATCATTGACAAACATTTGTGGTGTGTGCGTGTGTGTGTGTGTGTACGTGTGTTTACGTGTGTGTGTGTGTGTGTCTGTGTGTGTGTGTCCAAATAAGGTTAGGAGGGTTCCACTTGCAGCTAGGTTATGACTTTCTCTTGTGTCTGTAATACAAACTAAGACCTGATCACCTCGTGGCGACAGTACTGACCATGCGGTCTTTATTCTCCAGGCCAAAAATCGAACTATAACTTACAAATCTGCACTTACATCCTTTTATTCTGTGCAAAAAAATCTATAAACAAAAGTTTGTATCTTCGAAATAATCGTTTGTTGTTGTTGTTTTCCATGTTTCACAGCTATATAATAGGGTGGATTAAACAATTTGAGTTAAATTTTACAGGTGTATTTTACATTTTACAGGTGTATTTTACATTTTACAGGTGTATTTTACTTTTTACAGGTGTATTTTACATTTTACAGGTACATAATTTATATTTAGAAACTACCTAGTGTAAGGAAGCTAGTTTTGCTTGTTTATATCGCTCTATATTCTTGATCCCTTTTTTATATTACTATCTATTGACCTTTCGAGCCATAGCCGGCCCATAGGGAGTAGACCAAGATACTCCCTCTCTTATCTGAATTATTTGTCTAGCAATTTTCAATTCTTGTAAAGCTATTTTATCAAATCTCGCTATTTGTCTCTGTTCTGTGCAAGCAGCTCTATCTCATTGAGGGAGCCGATTCCTGCTGCTCTTGCCTCTCTCATCAATGTTCTTCTCAGTGGCTCTCTGGGTCTTCCTCTTTTCCTCTTACCTGTTGTTTCCTACATGAGAGTTTGCTTTGCTATTCGGTTATTATCTCTTCTCATCACATGTCCAACATAAGACCATCGTCTTTTCTTTATTACTGAAGATATTAGTGGTTGATTGGCGATTTCTCTAATTTCCTAGTTTGTTTTGAATTCGTTCCACTCTATACCAAGTATTTTCCTTAGACATTTATTTTCGAATGCGTTCAACTTTGTTTCTATATCTCTTGTTGTTTTCCAGCTTTCACACGCATACGTAAGGGTTGATAGTAGATTTGATTTGAATAGTCTAAGTTTTTATATATTACCGCCTTTACATAAATCTGAGAAATCGGTGGCGTTATGGTTAATTCATTCGCCTGCCTACTTGAAGGCATGTGGTTCAAATGTCAGTCAGTCATAACATACCGGCCTAAAAGACTCTACAGGTCACACAGTTTCTTTAAGTGGGTACCAGAACTATTCTCAGGAAATGAAAGGCAGCGAGGAATTGGCTTGGCTACCACACATGAAGCCAAGACTGGAGTAGTCAGTCGCTGGACACTGCTGGACTTGCTGAGGAGGGGATCTGAGTACCCATGGACATGATCGGAGTGCAGTGATGATGACCCACAAATAACTCAAGAACTCAATATGAAGCCAAGGCTTAGGACAAAGATTTGATTAACACTCTATTACCCGAAAATTACTATTGAGCTACCTTTATATTTTCTACAATTGTTGAATTAATTTTTTAGAATATTTATTTCTCATTTTTAAAAGAATTTCATTTTTCCCCTTCATCTTAATTATGACTGATCTTTATAAATCGTCGAAATTATCGCCTTTTAAACGTCTCGTAAATCTTGGTAGATAAGATCATCGACACTCAAATTTATTATCTCATTTCGATTTTTTATTTGTGTGTGTTTTTTTTTAACCCAAGAAATACGATTTTGCAGGAACATTATAAAAATGGCGGTTATGTGGAATTCTGGGAATCTGACTTTGATGAAAATTAATATGTTGAGAAAATTGTTAGAAGTAATACATTTCTAATTTATCATTTTTTTTTTACCGTCGCGTATTTGGGAAACCTTTACTGTTTCCTAGATTCTTTTTTTTTTTTTTTTTTCATTTTTTGACGTTTGGCAAACCACCTGGAATTTACTTTAGTCCCTAACTGATTGAAAATAGCAAGTTTAATCAGTTGTAATGTCAGATGACATGTGCATGTTTGTTGCGGAGTGAAATATGACATGCCATGTCGTGTGTTCCTTACTATAAATACAAAGCATACATTAAAAGAGAAGAGGATGACGTCATGGGACGCACCAAAATGGCAGCTTATTTATATTCGAGCTATCGACTAAGCAATGTTTACTTTGAATACCACGATAAATGTTATTGCAGCGATTTGGCAGATTTTTGAAAATGTATTCAAGGGTTTGAACATAAATGTTTGTTCACAGTTCGTTAACCTTCGCTGTAGATAAAGTCGTTAATTTGATGGCTTAGTTTGTGACATTGGTAGCTAATTACCTAACTTGTGCAAACGGATGGCATTGGCAAGGATCATTTTGAATCTATGAAGTGGGCTCATTTTGTGTTTAACTCAAAAGCATATGTGCTTTTTAACCAAAGACCTTTTTTTGGGGACTCAATGAAGATATCCCCGATGGAAGAATAAATTGTACTATTAGTCCCATAAATGATTCGCTTCCAGAGATTTATGATGTAAACAAAGCAGTTTTGTCATTGCAAGTGAATAATGTCCACACCTATAATTGGTCAGGATTGGGTAGCAGCAGCAGTTTTATAGCGAACACAGAAAACATCACAGGATTGTGCTGTTCTGAAACAGCTATGCCATGCTACCCTAGAATTGCCTTTAATGGGATTACTGTGACCACAAACCACTCTCCATGTGTGTGCCACGTATTTACACCCCTGAAAGAAATTCTGAATATAACAACATCATTTGCCGTCTGTGATGTTAATGATCACATACCAGGAGCCTCCACTATGATTGATACAACTGTTGCACCAAGCACTTCATCAGCAAAGCCATATCTATGGAATGTTCATCTGACATTGTTCTTGAATGATGTCCAAGTTAATGAGACATCAGAATCGTGTGGCGGCAGCTACAAGAAGGGAGTGGAGAACATCATCAATTGTGTTTTTACTAACTACAGGTCATGTGGCTTCTGTTGGATTGGAAATGATAACTTACCACCACTGTGTGTCTATATGTTTGGAATTGGAGTCATCAATGATGGCCTAACATCATAAAGTGCTACGACGATCATCATTTTCGGGAGGACGTAAACTCCCATGGTATATGGTGGATAGGCGGCAGGAACCATTGAAGGCTATGTCTGAAAAGTGTTCCTTCTTGCAGTTTCCTCATATTCCAAGTCCGGCTTGTTGCAGGAGCTACTGAGTTAAGTGCTCTGTGCACACCGTGAGCTGTGTGTCTCATCCGTTTTGATCCTGCTTCGATATCCCGCTTGTTTACGATGAATGATGATATCGTATGACGGGGAACAGTTGGCTGTGTTCACTTTCTGCGCGGTTTTGCCTTATGTCTTTTGGCGTGTGCTGAGACTGCTACGATGGGGACTACAGTTACCTTTCTTTGTTTGGGAGATGAGTTAGTAATTCGGATGATTCCACTGGCACGGGCGGTTGAGCAATTATGTATTTTAATTCGTTTGCTGTGAGACCGAGGCCTTCCATAGCCAATAACAATAACAAGAGAAGAGCAAGAGGCAGACCCAGAGTAAGATGAACAGACAACATCAGAGAAACTCTGGAAGCCAAGAGTAGCTGTCACGGAAGCCAAGAGTAGCTGTCACGGAAGCCAAGAGTAGCTGTCATGGAAGCCAAAAGTAGCTGTCATGGAAGCCAAAAGTAGCTGTCACGGAAGCCAAGAATAGCTGTCACAGAAGACAAGAGTAGCTATAATGGGAGTCAAGATTGACTGTCGTGGGAAACAAGAATAGTTGTCATGGAAGCCAAGAGTAGCTGTCATATAAGTCAAGAGTATTTATCATGAATAACTACAAGAAATGATAGACATAATAGTAAAAGAAAGCAACAAGAAAGGTCTCAGTCTGAATAGTTAGAAAACAGAAGTAATGGTCATATCGAAGAAAAAATCATCACCAGCATAAAAATAAACGGGACAAATTTGAAACAAGTGCAACGCGTCAAATACTAGGGCACAATAATAACATTAGATGGAGGATGCATCATAAAAATAAAAAGCAGAATAGCTCAGGCCAAAATAGCATTTTAGAAAATGAAAAAATATCTTATGCAACAAATCTACGTCAATAGAAATGAGAAAAAGAGTTCATCTGTGCTATATAGAAACAATTCTGAGAGAAAATCCTGGATAGCTTGGTGTCATGGCATGGAAAACAGTCAACAACAGAACTGATACGATGCACTGTAGATAGAAGATTGTGGAAGGACATGAACGCCTACGTCAGCCGTCATGGCACATGATGATGATGATTTATCATGAGAGCCAAGAGTAGCTGTCGATCACGAAAGCCAAGAGTAGTTGGCATGGGAGCCAAGAGTAGTTGTCATGGGAGCAAAGAGTAGCTGTCATGAAAGCTAAGAGTAGCTGTCATGAAAGCCAACAATATTTGTCATGGGAGCCAAGAGTAGCCGTTTTGGGAGCTAAGAGTAGTTGTCATGGGAGCCAAGAATAGCTGTCACGGAAGCCAAAAGTAGCTGTTATGGAAGCCAAGAGTAGCTGTCACGGAAGCCAAGAGTAACTGTTATGGAAGCCAAGAGTAACTGTTATGGAAGACAAGAGTAACTGTTATGGAAGCCAAGAGTAACTGTTATGGAAGCCAAGAGTAACTGTTATGGGAGCCAAGAGTAAATGTTATGGGAGCCAAGAGTAACTGTTATGGAAGCCAAGAGTAAATGTTATGGGAGCCAAGAGTAAATGTTATGGGAGCCAAGAGTAAATGTTATGGAGCCAAGAGTAAATGTTATGGGAGCCAAGAGTAAATGTTATGGGAGCCAAGAGTAAATGTTATGGGAGCCAACAGTAACTGTTATGGAAGACAAGAGTAACTGTTATGGAAGCCAAGAGTAACTGTTATGGAAGCCAAAAGTAACTGTTATGGGAGCCAAGAGTAAATGTTATGGAAGCCAAGAGTAACTGTTATGGAAGCCAAGAGTAACTGTTATGGGAGACAAGAGTGTTTGTTATGGGAGCCATGAATAACTGTAATGGAAGCCAAGAGTAACTGTTATGGGAGCCAAAAATGACTGCTATGGAAGCCAAGAGTAACTGTTATGGGGACCAAGAGTAACTGTTATGGAAGCCAAGAGTAACTGTTATGGAAGAAAAGAGTAACTGTTATGGGAGCCAAGAGTAACTGTTATGGAAGCCAAGAGTAACTGTTATGGGAGCCAAGAGTAACTATTATGGGAGCCAATAGTAAATGTTATGGGAGCTAAGAGTAACTGTTATGGAAGACAAGCGTAACTGTTATGGAAGCCAAAAGTAACTGTTATTGAAGCCAAGAATAACTGTTATGGAAGCCAAGAGTAGCTGTTATGGAAGCCAAAAGTAACTGTCATGGAAGCCAAGATTAACTGTTATGGAAGCCAAGAGTAACTGTTATGGAAGCCAAGAGTAACTGTTATGGGAGACAAGAGTGAATGTTATGGGAGCCAAGAGTAACTGTTATGGAAGCCAAGAGTAACTGTTATGGGAGCCAAAAGTGAATGCTATGGAAGCCAAGAGTAACTGTTATGGGAGACAAGAGTAACTGTTATGGGAGCCAAGAATAACTGTAATGGAAGCCAAGAGTAACTGTTATGGGAGCCAATAGTGACTGCTATGGAAGCCAAGAGTAACTGTTATGGGAGCCAAGAGCAACTATTATGGGAGCCAAGAGTAACTATTATGGAAGCCAAGAGTAACTATTATGGAAGCCAAGAGTAACTGTTATGGAAGCCAAGAGTAACTGTTATGGGAGCAAAGAGTAACTATTATGGGAGCCAAGAGTAACTATTATGGGAGCCAAGAGTAACTGTTATGGGAGCCAAGAGTAACTATTATGGGTGCCACGAGTAACTGTTATGGAAGCCTTTAGTAACTGTTATGGAAGCTAAGAGTAACTGTTATGGGAACCAAGAGTAAATGTTATGGAAGCCAAGAGTAACTGTTATGGAAACCAAGAGTAACTGTTATGGGAGCTAAGAGTACCTGTTATGGAAGACAAGCGTAACTGTTATGAAAGCCAAGAGTAACTGTTATGGGAGCCAAGAGTAACTGTTATGGAAGCCACGATTAACTGTTATGGATGCCAAGAGTAACTGTTATGGAAGCCAAGAGTAACTGTTATGGAAGCCAATAGTAATTGTTTTGGGAGCCAAGTGTAACTGTTATGGAAGCCAAGATTAACTGTTATGGGAGCCAAGAGTAACTGTTATGGAAGCCAAGAGTAACTGTTATGGAATCCAAGAGTAACTGTTATGGAAGCCAAGAGTAACTGTTATGGAATCCAAGAGTAACTGTTATGGAAGCCAAGAGTAACTGTTATGGAAGCCAAGAGTAACTGTTATGGAAGCCAAGAGTAACTGTTATGGATGCCAAGAGTAACTGTTATGAGAGCCAAGAGCAACTGTTATGGAAGCCAACGTCAAAGAAGTGAGAACGAGAGTTCATCAGTGCTGTATAGAGCAAATTCTGACTTATGGAAGTAAATCATGGACATTAGACAAACAAATGAAAGACGATTAGTGGCCACAGAGATGGGATTTCTCAGAAGAATGTTGAAAGTTCACTGAACAGTAACAAACACCAACGAGGAAATTCTCAAAGTGGCCAACACAAAAAGGAGTTCCTAAATAAACATCAAAAAGAAACAATCAACCTTTTTTCGGGTACATCATGAGAAGAGGAAAGTTATGATAATTGGTTACAACTGGCAAAATAAAAGGAAAGGGAGATCGCGAACGACAAAGAAAGAAGATACTAGATAACTCGTGTCTTTGCATGTAAAACAATCAACAACTGAATTGATACGATGCACTGTTGTCGAAATTTGTGCAAGGACATGATCCCCTACGCCAACCGGTATGGCACATGATGATAATGAAAATGACAAACGTTATCATTGTTGATGGTTCATTCGTGTAGCTCCTTATATGTCAACTTCATTTAATCTCCTCTTAAAGTCTTCTTTTCTACTCGTTAAAGTAAGTAAAGTACCCCCGTCACGCCAAGTGGCGTATAGGGAATATGGTGTTAGTGACGATAAATTTTACAGACCTTCAGCACATGATTTCTGGGGTAATGTGGTCGGTATTACGCCCGTGCTGCTTTACTTTCCCAGAAAAAAATCCGGTACCCATTTAAGGCTGGGTGAACCCGGAAGCCGTCGGTTGGGATTGAACCCTACCCCTTGTCCTTTGTAGTCCAGTTCACTAACCATTGAGCTATCGCGGCTCCCTTTTCCTACTCGTAGCCAACATTATTGCAAATTACAACAACCCTTTAAAATTTTTTTAAACTCTGACCCGTACTCCTCGCAGCGACTGCGCTGGTCATGTTAACTTTATTTCCCAGGCCAAAAGAAAGCGCCAGATGCACCTCAGATACGGGTTGAAAATCGTAACAATAGTTTTATTCTAGATTGTTATTATATCAACCAGTGATCAATAGTTTTATTCTGGATTGTTATTTTATCAACCAGTGATCAATAGTTTTATTCTGGATTGTTATTTTATCAACCAGTGATCAATAGTTTTATTCTAGATTGTTATTTTATCAACCAGTGATCAATAGTTTTATTCTAGATTGTTATTTTATCAACCAGTGATCAATAGTTTTATTCTAGATTGTTATTTTATCAACCAGTGATCAATAGTTTTATTCTAGATTGTTATTTTATCAACCAGTGATCAAGAGTTTTATTCTGGATTGTTATTTTATCAACCAGTGATCAATAGTTTTATTCTGGATTGTTATTTTATCAACCAGTGATCAAGAGTTTTATTCTGGATTGTTATTTTATCAACCAGTGATCAATAGTTTTATTCTGGATTGTTATTTTATCAACCAGTGATCAAGAGTTTTATTCTGGATTGTTATTTTATCAACCAGTGATCAATAGCTTTATTCTGGATTGTTATTTCATCAATCAATCGTTTCCTCAATTAAGGGAGATGATTGAAGGACGTCAAATTACCATCCCTTGTCCACAATGGCTTCCCATTACAGATGTACCCGAAGCCAACTTGCCAGCTCTCTCGTTGACCTTGCACTCGTAGAAGTATCGGATGATAAATTCACGCGAGTTCACAGCAGGTCTCAGACCTCTATACATTTCATCCACCCCCTTTTCAGTCATGTACTTTATACCTTCCGAATATGGACCGTGGCACGATAATTCGTCTTCTCTTTCTCTGATAATGATTATTATTATAATTATTATTATTCATTGAGTGCCGTCTCCGCATCGAAGGTTGGCTACCATGGAACGCCATTCCACTCTGTCTCTTGCTGTGATGGTGCAGATTGTCATAGGTTGATTTGTCCACCTTTTGATGTTACTCGTCCATGTTAGTCTTGGTTTGCCTCTGCCTCTTTTACCTTGTATTTTCCCTTCCAATATTACTTTTATTAGGCTGTTGTGTCTTTTAACATGCCCCAAAAATTTCATTTGTCTTGTTCTAATTGTATTTAGTAGTTATATTTTCATTTTTAGTTGTTTTAAAACTTCGTTTGTTTTCTTTTCCTTCCATCCAACTCTACTTATTCTTCTATAAATCAACATTTCAAAGGCTTCAATTTTCTGTTCTGCTTTCTTGTCTAATGTCCCTGTTTCTGCACCATACAGGAATATTGAAAAGATGTAACATTTTGCTTTTCTTAGTTTTAGCCCTGCTGATATTTGTTTTGATGTTAGTATATTTTTCTTGGCATTAAAATTACTTTTTGCCATACCTATTCTTTTCTTTATTTCAATTGTACATTTTCCATCATTGGTTATAGTGTGTCCCAGGTAGTTGTAGTTCTGGACTGTCTCCAGTATTATTATTATTTATTCTTTGGCTTTTTTCTTATTCTTACCTGTTTACCCTTTCTTCCTCTTTTCTTCATACTTTCTACTTTCTCTATTTCTCTTCTTCTTCCTTTTTCCCTACTTCCTCTATTTCTTCTTTCTTTCCTTCATCCTACTTCATCTATATCTCTTTTATTTGCTTTTCCCTTATTACTTTAAATTCTTATTCTCTTCCTCTATATACTTCTTACTTCTGCCTCCTCCTCTGCTTTTCATCCTATTTCCTACTACGTTTTTTCTTATTCTTCTGCTTTTCTACCGATTTCCAACTATCGTTTTATCCTTCTGCTTTTCTACCGATTTCCAACTATCGTTTTATCCTTCTGCTTTTCTGCCTATTTCCGACTATTTTATTTCTCTTTCCTCAGCTTTATTATCTATCTCCTACTACATTTTTTTTCCTTATTTCAACATCTTCTTCACTTCCTCTTTATATTTTCTGCTTCCTCTGAATTTGTTTTCTTTCCTTTAGTCTATTTTTTTTTTTACTGGGTGAAAAGAAAGAAAAAAGGACACAATTGTATGGTTACAGTTTTACGTGGGTGAGGGACTGCACAAAATCAAAGCGACGTTACGGCTCAGTAGAAGCCTTCAGCTGGAGCGACAGACAACACACACACTTGTGTAAGTGATTAAAAACAAAAACTACATTGTGGCCAGATTGTGAAGTATCTAGGAATGAAAATATTATTTTAAATGAATGAAAAGATATTTCTCTGCAGTGCTTGTTACTTCTTTTACTTCAATGTATCTTTTTCTTCCTCCCACTTTCTTTGTATTCTACTTAATGGTCAATGTAAGGTACGAGACTTGAATCGGAGCCTTAGCACGCGAGTTTTCACCTACATGTACTCGGCCGCCTATCCAGAATTGTTCAGAGACATCTATGTTTTCTACTTCTTTTACTTCTATGTCTCTTTTTCTTCTCTCCACTTCTAATGTTTTCTACTTCTTTTACTTCTATGTCTTTTTTCTTTCTCCCACTTCCTATGTTTTCTACGAATTCTTCTCTTCCTATTATTATAATTTCCTACATCTTCTTTCATTTCTACGTTTTAGTTCCACTTCTCCATGTTCTCACACCTCCTCTTATATATCCTCGAACTTAAGAGAGTCGTCAGATAAGAGTTAACTTTTTGCTTTGATATTTTCCCTCCGTGAACTTCCACTTAAAAGCTCCATTAAGTGCTCTGGCGACGCCCACAAATCCTCCTTTGAATTTAACAAGAAATGTGACCTACCATCTTGCATTTAGTCTGTTTGCTTCCATAGGTCTGCTTTCTCTTACAACGCTCGGCATTCTCTGGACAGGTTAACGGTGGCGTTCTTTAGTAAATCTCCACTATCATTGTCTGTGTTATTTCCTTTCTCCAGATAGTCTCAATTTTTTTCTTTTCCCAAATATATGTCTTCTTCTTTCCTTCCTCATTAGCCTTCCATTTTCCAGATGAGGTATAGTTTGCGGTATTTTGTTGGGCTTCACTGTTGCAATGTTTCTTAGTTATTCTAATATTCAGTCAATCCATCTTTTGTCATGGTCGGCCCTTGGGTCTGATGTTCTCGTAACATTTTTTAACGGCACGTTGTGTTTCTGTTTTGGTCTTTCTGTCTTATAGTGTGGTAAAACCAATTTATCTGTTGTTTTTCTTTTTTCATGTATGTTGTTGTTGTTATGGATCCAGTAACCTTTGAGCTGATGCCCTTCGGCCCAATGCCATGTAATAATATCTGCAGGTATTTTTAAGTTCTGCTGTTGTTCCGTACAGAGTATTCCATTTGGAGGGTCTTTGAGGATGTATTGTTGTTCTAATGTCAGTGAGCTCTGGACATTGAAACAGGTGGTGTTCTACAGTTTCTTGTGGGTGATTACAGAGTGGACATACTGGGGTATGGTTTTGTTGTATTCTATTAATGTGGTTATTTAGCATAACATGTCCTGTTCTCAGTCTGAAGATGGTGGTTTGGTCTCTTCTTGTTAGGTTGTTGATGTTGTCTTGTGGATTTGGTCTTGCCATATATTTAAAAAGCTCTCTCCCTGTTTTCCCTAAGGCCCATCCGTTCAGCCACTCCTCCTTACTGTTGGATTTTATGACTTGTTTGGCTGTGTCCAGTGTGATGGATGTATGTATCTGTGTCTGTTTGGATCCTCTCTTAGCTAATGTATCTGCCTTATCATTTCCTGGTATATTTGAGTGTCCTGGGATCCATTGCATTACCAATCTTATGTTATGTGTTTCAATGAGTTTGTCTGTGTCTATGATAAGCTGTGTGAGTTCTGTTTTGTTCGGGTTGTTTTCCAGTGCTTGCAGAGCCGATTTGGAATCCGTAAATATAACTGTGTTTTTCTTTGATGGTGTGGTATCGAAAATCGTATTTAAATGATAAATTGCTGTTTCAATAGCTGTTATTTCTGCTTCATAATTGTTACAGACTTCACCACAAGGGCCACAAATTTCTTTTGCTGTTCCATCTGGATAATGTATTAGTATTCCATATCCAGCTTTTGAAGTAGCGTTAGTGGCTGCACCATCTGTGCATATGTGTATCCAGTCATCTGGATAAGTATCTATTGTTTTCCTTGCTGCTAGTGTTACTGATACTGGGTCTGCTTTTTTACCTGTTCTGTCACATATCTCTACATTTATTTCAGGTTTTTTATAATTCGTACTTGGTGGCATTTCTTTGATGACTCTTGATGTTTGTAGTCGTTTTTCAGGTAGATGGAATTTCTCTTGTATATTTCTAACATGTTGTAATACTAACATCTGCTTAATTCTTTGTTTTGGAGTCCATGTAAGCGTGGTCCTTCTCCATTCTTTTTTGTCTTTCTTAGAGAACCATAGCGGCTTTGTTTCTCCTCAACTCTAAAGGTTCCACATTGCAGTGGATTTCGCAGGCTGCAACTGGAGTGGACCTCATTGCACCGCTGATGAGTCGTAATGCATTATTTTGTATCTTGTCCAGTGCCATGTTAGTTGTTTTGCTGCATGTCACTAGGAGCGAGCTACCATGATCCAAAACAGAGCGAACATATCCCAGATAGAGATTTCTAAGTGTTTCTTTATCTGCTCCCCATAAGGTGCTGGAAAGCATTTTCATTAGTTGAAGTCTTTGTGTTGCTTTCTTAGCGAGATTCTCTACGTGTTTCTTCAGGTTCAGTTGCCGGTCTAGTTGTATTCCTAAGTATGTAGGGTGTACCTCTTTTTGAAGACTATTGTGTTGGAGATTGAGTTTGATGTTTGCCTTAGCTATTTTGTTACTTTTAGTAAATACTGTATATACTGTTTTCTGTACATTTATTTTTATTTTCCAGGTATTACAGTATTCTTCTAGGTGCCTCAGGTCTTTATTTAGTTGTGCTTCAGCTGTTCTAATATTTTCGTTAGTACTCCACATGACCAGATCGTCCGCATATAGAGCTTTTTTATTTATCAGGGTTTTGGTCAGATCATTGATATATATAAAAAAAAAGGGTACAACTGAGTGGTGATCCCTGTGGTAGTCCTTCTTCTAGCACCTCTTTGTCTGAAATGGATTCATTTAATTTAGTTTGTATTGTTCTGTCAACTAGGAAATATTTGACCCATTTGTACAGTTTCCCATGTATTCCGGCATCTCTCATCTTCAATAAAAGCCCCTTACGCCAGACTCTTATCATAAGCCTGCTGCAGGTCTACTAGGATGGCTAGAGTATGTTGTCTCTTCTGAAATCCATCTTGGACCTGTTGTATTAACCTGAGGATTTGGTCTTCTATGTTATTGCCTGCCCTGAAACCAGCTTGTTCATAGCACAGAGTATTAGAGGTTTCCAGATACCAGTATAGTCTGCTATTGACCATACTCTCAGCTATTTTACCTATGCATGATGTTAAGGATAGGGGACGATAGCTTCTGGGGTCATCTGGAGGCTTGTTCTTTTTGAGCAATGGCACTATATATGCATTTCTCCATATCTTGGGAATTTTGCTTTCTTTCCATGACTTGTTGATCAGTCTGAGTAATGTTTCTTTACCTGACTTGCCGAGATGCTTTATCATCTCATTGTGTACCTTGTCAGGGCCTGGAGATTTTCTACATTTTAATTTTCTTAATGCCTTTTCTAGTTCCCTCATGTTAAAATCTTCTTCAAATATTGCAGCATTTGTTATTGGGGCTCTTTCAATTAATTTTAAATTATGTAGCTGAATTTTATCGCTATCTGTAAGTTTGTTCGCTCTGTTGACTGAAGCAAAGTAACTATTAAATTTTTTAACTATATTTTTTTTAGAGTTGATGATTTCATTATTACATTTGATTGGTTTAGGATTTGGTTCTCTTTTATCACCAGACAGATGTTGCATAAGTCTCCAGGCTTTATTTCCTTCATGTCGCAAATCGAGTTTACTGCATGTTTCTTGCCATTTCTCTTTCTTTGCTTTTTTAGTAACTAGTTTGACCTTAGCACTAGCCTTGTTATAGCTTATTTTATTATTCAAAGTTGGGTTCTGCTCAAGTATTGTTCTGGCTTTCTTTCTTTCGGATACTGCTGTCTCCAGTTCTGTGTTCCAAAATGGTCGATATTGTGTTCTACATCCTTTAGGTATAGTTTGTTCTGCAGTGTTGAGTATTTATTATTTGTGTGAACATCTCGTTTAATTTTTCTACGCTGTTGTCTGTCAGATTGTTCAGGAGTTGGTCGGATTTTTCTTGATATAGCTTCCAGTCAGCTTTCTTGAAATTCCATCTCGTTCTCTGTTTTGTTTGGATTTTTGTTGTTTTTGTGTCTACTATGGTGACTATGGGTCTGTGATCACTGCCTATGTCATCAATAACTTCAATGTGGCAGTAGCTTATGAGATCGGCAGAGCAAATGGTCAGATCAGGTCTACTAAGGGAGAGATGAGCTCTATGTAGGAGAGTTGGTGTTGATTCTGTGTCCTGCATGATTGTAAGATTAGTTGATTGGCAGAGATCTTCTATGTATTTTCCTGTGGGATTTGAGTTAGAATATCCCCATTGTGTTGAATGTCCATTAAAATCTCCAGCCAAGATAGTTCTATGGTAGTTGACTTGATCAAGTTCTGTTATGTTACAATTTGTGCCTGGTGGGTTGTAAACATTATAAATATTATATTTGCTGGATGCAAACCAAATTGTGGCTTTCTGAACATCTGTTAGTTCTGCATTATTTAGTGGAACTACATCTCCCTGTATATTGTTTTTGATGTAGGTGATTATACCCCTGCAGTTGTTGGTGCACTTACATGGATAGCTGGTGTAACCTGTTATATGTGTGTCTATGTTCTTGTGTAGTGTTTCCTGAAGTAGGACAATATGGATCTGGTATTTGTACATGATTTTGGTTAGTTCTGTTTTCTTGTTTTTGAGGCCTGAAATATTAAGTTGTAGTATGTTTAATTTATTTGTTTTTTCTCTCTGACCAATCTTCATGCTCTTTCTTCCATTAAAATATTTATATATTGAACTTTGTTGGATCCGAGGTTTCTGGTTATTATATGAGTTGTTTGTGTTTCTTCCAGTAGCTAATTTATCGCACAGTCCAGCCTGGTCGCTCACTGTCTGGCGCGG
Source organism: Megaustenia siamemsis (assembly GCA_032433765.1). Taxonomy (NCBI): domain Eukaryota; kingdom Metazoa; phylum Mollusca; class Gastropoda; order Stylommatophora; family Ariophantidae; genus Megaustenia; species Megaustenia siamemsis. The sequence goes on from JAVIAB010000091.1 coordinate 29,461,092, forward strand.
ACCTTGTTGACCGAGGCGGCGTCCGAGCTCGTATTGATTTATATTCTTGTTGTACATGGCATTGTTAAAACTGGGGGACCTGTGGGTTATCTTCCTACCCCAGGGTGAAGGTTTTGCAAATCCTCGCCTCAATTCCATCCATGGCATGTATTGTGTCTCTGTCTCTGCTGACATATCATCCATCCATTTGTTCACTTTCTAGGCCCTGTATTCAAGCAGGATTCACAACAGCCCATTCCCCGCCACCTACTGTCACTGGCACTTACTCCGTTCATTCAGGCGTATCTCATGGGGGCCAAATGTATCGACAGAGGATCGTCACGTCCTGGGTCACTTGTGTCTGTGCGATGTACTACAGGACTGTTGAAGGGAACATGATGGACTCCTTGTCAGTACTAGAGTCATTTGTCTTCAAGTATGTCACTAGATGGTCTCGAGGCGGTTTCGCTGAAGCTCTCACCCTGTCCACAGGGGGTTCCTATAGAAATAGTAATAAGATAGAAGACAAGACACTCACTCAAGGGAGAGTGAGGGTGATTAGATGAGGGCAATGGCGTATACCACATGTTGGTTGACTCTAGCCCTGCATCTATAGGGGCTCACCTCCTCCCGACCCAGTTATACCACTGGGAACTCGGTCGCGCCCAAGACCAACTTTGCGATAACAGAGGGACCACGTGTAGGTGTGGCCTTGGGCACAGTGGCCCAGTGGAGTTGAATTTAGTCCATCAAAACCAGAGATGATTTTGTCAAAACAGAGAGTTTTGTCATCCGACATCCACTGAGCCTGGCAAATGAGAGGCTATGAACGCTTCAAATACCTTTTGGTGATGTCAAGTGCGGACATCACACCCCCCCCCCTTTTTCATGTATAAATTGGCGGCAATTATTCCTAGCTTTTTTCACAGCTTTTCATTTCTGGTCTTATCTCTCAGGCTCTTTCCTGTCAGGTGCCTAACACTTTTCATTTCTGGTCTTATCTCTCAGGCTCTTTCCTGTCAGGTGCCTAACACTTTTCATTTCTGGTCTTATCTCTCAGGCTCTTTCCTGTCAGGTGCCTAACACTTTTCATTTCTGGTCTTATCTCTCAGGCTCTTTCCTGTCAGGTGCCTAACACTTTTCATTTCTGGTCTTATCTCTCAGGCTCTTTCCTGTCAGGTGCCTAACACTTTTCATTTCTGGTCTTATCTCTCAGGCTCTTTCCTGTCAGGTGCCTAACACTTTTCATTTCGGTAGCAGTTATTATTCTTCTCTTCTTTAATCTAGCGTCCCGATCTGGCGTTGGTAGCACAACGCTGAATAGCGGATTGTTTTGCAGAGTGCCTGTTTTGCCTCTATAGTTATTTCCCTGTTAGACTGCAGTGGTGTGACAGTTTGTATAATTATATAATATGATGCAAAGTTGTATATATCTCTAAAATACATATATTTACTTTAGCTAAACAATTGGTGTTTTATGCGTGATGTTGGTGTTTTATGTGTGATGTTGGTGTTTTATGCGTGATGTTGGTGTTTTATGCGTGATGTTGGTGTTTTATGAGTGACGTTGGTGCTTTATGTGTGACGTTGGTGTTTTATGTGTGATGTTGGTGTTTTGTGTGTGATGTTGGTGTTTTATGTGTGATGTTGGTGTTTTGTGTGTGATGTTGGTGTTTTATGTGTGATGTTGGTGTTGTATGTGTGATGTTGGTGTTTTATGTGTGATGTTGGTGTTTTATGTGTGATGTTGGTGTTTTGTGTGTGATGTTGGTGTTTTATGTGTGATGTTGGTGTTTTATGTGTGATGTTGGTGTTTTATGTGTGATGTTGGTGTTTTATGTGTGATGTTGGTGTTTTATGTGTGATATTGGTGTTTTATGTGTGACATTGGTGTTTTATGTGTGATGTTGGTGTTTTATGTGCGATGTTGGTGTTTTATGTGCGATGTTGGTGTTTTGTGTGTGATATTGGTGTTTTATGTGTGACGTTGGTGTTTTGTGTGATGTTGGTGTTTTATGTGTGATGTTGGTGTTCTGTGTGATGTTGGTGTTTTATGTGTGATGTTGGTGTTTTATGTGTGATGTTGGTGTTTTATGTGTGATGTTGGTGTTTTATGTGTGATGTTGGTGTTCTATGTGTGATGTTGGTGTTCTATGTGTGATGTTGGTGTTTTATGTGTGATGTTGGTGTTTTATGTGTGATGTTGGTGTTTTATGTGTGATGTTGGTGTTTTATGTGTGATGTTGGTGTTCTATGTGTGATGTTGGTGTTTTGTGTGTGTTGTTGGTGTTTTGTGTGTGATGTTGGTGTTTTATGTGTGATGTTGGTGTTTTATGTGTGATGTTGGTGTTTTGTGTGTGATGTTCCTAATTGAAATCCTCATCGTAATCATTGAGTACCGTCTCCGATTCAAAGGTTGACTGCCATGAAGCGCCATTCTGCTCTGTCTCTTGTTTTATGGTGCAGATTGTCATAGGCTGGTTTGTCCATCTTTTGATGTTGCTCGTCCATGTTAGTTATGGTCTGCCTCTGTCTCATTTACTTTGTATTTTCTCTTCTAAGATTACTTTTAGTCGGCTGCTGTATCTTTTAACGTGCCCCAAAAATTTTATTTGTCCTGTTTGAATTGTGTTTAGTAGTTATCTTTTAATTTTTAGTTGTTTTAAGACTTCATCATTTGTTTTCTTTTCTTTCCACCCAATTCTTCCTATTCGTCTATAAATCCACATTTCAAAAGATTATATTTTCTGTTCTGTTTTCTTGTCTAATGTCCATGTTTCTGAACCATACAGCAATGTTGAGAAGATGTAACATTTTGCTGATTTTAGTTTTAGCAGTGGTGTTATTTGTTTTGATGTTATTATATTTTTCATAGCATTAAAATTACTTACTGCTATTCCTATTCTATTTTCTCAGTTTTATATTTTTCATCCCTGGTTACAGTTTGTCCAAGGTCTATTCTTTCCACTTTTAGGTTTTGAGAGTTATCCTTGAATATGATCAATGTTTTAGTCTTTTTGAAATTCATATCTGACCCATATTTTTTCCTTGTCATGTTTATTTCAATTAAGTAATTGTTGTAGATCTTTAGTAGAACAGTACCATCAGCATACCTTAGGTTATTGATTATCTTTCCAGTAATGTTTAGGCCTGGCATCTCTGTCATGTTTTCAAAGACTTGCTCAGTGTATAGATTGAACAAGCTTGGTGATAGAATGCATCCTTGTCTTACTCCTCTTTTTATATCAATGGGTGTAGAGTTCTCCTTGTTATATTTTATTATTGCTGTTTGTTCCTAGTACAAATTACATATTAGTCGTATATCCATGCTATCTAGATGTATCTCTTTTATGCATTCTATAAGTTGTTTGTGGTGTATTCTATCAAAAGCTTTGGTCTGGACTATGAGCAAAAATAAAGAGCCCCATCACGCCATAAGTTTTACAGACCTTCATCACATGATTTTTGGGGTAATATGGTCGGTATTACGCCCGTGCCGCTTTACTTTCCCAGAAAAAAATCCGGTACCCATTTAAGGCCGGGTGAACCCGGAAGCCGTCGGTTGGGATCGAACCGTACCTCTTGTCTTTTGTAGTCCAGTTCACTAACCACTGAGCTAGTAGTCTATGAAGCAGGCATATATTGGTTTATTTGCTTCTGTGTACTTTTTGATTAATCTCCTCATGCAGAATATGGCTTCTTTTGTTCCACTGTTTTTTCCTAAATCAAAATTGTTGTTCTTCTAATTCATAATTATTTGATTTCACTTTTACAAAATACATCAGCTTTAAGAATGAAAGTAATGCTCAAGACATTTACATCCATAAATGTTAGAAAATGTTCACAATTAGAACTAAAATATCGTTTTGTGATGAACACAATCAGCTTCACGCATGCCGTTTTATCATTTGGGGATAGATAAATTTGATATCCCTGGAGTTGTGTGAAGTTTAAGTCTTTTATCATTTGATGATAGATGATTTTGACATCCCTGTGTGTGTTCTATGTTGATTGTAATATGCGTCATCATTGTAATAGCGGTCAATATGGCGGATAGCGACAAGAACCATTGAGGCTCAGACTGAAAAGTGTTCCTTGTTGCAGTTTCCTCATATTCCAAGTCCGGCTTGCTGCCGGATCTACTGAGTTTAGTGCTCTATGCACACCATGAGCGGTGTTTTTCATCCGGATCGTGTTTCGATATTCCGATTGCTTATGATGAATGTATTATCGTATGACGAAGGACAGTTCAGCTGAGTTAACTTTCGTTGCCTCTCGGTCTTATTAATTTTGGCGTGTGCTGTAGCTGACATGATAGGGACTGCAGCTGCCTTTCTTTGTTGGGATCCTTCAATGAGATGAGCTTTAATTCGGATGCTTCCACTGGCACGAGCAGTTGAATAATTATAGATTGTAATTCGTTTGCGGTGATACCGGGGCCTTCGAATAACCATAACAATAACCATAACAATAACCATAACAATAACCATAACAATAACCATAACAATAACCATAACAATAACCATAACAATAACCATAACAATAACCATAACAATAACCATAACAATAACCATAACAATAACCATAACAATAACCATAACAATCCCTGAAATTGTATGAAGTTTATGCCTTTTATCATTTGTCAGGTTTAGACTTTGGTCTGTCATATTAGGAGACACCTATTAGCACTTGGGTTGAAGAAAATATCCGACTCATAGCTGACTGTTTGCATAAGAGTCAGTGAACTAGATAGAGCTCATCACGATCCTGCCCCATATTCCCGTCGTTAGCCTCGTAACAGAATATCCAGTCTGATCACGTGAGGAGGAATCTAAGAAGGAAGGCAAGCGGGTACCTGAAAACTCAGTGCTGATTTCGGATGTTTTGGGCCGAGAGAGGCAAATATTATCGTTGCTGTGATCTACAACAAGTTGTCTAGTGTACTTAACGTCCTAGTGAAGGATGAAGGGACATAACTCATGATATATATATATGATATCTTTCACCATTAGAGAACACCTTCATTATATAGACAGACAAACCCTAGAGATATATCCTTGTATCTTCAGATATAGACATACAAATATTTAGAGATATATCATTGTATCTTCATATATAGACAGATTAACTCTGAAATAATAGCTCTGTACTTTCATAAAATATATTTATGACAAGCTCTGGAGCGAAATCCTTATATTTAGTTGTACCCTCGTGATATAAACAGATTAAACTCTCGTGCACTTTCAGTTGTATCATTACGATATAAACAGATTAAACTCCCATTTACTTTCAGTTTCATCTCCACGATTTAAAGAGATTAAACTCCCATATACTTTCAATTACATCCCCACGATATAAACAGATTAAACTCCCATATACTTTCAGTTACATCCCCACGATATAAACAGATTAAACTGCCATATACTTTCAGTTACATCCCACGATATAAACAGATTAAACTTCCATATACTTTCAGTTACATCTGCACGATATAAACAGCATAAACTATAAAGTAACTTTCCTGTACTTTCAGCTATATCTTCATGAAATATACACTCTCACTCTGTACTTTCATCATTATCAAATCATTGGATTCAACTCCAGGGAACGGCGCATCAAAAAGGGTAAGTAAATGTGTGTCTAATGTTAATTATCTAATTTCTCTTTCACTTATTTGGTTGAGATGGAGGCGAAGGCGCGCCTCACAGCACAAGAGCTGCAAGTTGTCAGCGACCCACAGCTGATGGCTTGCGCCAGGATCGGTGAACCAAAACCATCCAGACCCTGCTCCACCTCTCCGTGGAGCAGGCAGTAACAGACTAACTTGTCTAGTTTGGCCAAGCGTGCAGGGATCGGAGAGGGAAGACAACCCGGTACTCAAAAATGTCGTGCTGAAGTCGGATGTGTTTGGCCGAAAGGCGCAAATATAACAATTATACTGCAAACCACAACACAACGCAGACACGTCCACTACGTCCTTGTAAGGGCGGATGATGAAAAGGAATATTCTAGTCTACCACGATACTCTAGAATACTTTAGTCATCGGGCGAACGCAACCAACCAACCATTTGGTTGAGATAAGCACTCGCTCACCTACCTGGCCAATCGGGGTTCGATTTCCACTTGACGTAAGTGTCTTCATCCGAGGTTTGCAAATAGCTCCACCACTGCCAACTATAGAGAAGGCCAGACAGCATTAAGGGAAACCCCGGGGATATCCCCGTTAATCATCATAATCATCATCATGTGTCATACCGCTTGGCGTAGGCGATCATGTCCTTCCACAATCTTCTATCTACAGTGCATCGTATCAGTCCTGTTGTTGACTGTTTTCCATGACATGACACCAAGCTATCTTCTCTTTTTGTCGTCCGCGATCTCTCTTTCCTTGTATTTTGCCAGTTGTAACCAAGTATTCCAACTGTCCTCTTGTCCAAGATGTGCCCAAAAATGTTGATTGTTTCTTTCTGATGTTTTTTAGGAGCTCCCTTTTTATGTTGGCCTCTTTGAGAATTTCCTCATTGGTCTTTTTAGCTGTCCAGGAAACTGGGTTCACCCAGCCTCTAAAAATGGGTACCAGAATTGTTTTTTTTTCTGGGAAGTAAAAACGCCGGGCGTGATACCGGCTACATCACCCACAAAAATGTACCGTGGTCATGGGCAATGAAGCGCACTAATATCATATTTTCCATACGCTCAGCAATAAGTGAAGGGAACCTTTACTTTTTTAAAACAGGCAAGATGAGATAAAATATAGGAGAAGGAAAGAGAAGACACAAGAATAAAGACAGAGAAAAAGCACCAACCTCAAAAGTAACTGTAATCACGAAATATCTGGGGACTGGGTAGCCTAGAGGGTAGACGTTGTCCTTGGACCAAAAGGATTCGGGTTTGAATACACCACCACAGGCAGTGAGACTTTTTCTCATTGAATCCGTGGTTTCTTCAAGGTTTTTACTATTCCCAGATATCTGGGTAGTGAGTCCGACGTCTAGCCCTCTCTGGGTAGTGAGTCCAACGTCTAGCCCTCTCTGGGTAGTGAGTCCGACGTCTAGCCCTCTCTGGGTAGTGAGTCCGATGTCTAGCCCTCTCTGGGTAGTGAGTCCGATGTCTGGTCTTCTCTGGATAGTGAGTCCGACGTCTGGCCCTCTCTGGATAGTGAGTCCGACGTCTAGCCCTCTCTTGGTAGTGAGTCCGACGTCTAGCCCTCTCTGGGTAGTGAGTCCGACGTCTAGCCCTCTCTGGGTAGTGATTCCGACGTCTAGCCCTCTCTGGGTAGTGAGTCCGACGTCTAGCCCTCTCTGGGTAGTGAGTCCGACGTCTAGCCCTCTCTAGGTAGTGAGTCCGACGTCAAGCCCTCTCTGTGTAGTGAGTCCGACGTCTAGCCCTCTCTGGATAGTGAGTCCGACGTCTAGCCCACTCTGGGTAGTGAGTCCGATGTCTAGCCCTCTCTGGGTAGTGAGTCCGATGTCTAGCCCTCTCTGGGTAGTGAGTCCGATGTCTAGCCCTCTCTGGGTAGTGAGTCCGATGTCTAGCCCTCTCTGGGTAGTGAGTCCGATGTCTAGCCCACTCTGGTAGTGAGTCCGATGTCTAGCCCTCTCTGGGTAGTGAGTCCGATGTCTAGCCCTCTCTGGGTAGTGAGTCCGATGTCTAGCCCTCTCTGGGTAGTGAGTCCGACGTCTAGCCCTCTCTGGGTAGTGAGTCCGACGTCTAGCCCTCTCTGGGTAGTGAGTCCGACGTCTAGCCCTCTCTGGGTAGTGAGTCCGACGTCTAGCCCTCTCTTGGTAGTGAGTCTGACGTCTAGCCCTCTCTGGGTAGTGGGTCCGACGTCTAGCCCACTCCGGGTAGTGAGTCCGACGTCTAGCCCTCTCCAGGTCGTGAGCCCGACGTCTAGCCCTCTCTGGGTAGTGAGCCCGACGTCTAGCCCTCTCTGGGTAGTGAGCCCGACGTCTAGCCCTCTCTGGGTAGTGAGATATGATGTCTGAGATCCGATGTCTAGCTCTCTCTCTCTGGGTAGTGAGATATGATGTCTGAAATCCGATGTCTAGCTCTATCTCTCTGGGTAGTGAGATATGATGTCTGAGATCCGATGTCTAGCTTTCTCTCTCTCTGGGTAGTGAGATATGATGTCTGAGATCCGATGTCTAGCTCTCTCTCTCTCTCTGGGTAGTGAGATATGATGTCTGAGATCCGATGTCTAGCTCTCTCTCTCTCTCTCTGGGTAGTGAGATATGATGTCTGAGATCCGATGTCTAGCTCTCTCTCTCTCTCTGGGTAGTGAGATATGATGTCTGAGATCCGATGTCTAGCTCTCTCTCTCTCTCTCTCTCTCTCTCTCTCTCTCGGTAGTGAGATATGATGTCTGAGATCCGATGTCTAGCTCTCTCTCTCTCTCTGGGTAGTGAGATATGATGTCTGAGATCCGATGTCTAGCTCTCTCTCTCTCTCTCTGGGTAGTGAGATATGATGTCTGAGATCCGATGTCTAGCTCTCTCTCTCTCTCTCTCTCTGGGTAGTGAGATATGATGTCTGAGATCTGATGTATAGCTCTCTCTCTCTCTCTCTCTGGGTAGTGAGATATGATGTCTGAGATCCGATGTCTAGCTCTCTCTCTCTGGGTAGTGAGATATGATGTCTGAGATCCGTTGTCTAGCTCTCTCTCTCTCTGGGTAGTGAGATATGATGTCTGAGATCCGATGTCTAGCTCTCTCTCTCTCTCTCTCTCTCTCTCTCTCTCTCTCTCTGGGTAGTGAGATATGATGTCTGAGATCCGATGTCTAGCTCTCTCTCTCTCTCTCTCTCTCTGGGTAGTGAGATATGATGTCTGAGATCCGATGTCTAGCTCTCTCTCTCTCTCTCTGGGTAGTGAGATATGATGTCTGAGATCCGATGTCTAGCTCTCTCTCTCTCTCTCTCTCTCTCTCTCTCTCTCTGGGTAGTGAGATATGATGTCTGAGATCCGATGTCTAGCTCTCTCTCTCTCTCTGGGTAGTGAGATATGATGTCTGAGATCCGATGTCTAGCTCTCTCTCTCTCTCTCTCTTCTCTCTCTCTCTGGTAGTGAGATATGATGTCTGAGATCCGATGTCTAGCTCTCTCTCTCTCTCTGGGTAGTGAGATATGATGTCTGAGATTCGATGTCTAGCTCTCTCTCTCTCTCTGGGTAGTGAGATATGATGTCTGAGATCCGATGTCTTGCTCTCTCTCTCTCTCTCTCTCTCTCTCTCTCTCTCTCTCTCTAGGTAGTGAAATCCGATGTCTAATCCTCCCTGGGTAGTGAGATCCGTTATCTAGCCCTTTCGGAATACTGAAAACAACAGGAAACTACGTGTGTCCTTTGCGCATGTTAAAGGACCCTTCGCAGTTAAAAGTCGAAAAGAGTATGTCTAAAATAGACACTCAGTTCCCAGTCTTTAGGGAATTCGTCAGAGTTGAAAGCTCGCGAACGCAACAACAACAACAACACAACAACAACAACAACAACAACAACAAATAGACACGGATTACAGGCACAAATTGTTATATTAGAATGCATCTATGTCGAAGACTGATGGGAAGAAAGGCGTAGACGTCGTAGTTTGTCAAAAACTAGCGATATAACGTGTCCACGCTCACTTAGGGGTGAACGTTTTCAAGAAGAATAGGAAAGAAATAACCATATCCGCTCCGCCAATCTTTTAACAGTCAGCGAATGGTGTGTTTATTGATTACACGCGTACACATTCAGACAGGTCATCAGATTGAGTCTAACAAACTATCACTTGTATACAAATTACGCCATTAAGAACTTGTATATGTTTTTGTGTCGTGTCACGAAGTGAAACCAATCGCATAAATTGTTCATTTTAAGAATGAGCAGAATGTACTAGAATATGGGGTTCTTATGCAATCTTTATTCTCCAGTCTCAGGGGCAGACTCCGGATTATTAACCTACCTATCTATGTATCTGCTCACCTTCTTAACTACATGCTTATCTATCTGTCTGTCGGTTTCTCTGTCTTACTGCTAGTCTGTATGTCTGCCTGCCCGCCTGCCTGCTTGCCTACCTGTCTGCCTGCCTACCTGCCTGTCTATCTGTATGTATGTATATCTGCCTGCCCGCCTGCCTGCTTGCCTACCTGCCTACCTGTCTGTTTGTCTGTCTGCCTGTATGTCTGTCTGCCTGCCTACCTATCTGCCTGCCTGTCTGTCTGTCTGTCTGTCTGTCTGTCTGTCTGTCTGTCTGTCTGTCTGTCTGTCTGTCTGTATGTATGTCTGTCTGACTGACTGACTGTCTGTCTGACTGACTGTCTGTCTGACTGACTGACTGACTGTCTGACTGTCTGTATGTCTACCTGCCTGCCTGCCTATCTGTCTGCCTGCCTATCTGTCTGTCTGTCTGCCTGCCTGCCTATCTGTCTGCCTGTCTGCCTATCTGTCTGTCTGCCTGCCTGCCTATCTATCTGTCTGCCTGCCTATCTGTCTGTCTGTCTGCCTGCCTGCCTATCTGTCTGGCTGCCTGCCTATCTGTATGTCTGCCTGCCTATCTGTCTGTTTGCCTGCATGCCTATCTGTCTATCTGCCTATCTGTCTGTCTGCCTGTTTGCCTGCCTGCCTATCTGTCTGTCTACCTGCCTGCCTGCCTGCCTATCTGCCGGCCTGTCTGTCTGTCTGTCTGTCTGTCTGTCTGTCTGTCTGTCTAAGCAAAGGTTCTCCAGCTCTTTCCGTCAGTTATCGGCGTATATCCAACTGAATCGGTTGTAGTAAAATAACAGGCTGGGAATGAACTCAAATTCACTATATCCGTAGACCAGCGCAGTAACAACGACGCATCTGACGTCCTAATGACAAATAATTAGAAATGAGCGCTGATCACCTTATGATCTTACAGAAACAAATGCCGAGATGATTCAACAATTAAGCTAAAGTTTGTTGTCTTTCTCGTTTAAAGTGAAAGAAAGTATCATCAGAATCGATAGGAACACTTCGAGGGTAATTAAATTAATGGTGAAATTAATGGTGAAATGAATGGTTCGTTGTCATGAATGGATACAGTCAGTGCTTACTGCAGACACCAAGCAGGTTGGCTTTGTTCGTTATGGCAATGCGTCTCTAGCATAAATCTTGTTAGGAAAACATTCCTGGCTCCTGAGTACGAAGCTACAACGCTAAAACGATATTACCTTTCCATATGAACCAGGGAAGACTCAGACACTTTGGTTGTGTTGTGCTAGAGAAATGCAGTTTTTGTGTTTTGTCTTAAAATATTAGAATCAGTGCCAGATTTACGAAGTTGAACACGACTTTTAAAACAGTCTGTAGGTAACATCTTGGGACGTTAGAGCAATGCAACAAAAATGTTTTGAACATTACAATGTAGAAATAAAAACAAGACAAATAGTTGATGAGTTCTTTAATGACATTATATCTGTTCTGTTTATGGAACCAGTTTCACTGCAGTCTGGAATTTCCCATATCCGCTCCATTCCTGTCACAGCTCCCGCCAAAGTGAATTTGGAAAATCTATTGCGTATCTAATGGGCACACAAGCGACGATTCTAAGAGACTTCCATCGAATCATTATTTATTACAACAGGGATTTTCATAAATATCGTAAAGGGTCGCTGTAAAGTTGCATGAAACATGGACAAATAAACATAAAAATGTATACAGCTGCTTTACTAAAAAGAAGACAGTGCAAAATTATAAACATTTCGGATACATGCCTTCATCAATATGACAAGACTACAAACATATGCACGACGGTTACATAGATTTATGTTTAGCAACAGATGGTTACACGGATAGATTTCTGTTTAGCAACAGACGATTACACGGATAGATTTCTACTTAGCAACAGATGGTTACATAAATAGATTTATATTTAGCAACAGATGGTTACATAAATAGATTTATATTTAGCAACAGATGGTTACATAAATAGATTTATATTTAGCAACAGATGGTTACATAAATAGATTTATATTTAGCAACAGATGGTTACATAAATAGATTTATATTTAGCAACAGATGGTTACATAAATAGATTTCTATTTAGCAACAGATGATTACACAAATAGATTTCTATTTAGCAACAGATTGTTACACAGATAAATTTATATTTAGCAACAAATGGTTAGACAGATATTTTTATATTTAGCTTCAGCCTACACGCTTCCTCTTCGGACGTTGTGGCTGTTTCTTTATTACGTTCGTACAGAAACTTGAACAAGAAACCTTCCTAAGCAATCGTCTGTTGCATGTTTGTTGTCTTTTCATAATTACGAATGTCGGCGGCTGAAACGTTTTTAATTTCAAACTGTCTTCTTTTTAATAAGTTGCTATTTACAATTATTTATATATCCCTTTTCGACTTGTCAGACGGTCTAGTGGAGGCTATTGTGTAATTTTTTAGGTTTTGTTTTTGTCGGACAGCTTCTCCCCTATCTAATTCTACCAATGTTTGACAACACACATGGCCACATAATGAACAAGTCAGGCCCACTGATCCACAGAGTTTTCCATCCTTTTTCATGAGTCATTTCTCTTTTAAGTTTTGCCTTAGCACAGTCTCAAATGATGTTATACTATCCCTTATACATCTCCATGATGTGCGATCACTTGCCAGATGTTCCCAGTCATTTTCACAGATGGAGAAGTCATTCAGAGATGATTTACAGATATCTCTATATCGTAGTTTAGGTCGGCCGAATTGTCTTTTTCCGTGCGTTAGTTCACCATATATTTATTACTGGTGTTATAAAACAAGAGATAATAATATTAGCAAGACCTGACATGCCTGTATGACATGTTTGCCTAACTCCTCTAAGATGTCAACACAGTGTTCATTATCGTTCTCAATTCTCCCATTTTGTGTATCGGTTTATGATTGTGTTCGAATGTTTACCCTGCCCAGTCTTTGATATCGATTTGTTGTCCCCTTTGTCTACTGCTACGCCTTCCTCATTTCACATCCGCTCTCTCAAGTGACGTTCACCAGACAGTTAGATCGTGTGGCGTGCCTGTAACAAAATAATTTGCTTTTCTTTACCATCCTATGAAATTGTTCAAATACGCCAGCGTTACAATTGATGACTTTACGAACTTCTTTGTTGTTAATTCGATATCTTTTTTATGACACGCCTAGCATGTCGATGTGATATATTTTATGAGATACAAAAGATGCTAGTGTTATAAGAGTTGATTGAGATACTTAAACTGGTAATGTGATATCTTTATGAAATACCTAGGATGTTTATGTAATATGTTTATGAGATGCCTAAGATACAAATGTGGTATGTATATGAAATTCATAGGATACAAATGTGGTATGTATATGACATGCCTATGATACAAATGTGGTATGTTTACAAGATGCCTAGGATACAAATGTGGTATGTATATGAGATGCCTAGGATAAAAATGTGGTATGTTTGTGAGATGCCTAGGATACAAATGTGGTATGTTTGTGAGATGCCTAGGATACAAATGTGGTATGTTTGTGAGATGCCTAGGATACAAATGTGGTATGTATATGAGATGCCTAGGATACAAATGTGGTATGTTTGTGAGATGTCTAGAATGTTAAGATAATATCTAAGTTCCATTGAAAGAGCTGTAAAGACGAGAAAAGACAAAGGCATCAATCTCCATGCAAATAATCAAGAATATATAAAAATATTCAGTCAAAATACCACACACATAAACATACGGCATTTGTCTGTATCTGTGTAGGCTAATATCTCACGTGTCTTTCTTTTAAAGTATTTGCCACAAGATTTGTAGAGGATAAGGATAAAGTATTTGCCACAAGATGTGTAGAGGATAAGGATAAAGTATTTGCCACAAGATTTGTAGAGGATAAGGATAAAGTATTTGCCACAAGATGTGTAGAGGATAAGGATAAAGTATTTGCCACAAGATGTGTAGAGGATAAGGATAAAGTATTTGCCACAAGATTTGTAGAGGATAAGGATAAAGTATTTGCCACAAGATGTGTAGAGGATAAGGATAAAGTATTTGCCACAAGATTTGTAGAGGATAAGGATAAAGTATTTGCCACAAGATGTGTAGAGGATAAGGATAAAGGTGACCAAGTAGGAGTACAGCGACACTCGAATGGTGTGAAGACAAAAGAGATGCTTTAAAAGCATGTTAGAATTTACAATCTGAACTGGACTACAAAGGACAAGAGGAAGGGTTCGATCCCAACCGACGGCTTCGGGGTTCACCGAGCCTTAAATTGGTACCAGATTTTTTTGCTGGGGAAGTAAAGCGGCACGGGCGTAATACCGACCACATTACCCCAAAAATCATGTGCTGAAGGTCTGTAAAATTGATGGTCACTAACACCATATTCCCTATATGCCACTTGGCGTGACGGGTGCTCTTTACTTTTTACTTTACTAGAATATACAAGCAGGGCTCTCAATCAAGGATTAAGATTTTAGTTGATGAGGATTCATTGCTACCTAACAAGAAATAGATATCTTATCTCCCACAAGTAGGAGAGCAAGAGATAGATACCTTATACCACACAAGTAGGAGAGCAAGAGATAGATACCTTATACCACACAAGTAGGAGAGCAAGAGATAGATACCTTATACCACACAAGTAGGAGAGCAAGAGATAGATACCTTATACCACACAAGTAGGAGAGCAAGAGATAGATACCTTATATCTCACAAGTAGGAGAGCAAGAGATAGATACCTTATACCACACAAGTAGGAGAGCAAGAGATAGATACCTTATACCACACAAGTAGGAGAGCAAGAGATAGATACCTTATACCACACAAGTAGGAGAGCAAGAGATAGATACCTTATATCTCACAAGTAGGAGAGCAAGAGATAGATAGCTTATCTCCCACAAGTAGGAGATCAAGAGATAGATACCTTATATCACACAAGTAGGAGAGCAAGAGATAGATACCTTATATCTCACAAGTAGGAGAGCAAGAGATAGATACCTTATATCTCACAAGTAGGAGAGCAAGAGATAGATACCTTATACCACACAAGTAGGAGAGCAAGAGATAGATACCTTATACCACACAAGTAGGAGAGCAAGAGATAGATACCTTATACCACACAAGTAGGAGAGCAAGAGATAGATACCTTATACCACACAAGTAGGAGAGCAAGAGATAGATACCTTATATCTCACAAGTAGGAGAGCAAGAGATAGATACCTTATACCACACAAGTAGGAGAGCAAGAGATAGATACCTTATACCACACAAGTAGGAGAGCAAGAGATAGATACCTTATACCACACAAGTAGGAGAGGAAGAGATAGATACCTTATATCTCACAAGTAGGAGAGCAAGAGATAGATAGCTTATCTCCCACAAGTAGGAGATCAAGAGATAGATACCTTATATCACACAAGTAGGAGAGCAAGAGATAGATACCTTATACCACACAAGTAGGAGAGCAAGAGTTAGATACCTTATATAACACAAGTAGGAGAGCAAGAGATAGATACCTTATCTCACACAAGTAGGAGAGCAAGAGATAGATACCTTATATCACACAAGTAGGAGAGCAAGAGATAGATACCATATCCCACACAAGTAGGAGAGCAAGACATAGATACCTTACCTCAGACAAGAAGGAGAGCAAGAGATAGATACCTTATATCACACAAATAGGAGAGCAAGAGATAGATATCATATATTATCTCACACAAGTAGGAGAGCAAGACATAGATACCTTACCTCAGACAAGAAGGAGAGCAAGAGATAGATACCTTATATCACACAAATAGGAGAGCAAGAGATAGATATCATACCTTATCTCACACAAGTAGTACAGCCAGAGATAGATATCTTATCTCACACAAGTAGGAGATAAGAGATAGATACCTTATCTCACACAAGTAGGAGAGCAAGAGATAGATACCTTACCTCAGACAAGAAGGAGAGCAAGAGATAGATACCTTATATCTCACATGTAGGAGAGCAACAGGTAGATATCTTATCTCACACAAGTAGGAGAGCAAGAGATATATACCTTATATCACACATGTACGAGAGCAACAGGTAGATATCTTATCTCACACAAGTAGGAGAGCAAGAGATAGATACCTTATATCACACAAGTAGGAGAGCAAGAGATATATATCATATCTTATCTCACACAAGTAGTACAGCCAGAGATAGATATCTTATCTCACACAAGTAGGAGATCAAAAAATATATACCTTATCTCACACAAGTAGGAGAGCAAGAGATAGATACCTTATATCACACAAGTAGGAGAGCAAGAGATATATATCATATCTTATCTCACACAAGTAGTACAGCCAGAGATAGATATCTTATCTCACACAAGTAGGAGATCAAGAGATAAATACCTATCTCACACAAGTAGGAGATCAAAAGATACATACCCTATCTCACACAAGTAGGAGAGCAAGAGATAGATACCTTGCCTCAGACAAGTAGGAGATCAAGAGATAGATACATTATCTCACACAAGTAGGAGATCAAGAGACAGATACCTTATCTCAGACACTAATGAGAGCAAGAGATAGATACCTTATCTCATAGAAGTATGAGATCAAAAGATAGATACCCTATCTCACACAAGTAGGAGAGCAAGAGATAGATACCTTATCTCAGACACTAATGAGAGCAAGAGATAGATACCTTATCTCACACAAGTAGGAGAGCAAGAGATAGATACCTTATCTCACACAAGTAGTACAGCAAGAGATAGATACTTTATCTCACACAAGTAGTACAGCAAGAGATAGATACCTTATCTCACACAAGTAGTACAGCAAGAGATAGATATCTTATCTCACACAAGTAGTACAGCAAGAGATAGATACCTTTTTTCCCACAAGTAGTACAGCAAGAGATAGATACCTTATCTCATACAAGTAGTACAGCAAGAGATAGATACCTTATCTCTTACAAGTAGTACAGCAAGAGATAGATACCTTATCTCATACAAGTAGTACAGCAAGAGAAAGATACCTTATCTCTTACAAGTAGTACAGCAAGAGATAGATACCTTATCTCATACAAGTAGTACAGCAAGAGATAGATACCTTATCTCATACAAGTAGTACAGCAAGAGATAGATACCTTATCTCATACAAGTAGTACAGCAAGAGATAGATACCTTATCTCATACAAATAGTACAGCAAGAGATAGATACCTTATTTCACACAAGTAGTACAGCAAGAGATAGATACCTTGTCTCAGACAAGTAGGAGATCAAGAGATAGATACCTTATACCACACAAGTAGTACAGCAAGAGATAGATATCTTATTTCACAGAAGTAGGAGATCAAGAGATAGATACCTTATCTCACACAAGTAGTACAGCAAGAGATAGATACCTTATCTCACACATACGTGACGTGTTTTATATCTCGCATGTCTTAACTCGCAATGTTTTACTATGTAAAAAAGAACGAAATTAAAATGGTACGGACATGTTGCAATCAAGGTCGTCACCGGTTCTACAGATTTCGTGCATCTGAATTGAAACCATCCTCAGTGCTTTTACCAGTGTGTTGTGACCGTTCTTCATATTGTGGAACGTGTAGATGAGGGAATCTCAACACTCTGGAGGTGTATGTTGTGTAATAAAAATGACATGTCGACCAAACTAAACAAGGTGGAAGATCTGCAGGCCTTGCTAAGATTGTTTATGATGGGCACAGTATAGAGCAAAGGAGAACAAGGAGGAAATGAACATTGTGACAAGACATCAGAGAATGGATTAACTTTCGGCACGTCCCTTAAAGAAAACTCTTAATCGTGAAGGTTGGAGACACTGTGAACACGTCATCAAAAGTGTCCCAACGGCCGCTAAGGCTAGTGGATCATCATCTTCTGCTTCTTCGTCTTTCCTTCCTCATCTGCCTTTCAGAGTCGAGGGGAGATATAATTTGCGGTCTTTTGCTCTTCCGTTCGCCTCTGCTGCTGTTATGTTTCCTAGTGCTTCTAATATTCCATCGACCCATCATTTTCGTGTTCGACCCTTGGGTCTGGTGTTCTCACCTCACAACGTTTGTAGAAGGGTCATTGTGTTGTGTTTTGTTCTTTCTGCCTTGTCACGTGGCCAAACCATTTTATCTGTTGTTTCCTTATATATTATATGACGGGGGCTGTTTTCTCAGTTCTTCATTTTTGGTCTTGTCTCCCAGGCTGTTTCCTGTCATTCGTCTAACACATTTCATCTATGTAGAGGTAATTTTTTCTTGTTGTTCTTGCATTTAGGGTCAAGGTCTGGCATTGGTAGCACAACGTTGGGATGAAGATTGTATTGATAATGGTATTGATCTTTTAACAAAATATCACAAGAGCTGAAATACATATCTGATCACACACATACGAGTTCATAGCGTATTTTAGGTCTTACATATCTGATCACACACATACGAGTTCATAGCGTATTTTAGGTCTTACAGATCTGATCACACACATACGAGTTCATAGCGTATTTTAGGTCTTACATATCTGATCACACACATACGAGTTTATAGAGTATTTTAGGTCTTACATATCTGATCACACACATACGAGTTCATAGAGTATTTTAGGTCTTACATATCTGATCACATACATACGAGTTCATAGAGTATTTTAGGTTTTACACATCTGAAACACCAGGAGCTGGATGAGCACGCTAGCCAAGAGCTTACTTCTGTTTCATAACACCCACAACTGCCGCTGTTACGTCAAACAGGGCACATATATGACGCTATTTAATTAACCTCGGGAATAAATTATCACGTTGAATTGCCCAGACAATTACATGGAGATTATGAACATCTGTGTCCACTTGAAGGAATACCGACCAATGCTCCACTTAAAGTGGGGGATTTCCTGATGACCTGGATAAATATAGATTTGTTTATTTGTCACTGACTGTGGGAAGATGTTTGTATCTTCTAATGTGTGGGAATGTGAACTTCTAGCTTCAGACTTGTTCCCATAATGCGGTTATTGTATCGTTGGCCAATCCTTTTATGTGCTAAAATGGGAGACAGCTCTTGACATTGCGACTGTTTTACAATGTGATCTACACACTGTGTTTTCAGAGCAGGTATATTCTACATGAGTACTGTGTACAAGAGCGTGGTGTACACGAATAATTTGTACACGAATACTATCCACTGATTATAGAAGTCTAGTTTCTAATGTTCAGTTTAGTATTGGGTCTTGTAGATGTATTTCTGCTGTCTGATCAAATCTTCCAGGATTATAATATTTCGAAGAATAATCAATGTAAGAGAGGACATTAGAAATGAAGAAATCAGGAAACTAGTGGAAGCAACACTGGGTGTCATCCAGAGACAAGAAATTAAATGTTTTTTTGACGAATATCGACAATTAGTACTCCCCAATAAGCATTATAAGGATGCAACAACATACGATGTAGAGGAAGACCTTCCAAGGGACGGATGAACGAACATTCTGACACATAAAAAAACCCACCATATATGGAGCAAACAACAGAACTCAGCTAAGAAAAAAGCATACTTAGGGCAAACAAGAGAACTCAGCTAAGAAAAAAGCATACTTAGGGCAAACAAGAGAACTCAGCTAAGAAAAAAGCATACTTAGGGCAATCAAAAGAACTCAGCTAAGAAAAAAGCATACTTAGGGCAAACAAAAGAATTCAGCTAAGAAAAAAGCATACTTAGGGCAAACAAAAGAACTCAGCTAAGAAAAAAGCATACTTAGGGCAAACAAAAGAACTCAGCTAAGAAAAAAGCATACTTAGGGCAAACAAGAGAACTCAGCTAAGAAAAAAGCATACTTAGGGCAAACAAGAGAACTCAGCTAAGAAAAAAGCATACTTAGGGCAAACAAGAGAACTCAGCTAACAAAAAAAAGCATACTTAGGGCAAAAAAAAGAATTCAGCTAAGAAAAAAGCATACTTAGGGCAAACAAAAGAATTCAGCTAAGAAAAAAAGCATACTTAGGGCAAACAAAAGAATTCAGCTAAGAAAAAAGCATACTTAGGGCAAACAAAAGAATTCAGCTAAGAAAAAAAGCATACTTAGGGCAAACAAAAGAATTCAGCTAAGAAAAAAAGCATACTTAGGGCAAACAAAAGAATTCAGCTAAGAAAAAAACATACTTAGGGCAAAGAAAAGAATTCAGCTAAGAAAAAAAAGCATACTTAGGGCAAACAAAAGAATTCAGCTAAGAAAAAAAAGCATACTTAGGGCAAACAAAAGAATTCAGCTAAGAATTAAACGTTATATCTCGGCGGCGCCAAAAAAAAAAAAAAAAAGGGATAGAGAGACAAGAACGAGGCAATACCTTTTTTTAAAATTGAAAAAGATCAAATTTGGGTTACTGATTAAAGATGATTGTGAAACTCACAAATATTATGTTATTTATTTGATAACAGCTCAGTACCGTGACTGCTGGCGCTGGTGAGCATGTCTCCTCACAACTTTCCGTTCTTTGCTTATCAACTTTCCTGCTCACTTTCCCCCATTCCCTTAAATTCTGGCATCTTTTCTTTATAAAAAAAAAAGTAAAAAGCCCCGTCACGCCAAGTGGCGTATATGGAATATGGTGTTAGTGACCATACATTTTACAGAGTTTCACCACATGATTTTTGGGGTAATGTGGTCGGCTTTACGCCTGTGCCGCTTTACTTTCCCAGAAAAAATCCGGTACTTATTAAAGGCTGGGTGAACCAGGAAGCCATTGATCAGGATCGAACCCGATCTCTTGTCCTTTGTAGTCCAGTTCACTAAGGACTGACGGTTATGGATAGTTGATCTCTATAATTATTTTAGTTGTTTATTGTTATGTTAATGTTCTGTTTATCGTTTGCGATATTCGTGACTTTTGGGGTATTGTGGTCGGTATTACGCCCGTGCCGCTTTACTTTCCCAGAAAAAAATCCGGTACCCATTTAAGGCTGGGTGAACCGGCAGCCGTCGGTTGGGATCCTACCTCGTGTCCTTTTGTAGTCCAGTTCACTAACCACTGAACTCCCTATCTTTTATTTATGCTTCCTTCTAATATCTTCTTCCCTCGATTTATTTCTTTGTACTTGTCACAATATGTTCCAGCTGTTTATTTACAATCTTTTTCTTCATTCCATTACCACTGGGGGTAGCTGGTGTACCACTTCGTCAACTTTCCCTATGTCTCTCTATCTGTAGTCATTCTTTAAAACTCTTCAAAGTCGACGCCTGTCTATTTTTGATGTTATCTCTTTCTCAGTCTACCTCTCCTTCTCATAGTTCTCGGCAGAATGGTCCTTACAAGGCCAGACGATCGAGTTACTTGGCCAAACCATTTAATTTTGTGCTTCTTCACAATCGTCAAAAAATAATTATATATTCCGATTGCTTGTAGTATCCTTTTGCGATCTTTGTCAATTGTGAAACGATCTCAGTAAGAGATCCCCAAAACTTACAATAACATTTCTGACACGATATCGGTAAGAGATGCCCAAAACTTACAATAACATTTCTGATGCGATATCAGTAAGAGATGCCCAAAACTTACAATAACATTTCTGATCCGATCTCAATAAGAGATCCCCAAACTTACAATAACATTTCTGATGCGATATCAATAAGAGATGCCCAAAACTTACAATAACATTTCTGATGCGATATCAGTAAGAGATGCCCAAAACTTACAATAACATTTCACCGCCGTAATTTACATATTCTCCAGTAAAACTTTCCTTACACGATTAAAATAGAATTATTGTTTCTTCGTAATGTTGTCAATTAAACTTCTTTTCTGCCGTGGCACAGTCGAGGCAACTCTGATCTATGGAAGCAAATCATGGATAGTAGACAAACAAATAAAATGACAAATTGAGATAACTGTGTTGGAATTTCTCAGAAAAATGTTGAGAGTTCTCTTGAGAGAACAAACCAACGAGGAAATTCTCAGAAGCCAACGCAAACAGGGAGCTCCTAAACAGTTCAGAAAGAAACAATCTACATTTCGCCAGCGCTTCATGAGAGGTGGAAAGTTGGAATTCTTGGTAACAACTTGTAAAATACAGGGAAAGATAAACCGGTAACGACAATGAGAGAAGATGTGAGGTAGCCTGGTTGTGTAGCACGGTAATGTGAGGTAGCCTGGTTGTGTAGCACGGTAAAAAATCAACAACAGAATTGATACGATGCTCTGTGATTAGCAATTTTGGAAGGACATGATCGCTTCCGCCAACCGGAATGGCAAATGATGATGATAGTCGACAATAGCATTGGTGAACTGGTCTTCTGTAAAAAAGAGGTCGAGTGACCAATCTCCCTCCTCTTGCAGGTCCACACAGTTTAATATTCTTTCCCCCCCCCCCTCATTTGCCTTTCAGTGTCGAGAGAAGATATAAATTGCGGTATTTTGCTCTTCTGTTCCCCTTTGTTGCTGCTATGTTTTCAAGTGCTTCTAATATTCCGTCAATCTATCTTTTTCGTGGTAGGTCTAGTGTTCTCGCAAGAACGCTCGTTGAAGGCTCGTTGTGCTGTGTTTTGATCTTTCTGCGTTGTCACGTGGCCAAACCATTGTATCTGTTGTTTCTTTATATATTCTATGGTGGGGGTTATTCTTAGTCTTTTTCTCAGTTCTTCATTTCTCATATTATCTCTTATGCTATTTCCTGTAATTCGTTTAACACATTTCATATCAGTAGAGGTTATTTCTTATTGTTCTTGCATCTAGAGTCCAGGACTGGCATTACGTTTGAATGAAGATTGTATTGTAGAGTGCCCGTTTTGCCTCTAGAGTTATTTCCATGTTGGGCAATAATGGTGATAGCTGTCTAATGACTTGACAAGCTTTGTTGCATCTTGTGTCTATATCCGCTGCTGGCGAGTTGTTTGTAACTAGACTTCCCAGGTATTTAAATTCCTCTACATATTTTAGTTGTCTGCCGTCTATTGTTATGTTAATGTTAATTTCCATATTGTATTTTGTGTATGTGCTGTTTACTCTATTTAAGTGTTTTTGTTAAGTTAAGTTTAGCATTAACATCGGGTATGACAGGGAACAGTTGACTGTGTTCACTTTCTGTGCGGTTTCGCCATATGTCTTTTGGCGTGTGCTGAGACTGCTATGATGGGGACTACATCTACCTTTCATTGTTTGGGAGATGAGATAGCAATTCGGATAATTCCGCTGGCACGGGCGGTTGAGCAATTATGGATTTTAATTCGTTTGCGGTGATGCCGGGGCCTTCCATAACCAAAGAACCAAAGAACCAAAGAACCGGGAAATTATTTTCTGGAAAAGATAGATGGCTCGCAGTAGTTCTGACCACGTCATTTATAACGTGTGTCATGAAAAATAATATCAAGTTCTCTACAGAGAACGCCACGAATTATTTATTTTATTTTTAGATGTTAATTACAAAAGGGCAATAATCACCGCTGAAATGAAATGTTAGACGCAGCAAAAAGCTGAGATATATGATCAGCAGTGACAAGTTTAGGAAAAGACTAGGAATAATACACGCCATAGAATACATAAAGAAACAACAGATAATGGTACGATCACGTGATGAGACAGAAAGGTCAAAACACTCCACGAGTTTTTATTAAACACTCTACGAGTTTTCATTAAAACACTCCACGAGTTTTCATTAAACTATACGAAAACACCTACCCAAGTGCCGATCCAAAAAAGATTGCTTAATGGAATATACGAAAAATTAGGAAGTATAACAGTAACAAAGGCCAACAAAAGAGCAAAATACAACAAACTATGTCTCCCCTCAATGCTGAAAGTTAAATGTAAAGTGCCATATCACGCCATGTGGCGAATAGAGAATTTTGTGACCATAATTTGTATAGACCTTCAGCACATGAATTTTGGGGTAATTTGGTCGGTATTACGCCCGTTCCGCTTTACTTTTCCAGAAACAATATGAAAGGTAGATGGG
This sequence comes from Megaustenia siamemsis, assembly GCA_032433765.1. Lineage (NCBI taxonomy): Eukaryota > Metazoa > Mollusca > Gastropoda > Stylommatophora > Ariophantidae > Megaustenia > Megaustenia siamemsis. The sequence goes on from JAVIAB010000091.1 coordinate 29,484,951, forward strand.
GAGGGAAAACAGAAGTACTAAAAATTAGTTGCTACTAAAATATCATTTTAGTCCTATAACCAACAGTTCATCTTTTCAGTTATATCGTTGTCTTTGTCCTCCTCGTATCTCTTTTCCCATTCATCATCATCAAGTATCGGGCCTGCTGGCGTAGATGATCATGTCTCTCCACAACTTTCGATCACGTCAGTTATTTATCATTTCGGTTCTTGACCTTCTGCCAAGCCATTCTCTTAAGCTGTCTGGTATCTCTATCTCTTCGTCCCTCAATTTTCCCAGTTGGTACATAATATTCTAGTTGTTCTCTTCTCATTACATGACCAAAAAATGATGATTGTTTCTTCCTAATATTGGAAATTAGCTCTTTTTTTTTTTTGCTTTGGCCTCTTTCAGAACGTTTTCATTACTCTTCTTAACTGTCCATGGTATTCTCAGGACTTCCGTTTCAAAATGGTGGAATGTTTCACGTTCTCTCGATCGCTGTAGAAAACGCATCTGGAGTCTGATTAATTTCGGCTCTCCGATGCAATTTTCTGTGTTGAAATCAAAATGTTGTTCTACTTAGCAAATCTGCACCGCCGAGTACACACAGCAATGTTTCTTTTTGACAAGTCAATTATTGTGAAAGCGACCTTCACCGTCTAGTATTGAGATGCGGTTTACGTCACATTGAGTGCTGTTCAATGAAACGCATTAATGTGGACTGCTCCGTCAAGTCGACCGAAGATTTTCCTCTTTGGGGAATTTGCACCGTGTTTCGTTCGTTGTGCGCTAACCGTATGGTCTGTTGTTTGATGTGCGACGGGGATAATCCGACGACTAACTGTGTGCTTATATATTCGGTTGGAGTCAAAAACGATATCCTAACATTATCAAGCGCTAAACATTTTACAAATATGACGATCATCATTTTCGGGAGGACGTGAACTTCCGGTATATGGTGGATAGGCGGCAGGAACCATTGAAGGCTATGTCTGAAAAATGTTCCTTGTTGCAGTTTCATCATATTCCAAATTCGGCTTGTTGCAGGAGCTACTGAGTTAAGTTCTCTGTGCACACCGTGAGCTGTGTGTCTCATCCGTTTTGATCATGTTTCTATATTCCAATTGTTTCTTGACGAATGATGCTATCGTATGACAGGGAACAGTTGGCTGTGTTCACTTTCTGTGCGGTTTCGCCTTATGTCTTTTGGCGTGTGCTGAGACTGCAACGATGGGGTCTAAAGTTACCTTTCTTTGTTTGGGACATGAGTTAGTAATTTGGATGATTCCACTGGCACGTGGGGTTGAGCAATTATGGATTTTGATTCGTTTGCAGAGTGATACCGAGGCCTTTCATAACCAAATAACCAATAACCAATGGTATTCTCAACATTCTTCTGTAAAACCACATTTCTACAGACTCCAGTGATTTTCTTGTCTATTGTCCTATTGTCCATGATTCACATCCATATGTTAAGACTGGCTCTACATAACATTTAAGAACTCTTTTTCTTGTTTCTATTGTCAAAAATGGATTGCATAGTATCTTCCTCATTTTTTGGAAAGCTGCTTTTGCCTGAGCCATTCTGCATCTCACCTCTTTTGTACACCTTCCGTCTGAGGTTAACATAGTTCCTAAATATTTAAATTCATTTACCTGTTTTAATATTGTTCCACTTGTCTTTATTTTGCACTGAGGTGATGTCTTTTTCTTTGTCGTTACCATTACCTCTGTCTTTTCCCATTAACTTTGCCTATTATCACGCGACACCCTCACCCAACCAAAGCATGATACTTCACATCTCGCCACGCTCATTCACTGCTTCTAGAAGCTCTTGAGAGATAAGTCCCTCACTTTAGCCAGGCTCCAAGTAGTCAAACTATTAAAGGCAAAATGCGGTTGTTTCCGCGCTCACACACTTGAACGCTTCCCTTGCTGACGACATTAAAAAGCTGTCAGACACTGCTAGCTCGAGACTTTCACAGCGAACATTTTGTTTTCTAGTTATATATACTTGGCAGAGAGTCAAACGGCAGAGCTATACGGATTGATGTATTAATAATAAAGTAAAAAATCTATCTATCTATCTATCTATCTATCTATCTATCTATCTATCTATCTATCTATCTATCTATCTATCTATCTATCTATCTATCTATCTATCTATCTATCTATCTATCTATCTATCTATCTATCTATCTATCTATCTATCTATCTATCTATCTATCTATCTATCTATCCATCTATCCATCCATCCATCCATCCATCCATCCATCCATCCATCCATCCATCCATCTATCTATCTATCTATCTATCTATCTATCTATCTATCTATCTATCTATTTTGCCCGCCCGCCGGTCCATCCATACATCTGTATGTTCATACATCCATTAATTCATCCATCCATTTATCTATCCATTCATCAATCCATCTAGTGTATCTTTCACAGTTTCTCTCCATCTTTCATTGTATGTCTGATTACTGACAGTCTGTTAGCTTCCATGTATTCTTTAAGTTAGCCTGTCAGTCTGTCTGTTCTTCTGGCCGCCTGCTTGTTTGTCTGTCCATGCATCTGACTGCTTGACTTGTTTCTTATTCTATTCTTATAACTTTCCTCTGTGTCTGTCTAAGAGACAGCATCCTCACTGAGACATAACTGCATTAACTGTCTGCATGTTTGCTTGAATGTCTCCTCTACTGTCTGCATGTTTGCTTGAATGTCTCCTCTACTGTCTGCATGTTTGCTTGAATGTCTCCTCTACTGTCTGCATGTTTGCATGAATGTCTCCTCTACTGTCTGCATGTTTGCTTGAATGTCTCCTCTACTGTCTGCATGTTTGCTTGAATGTCTCCTCTACTGTCTGCATGTTTGCTTGAATGTCTCCTCTACTGTCTGCATGTTTGCTTGAATGTCTCCTCTACTGTCTGCATGTTTGCTTGAATGTCTCTTCTACTGTCTGCGTGTATGCTTGAATGTCTCTTATACTGTCTGCATGCATGCTTGAGTGTCTCCTCTACTGTCTGCATGTTTGCTTGAATGTCTCCTCTACTGTCTGCATGTTTGCTTGAATGTCTCCTCTACTGTCTGCATGTTTGCTTGAATGTCTCCTCTACTGTCTGCATGTTTGCTTGAATGTCTCCTCTACTGTCTGCATGTTTGCTTGAATGTCTCCTCTAATGTCTGCATGTTTGCTTGAATGTCTCCTCTACTGTCTGCATGTTTGCTTGAATGTCTCCTCTACTGTCTGCATGTTTGCTTGAATGTCTCCTCTACTGTCTGCATGTTTGCTTGAATGTCTCCTCTACTGTCTGCATGTTTGCTTGAATGTCTCGTATACTGTCTGCATGTATGCTTGAATGTCTCTTCTACTGTTTGCATGTATGCTTGAATGTCGCTTCTTCTGCCTGCATGTTTGCTTGAATGTCTCTTCTACTGTCTGCATGTTTGCTTGAATATCGCTTTATGCGTCTATCTTTCTTTTTGTCTACCTCTCCTTGTCATTCTGCATGTTTCATCTATTCTCAGAGACTATGACCTTCCTGTTTCCTAATCTTTTTTCAACGCATGAAGACACTTTAGAGTAATCAAATAACTTATTGAATAGAATCTGCAGACGACACAGTCCTTAGCAGTAGCAATGTAACAATGTAGCAATGTAACAATGTAGCAATGTAACAATGTAACAATGTCAATACGATACGAATAAAAAATATGCCCTTCATCAATGGATACTGGGAAATGACTTGATATCAACCTAGAAAAGTCGAGAGTAATGAAAATCATTTTTTTTAGAAGAAGGAAAGATAAATCTTAAATGAAATGAATGGAAGAAGTAGATCACTTCATATGTATTTCGGAAGTTATATGGATCAAGGAGACAAAAAGAAAGGAATTAATATCAGAACAACAAAGGCAGAAATGAATTTCAGAAACCTTGATAAAATGTGGAAATAAAAGTTGCTGAGCACAAAAATACAAATCTTGACATTTTCAAATCAAATGTATTGTCATGTATGTCATAGCATGTCTCTTTCATGTATGTGATAGCTGGAAAACAACTATTGAAAGATAATCAAATATCGAGAAACCGATACAAAACGAGTTTTATATTCATTCTAGCCTGACTACAAATGACAAGGGGTAGGGTTAGATCCCAACCGACGGCTTCCGGGTTCACCCAGCCTTAAATCGGTACCGGATTTTTTTTTCTGGTAAAGTAAAGCGGCACGGGCGTAATACCTACCACATTACCTCAAAAATTATGTTTCGAAGCTCTGTAAAATTTATGGTCACTAACACCATATTCCCTATACGCCACTTGGCATGACGGGGGTACTTTACTTCACTTTTTACTGTGCAATACAATCTTCATCCCACCGTTGTGATACCAATGCCAGTCCTGGACCATAGATGCAAGAACAAGAAGAAAAATAATCGCTACTGAGATGAAATGTGTTAGACGAATGACAGGAAAAAGCCTTGAAGATAAGATCAGAACTAAAGAACTGAGAAAAAAGTTTGAAATAATTCTCGCCATAGAATATATAAAAAAAAAACAGATAAAAATGGTTTGTCCACGTGATAAGGCAGAAAAATCAAAACACAAAATAACGAGCCTTCGAAAAACGTTGCGACCAGACCGAAGGGCCGACTTAAACACCAGACCGAAGGGCCGACCATGCAAAAGATGGATTGACGGAATAATAGAAACACTAGGAAACATATAACAGCAACAGAGGCGAACAGATTAGCAAAAAACCGCAAATTATATCTCCTCTAAACGCTGAAAGCTATTTGAGGAATGAAAGAGGAAGAAAAAAAGAGGATTTAATGCGATAGAAATATAGGGTGATAGCATGAATGTTTAACAAAACCAAATTGTTAATTAGTCGAAACTCAAGATAATTATAGCACACGTCAAAGAGTCCTTTTTTAATGGTGAATATATACGGCATAAATATTTGTTAATAACTACAAGTAAAGTCTACAGCAGCAAGCAAGTTAGTCTTCAATATCATCAGGGACCACGTCTACTATTATTTAGGGCTTCACAATTTACAATTTTGACAAACATCAAAGAAATTCGCCGCTTTAAGAAAACTGCAGCTGCAAGATATTTGTTAAATATACATTTAAAGGGTCTTTTGCATTCTAATAACATTTGGAAAATTTCAACAGTATTTAACAAACGGTTTCTGAGCAATAGCGTTTTGAAGTTGGGCAAGTGATTTGAAACGAGCTATAGTGTTGGTAATCATGTATCTCCACAACATTTCACCTCTACAGTTATTTCTCATTTCTGATGGTTATTTCTTATATCTCGTTTCTGATGTTTATTTCTTATATCTCATTTCTGATGTTTATTTCTGATATCTCGTTTCTGATGTTTATTTCTTATATCTCATTTCTGATGTTTATTTCTTATTTCTCATTTGTGATGTTTATTTATTATATCTCAAAACCCAACATATCTTGACGGCACCATGAATCGCAGAATGACTTGGAAAAATCAGATAGACAGAGCAAGCAAAAAAAGCCAGAAAACGAACTAATATTATGAAGAAATTGGCAGGAACGGAATGGGGCGCAGACAGCAATATCTTGAAACGACTGTACGTAGGAAGAGTCAGACCAGTCCTTAAGTATGGAGTCACAGCCTGGGCAATGGCTTCCAAATCACACCTTAGCAAAATTAACAGAACACAGAATCAAGCTGCCCGTATCATCACTGTTGCTATGAAATCTACACCTATCTAGACTCTATAAACAGTAACGGTTTACAACCCTTAGATGACATACGGGTTACTAAAGTATTACAACAAGCGGAGAAATATAGAAGGCCCCTAAGCCACCCCATGCACAATAGAATAATTGATTGCGGAAAAGTACGATTAAGGAAGAGCAACTTCGCTGCAATCTCCAATGAACCAACTACTAGAGAACCAGTACTTTCCCAAATAATATCGAAACCCTTGGGCCCATCTGATATGTCTCCTCATGGAAAACACAAAATACCAGAACTTAGGGAAGATATAACAGGAATCATGAAAAAAGGCACCCAATCAGACATAGAAAGAAAACACGTTGCAGAAAAACACATAAACGATACCTACCCACATGACTTTTGGTCCCACATATACATAGATGGCTCTGCTACAAATGCCACCAGAAATGGAGGGGGGGGAGTGTGTTCTTGACGCTGAATAACCAGGACGAGATAACCAAGTCAATAGCTACTGGGAAATTCTCAAACAACTTTAAAGCAGAAACTGAGGCCCTCAGAGATGCTTGCAACACTGGCTACTCAACACAAAAATAACATGCACAATAAATTGGTAATTCTGACTGATGCAATGTCAGTACTATAGTCCGTTCAGATTCGTTTGCCGAGATGTTATGATTTATAATTCAAAAAGTTCTTGATGATTTCACATGATTTTTGGCATACGGTGTTAAAATGTCCATGTCACGAGAACATATGTGTTACTCGATGTCTAGCTATAACGGTTTTCTTAAAGCGGCGAATTCCTTTGATCTTTGCCCATTTAACTATTATTTTGACCCTAATCAAAATGTTTTACAGTAATCTAGTGCAACGATGACCCATAGGCGTGTCCATAAAATTTTACTTGGTGGCAAGTATACAAATTTTAAATTATATATAGAACTTTTGTTCGTAGAGTCAATTTGATATAGTTCCATGCTCTTGGTGTGAGTTTCCCAAATGTTGTCGCTGCCTTTCAAATACGTACATTTAGTTCCTCATCTAAGGAAAGTGTGGCTGTAATAGTGGATCCAAGATAGCTGAACTTCTGTACTGACTCAAGCAGGCTTCCATTCAAAGTAATGGTTGTTGGTTTGCTTATAACATATTTTTGATTGCTTGGGTGGTCTTGAACAATAAACTGTTTAACAAATCAACTAGGAAATTTTGCAAATCAAACTATTTATCTGTAGACTTAATCAGAGTAATGATCATTCAGAATCAGACGAGTCAAATAGGTCGATTACTGCTTTCGGCTGAACAAACAACAAACCATCCTTTTTCCAATATTCCTCTTCTTGTCGTAACACATGATCCTCACATTTTACCCAGTAGTCTTTATTTATATTTGATAGAGCCTGATTTGTAAGTGTCTCAACATCGCATAATTTGAAAGTTTTATTTGTATATGCTACGTGTCCTTTAACTTTTGCCCAAACTAGTTCTATAGGATTTAAGTGTGCATGATATGGAGGTAGTCTCAAACATCTATGGCCATGTTCTTGAATTAACTTGTCTATTTTAAATATCTTTGTACGTTGTGTCTGTTTTACAAGGCTAAGCAATTCGGGTTTCAAGTAGCTGTCGTTAACTTGTATGTGTTCTTTTATGAGCCACGTTTTGATTGCATCTTTTGTACTTGATGATGTTGGGATTCTATCTTCTACGTTAACTACGTTATGGTATGAAGCATTGTCCATTATCAGACAAGAAGGTCGATCTAATATTGGAAGGATACTTTTCTCGATCCAGTCTTTAAATATGTGCCCATTCATTTCGGAGTGGTAGTCTCTATTGTCTATGGATTTTGAAATGAAAACGAGATGAGCATTCTGCAACAACCCATTATGTCTGCTACCTGCATGTGCAACTATCAAACGTTGCCCTTTACTGCTTGGTACTGATCTTTTAATACTTCCATCTGCTAACTGCCATTCCTTTAATGTTATGCTCAGTAAAATATTTTGCCTTTATATTCATTCTCACATAGACTTGCAGAAGATAATATGGATAGTGCCGCCTCCTTTCTGTAAATATTGAGATTTGCCTCTGAATTATGACTCGAACTCGAGTCTACGGCCGTGATTTTGACGTCACATAATTTCCGGTTTCGGCTAAAATGTCATTTTGTGCTAAACGGGAAATTTCATATGTAACATTTCTTTATAAAAATTTATAGTGGAAACATAACTATTTTAGGACGGTGCGCATTCAGCCGTGAAGGTCATGCCTATATGTTAAAGAATCAGTTGTGAGATGTAAGCATCTACATAATCCCGCCGGTGTTTATAATATCGATTAACTTTTTTTTAATATAGGTTAAATAAGGCATCTTTGAAACTGGATCACATTTCTTTGATAAAAAAATATTTTTATAGCGACATTAGTATTCTAAACCTAACTTCAAAAGATCAATGCAAATGAACAATAAGTTTTTGAAAAAAATAAATTAATGTCTAGGCAAACGAATGTGAACGGACTATAACAGCTCTAAAAAGCCCCAAGAACAATGAACTAGATCACTTGAGAACAACGCTAGACCAACTATGCAATAACTTTCAGAGAGTAGTCATTCAGTGGATAAAATCACACTGTAATATACACGGGAACGAACGCGCAGACAAATTAGATAAAGAGGGAGGGAGATTACCACAAGGGAACCATCCGCTCAGTTATGATGAAGCCAAATCCATCCTCAAAGGTCAGTATCATGAAAAATGGAAACGAGAACACCCAAAGCATAACGAGAAGGACGGTTACCACCAATTATCAAGTGGGGATCAGGTCGTCATACTTTGCCTACGCATTTCCCACAATATAATGAGATATCACATGTTAACCAAATTCAAACTCCCAGCACCAGAACTGGAAGTTGTCAGTGATCTACAGCTGATGGCTTGTGCCAGGATCGGTGAACCAGAACCATCCAGACCCTGCTCCACCTTTCCGTGGTGCCTATAGTAACAGACTAACCTGTCTAGTCTGGCCAAGCGAGTGTGGATCGAAAAGGGAAGACAACCCGGTACTAAAAAAATGTCATGCTGAAGTCGGATGTGTTGAGCCGAAAGGCGCAAATATCACATACTGTAAACCACAACACAACGCAGACACGCCAACTTAACGTCCTTTTAAGGGCGGATGATGACGAGGTACACTCTTTAAGTCATCGGGCGAACGCAAGCAAGTAAACAAAATAGGTACAACGAGCCCATACCACTGTACACTGGATAATACGACTACAAAACATGTTCTACAGGATTGCCCCCAGGGTACAGTCCTGAGAAGAGCAATGCGGTTCACACCAACCTCCCTGGAAGAAAATCTATATGGGACAATTGACTCACTAAAACAGACAGCTGACTTCATGAGAGAGTCTGGAATCCTACTCTGATTGCCTCTTGATCGCAGATAGATATATATCTCACTTCTGATGTTTATTTCTTATTTCTCATTTCTAATGTTTATTTCTTATTTCTCATTATCCTAAACTTGTATATCTTCTCTTTTATAAGTTTTAAAATTAATGTGTAAACGTTTTAATATATATGAACATTGCGTTCATTGGGTGTCCGGTTAGCGCAATCGATAGGCGGTTGGCTTACCACGGCAACAGCCGGGGTTCGTACCCTGGCGAGGACACCTGGGTTTTACTAATTCCCTAAAAATTAGTAGGAGCCGCGATAGCTCAGTGGTTAGTGAACTGGACTACTACGGACAAGGGGTAGGGTTCGATCCCAACCGACGGCTCCGGGTTCACCCAGCCTTAAATGGGTACCGGATTTTTTCTGGGAAAGTAAAAGCAGCACGGGCGTAATACCGACCACATTACCCCAAAAATCATGTGCTGAAGGTCTGTAAAATATAGGGTCACTAACACCATATTTCCCTATACGCCACTCGGCGTGACGGGGGTACTTTACTTTTTTTACTTTTTATTGCGTTCATTGCTTGTGTTTTTCGATTTTTTTACAGACCTTCGGCAATTGATTTTTGGGGTAATGTGGTCGGTATTTACGCCCGTGCCGCTTACTTTCCCAGAAAAATAATCCGGTACCCATTTAAGACTGGTGAACCCGGGGCCGTCGGTTGGGATCGAACCCTACTTCTTGTTGATGGTCGTTGTGGCAGTACTGATAGACTTTGCCAACCTTCCCCATTTCTCTCTCTGTAGTCATTATGTGGGAATCTGCAAAGCTGAGGCCAGTCTATTTTCTTATGTTATCTTCCCATCTCTTTCTCTGTCTGCTTCTCCTTCTCGTTGCCTTCACAGTTCCTTGCAGACTTATCTTTGCTAGACCACACGATCGAGATACATGCCCAAACCATTTCACTTTGCACGATGTAGGGGCTGTATTGAAATAGATACGTTGAAAACCCTCGTGCTGAAACTTTCTATTCAAAAATTGAACTAAAATATTAATCCCAGACAGATTGGAAAATAAATAAATAAATAAACACTTTTCGACCCATCTAGTCGGGGTCATGACTCATTTGTTTGGTAACTACAGAATGATCACACCAGGTCGGCGCGATCTCGTTAGATATGATTGCGCCCGTTTTGAGCCAGATCAAGAACACAATACACAACAAACATAAAAACATCGAAACAAGAACATGAAAATTGGGTGGGGAGGATCTAACGATTTGTGCAGACGCAATAAACATCCGATAAAATGATCACCTCATCTGTGTTATGTTGACATCTCATTATTTTGTTATGAGTCTGTCTGCTCTATTTTTATGTTTTCCCCCTAAAGCAATATGTTCTCGTTTTGCTATATCAATTCTTTATCTCTTTTTCTCTCTCTTATTTAGTATATGTGCATTTTACTCTCTTCTCTTTCAATTTCTCCTCACTAAGTACATTTATCACAGCTTCATTTCCTTTTTTCGTTGTTTTAAAATATCTTCATACCTCCATCAACATAATTATCCTATGTCTGTCTTCACTACCACTCAATCTGTCTTCATTATCACTCAATCAGTCTTCACTACCACTCAATCTGTCTTCACTACCACTCAATCTGTCATCACTACCACTCAGTCTGTCTTCACTACCATTCAGCCTGTCTTCACTACCACTCAGTCTGTCTTCACTACCACTCAGTCTGTCTTCACTACCACTCAGTCTGTCTTCACTATCACTCAGTCTGTCTTCACTACCAGTCAATCTGTCTTCACTACCACTCAGTCTGTCTTCACTATCACTCAATCTGTCTTCACTACCACTCAATCTGTCTTCACTACCACTTAGAATGTCTTCACTACAACTCAGTCTGTCTTCACTACCACTCAGTCTGTCTTCACTATCACTCAATCTGTCTTCACTACCACTCAGCCTGTCTTCACTATCACTCAATCTGTCTTCACTACTACTCAGTCTGTCTTCACTATAACTCAATCTGTCTTCACTACCACTCAGTCTGTCTTCACTACCACTTAGAATGTCTTCACTACAACTCAGTCTGTCTTCACTACCACTCAGTCTGTCTTCACTATCACTCAATCTGTCTTCACTACCACTCAGTCTGTCTTCACTATCACTCAATCTGTCTTCACTGCCACTCAATCTGTCTTCACTATCACTCAATCTGTCTTCACTACCACTCAGCCTGTCTTCACTACCACTCAGTCTGTCGTCACTATCACTCAATCTGTCTTCACTACCACTCAGTCTGTCTTCACTATCACTCAATCTGTCTTCACTGCCACTCAATCTGTCTTCACTATCACTCAATCTGTCTTCACTACCACTCAGCCTGTCTTCACTACCACTCAGCCTGTCTTCACTATCACTCAGTCTGTCTTCACTACCACTCAGGCTGTCTTCACTACCACTCAGTCTGTCTTCACTACCACTCAGCCTGTCTTCACTATCACTCAGTCTGTCTTCACTACCACTCAGTCTGTCTTCACTACCACTCAGTCTGTCTTCACTACCACTCAGTCTGTCTTCACTACCACTCAGTCTGTCTTCACTATCACTCAATCTGTCTTCACTACCACTCAGTCTGTCTTCACTACCACTCAGTCTGTCTTCACTACCACTCAGTCTGTCTTCACTACCACTCAGTCTGTCTTCACTATCACTCAATCTGTCTTCACTACCACTCAGTCTGTCTTCACTATCACTCAATCTGTCTTCACTGCCACTCAATCTGTCTTCACTATCACTCAATCTGTCTTCACTACCACTCAGCCTGTCTTCACTACCACTCAGCCTGTCTTCACTATCACTCAGTCTGTCTTCACTACCACTCAGGCTGTCTTCACTACCACTCAGTCTGTCTTCACTACCACTCAGTCTGTCTTCACTACCACTCAGCCTGTCTTCACTATCACTCAGTCTGTCTTCACTACCACTCAGTCTGTCTTCACTACCACTCAGTCTGTCTTCACTATCACTCAGTCTGTCTTCACTACCACTCAGCCTGTCTTCACTACCACTCAGCCTGTCTTCACTACCACTCAGCCTGTCTTCACTATCACTCAGTCTGTCTTCACTACCACTCAGTCTGTCTTCACTACCACACAGTCTGTCTTCACTACCACTCAGTCTGTCTTGCTACCACTCAGTCTGTCTTCACTACCACTCAGGCTGTCTTCACTACCACTCAGTCTGTCTTCACTACCACTCAGTCTGTCTTCACTACCACTCAGGCTGTCTTCACTACCACTCAGCCTGTCTTCACTACCACTTAGAATGTCTTCACTACCACTCAGTCTGTCTTCACTACCACTCAGGCTGTCTTCACTACCACTCAGCCTGTCTTCACTACCACTTAGAATGTCTTCACTACCACTCAGTCTGTCTTCACTACCACTCAGCCTGTCTTCACTACCACTCAGTCTGTCTTCACTACCACTTAGAATGTCTTCACTACCACTCAGGCTGTCTTCATTACCACTCAGTCTGTCTTCACTACCACTCAGTCTGTCTTCACTTTCACCCAAATGTAATAATTCTGCGTCTCCCTTCACTATCACTCAGTCTGTCTTCACTACCACTAAATCTGATTCACTACCACTAAATCTGTCTTCACTACCACTAAATCTGTCTTCACTACCACTAAATCTGTCTTCACTACCACTAAATCTGATTCACTACCACTAAATCTGTCTTCACTACCACTAAATCTGTCTTCACTACCACTAAATCTGATTCACTACCACTAAATCTGTCTTCACTACCACTAAATCTGTCTTTACTACCACTAAATATGTCTTCACTATCACCCAAATGTAATAATTCTGCGTCTCCCTTCACTATCACTCAGACTGCTTTCACTATCATGGAAATATAATAACTTCACGTCTCCCTTCACTCAAATGTAATAATTACGCGTCTCCCTTCACTATCACTGAAATATAATAACCCCACGTCTCCCTTCACTACGACTCAGTCTGTCTTCACTCAAATATAACTCAAATATATGTATACTCAAATATAACAACTCCACGTTTCACTTCACTACCACTCAAATGTAATAACTCCACAGCTACCTTCACTACCACTCAAATGTAATAACTCCACAGCTCCCTTCACTACCACTCAAATGTAATAACTCCACAGCTCCCATCACTACCACTTAAATGTAATAACTCCACAGCTCCCTTCACTACCACTTAAATGTAATAACTCCACAGCTCCCTTCACTACCACTCAAATGTAATAACTCCACAGCTCCCTTCACTACCACTCAAATGTAATAACTCCACAGCTCCCATCACTACCACTCAAATGTAATAACTCCACAGCTCCCTTCACTACCACTCAAATTTAATAACTCCACAGCCCCCTTCACTACCGCTCAAATGTAATAACTCCATGGTTCCCTTCACTACCACTCAAATGTAATAACTCCACGGTTCCCTTCACTACCACTCAAATGTAATAACTCCACGGCTCCCTTCACTACCACTCAAATGTAATAACTCCACGTCTCCCTTCACTACCACTCAAATGTAATAACTCCACGGTTCCCTTCACTACCACTCAAATGTAATAACTCCACGTCTCCCTTCACTACCACTCAAATGTAATAACTCCACGTCTCCCTTCACTACCACTCAAATGTAATAACTCCACGGTTCCCTTCACTGCCACTCAAATGTTAATAATAACCACGCCTCCCTTCACTACCACTCAAACGTAATAACCCCTCGTCTCCCTTCACTACCACTCAAATGTAATAACTCCACGTCTCCCTTCACTACCACTCAAATGTAATAACCCCTCGTCTCCCTTCACTACCACTCAAATGTAATAATCCCACGGCTCCCATCACTACTACTCAGTCTCCCTTCACTACCACTCCAATATAATAATTCAACGGCTCCCTTTACTATCACTCAAATGTAATATCCCCACGGCTCTCATTACTACTACTCATTCTCCTTCACTACCACTCAAATGAAATAACTCCACGTCTTCCTCTACAACTCAAATGAAATATCTCCACATATCCCTTCACTTACACTAGTCTCCCTACAATCCCCACCCAGTGACAATAATTTTGCGATATGCCTGCCAGCATGTTTTGATCTTCTTTAGTCCTGTCATAAATTGCTGCCCAAAACTCAAAATCAATTTTCTTGATCAGTTTTCATTAGCACTCCGTGTTTGGCGTATTGTTTTGTATTACTGCATGCCGGATTAGATTTCCCCCGACCTTAAAATAATATTTTAACCTATTATAGTCCTTTCGTAAATTCATGAGCATGTTTGCTTTTGATTTGTGTGAAAACAACCAATTAGATCGCAGTGATTTTTTCGCATGCAGCCTGGGAATATCCATGAGACAAAAATATTGCTATTTTTCGATTCCACAGATATAACATATATTTGCATTTCGGCGAATTCATTTGATCATTTAAGACTCAAATTTGCAACAATTAGTTTTGCCCTTCGGTCACCATTACACCTCAGGGTGTCCTAACTTCAACCCAAATTGAATGATGGTAGATACATCATTTAAATATGAATATCAAAGCAAGCCTTCATGTGGGAAACAACAGGTGAGAGGAAAAGAGGAAGACCCCGGGAGACACTGAGAAGAACATTAATGAGAGAGGCAAGAGCAGCAGGAATCGGCTCCCTCGGTGAGATATAGCTGCTTGCACAGAACAGAGGCAAATAGCGAGATTTGATAAAATATCTTTAAAAGAATTGAAAACTGCTAGAACAAAAATTTAGATAAGAGAGGGAGTATCTTGGTCTACGCCCTATGGGCCGGCTACGGCTCGAAAGATCAATAGATAGATAGATAAATAGATACATTTTTATACGGAAATATATTTCTTGCTATTGTACATTCACAAACGATGCAGGAAAACACAAATGAACTATCATCAATAGCCAGCAAAATTGGGCTTGAGGTCAATCATGAAAAGACTAAAGTCATGAAAAGTTTAATTCCAACAAGTGACAAAATATACATGGAAAACAAACCAGTAGAAGAGATCGATCACTTTATCTATCTTGGAAGTCACATTGATCGAGAAGGGGATACGAGCAAAGAAATTAGAATCAGACTGGCTAAAGCAGCAATGTCTTTCAGAAGCCTTGAAAAGTTGTGGAAATCAAAACTCATTAGCACAAACACAAAACTTAGGCTATTCAAATCAAATGTACTATCAACCCTTACGTATGCGTGTGAAAGCTGGAAAACAACAAGAGATATAGAAACAAAGTTGAACGCATTCGAAAATAAATGTCTAAGGAAAATACTTGGTATAGAATGGAACGAATTCAAAACAAACGAGGAAATTAGAGAAATCGCCAATCAACCACTAATATCTTCAGTAATAAAGAAAAGACGATGGTCATACGTTGGACATGTGATGAGAAGAGATAATAATCGAATAACAAAGCAAGCCCTCATATGGGAAACAACAGGTAAAAGAAAAAGAGGAAGACCCAGGGAGACACTGAGAAGAACATTGATGAGAGAGGCAAGAGCAGCAGGAATCGGCTCCCTCAATGAGATAGAACTGCTTGCACAGAACAGAGACAGATGGCGAGATTTGATAAAATATCTTTAAAAGAAAACTGCTAGAACAAAAATTCATATAGGAGAAGGTGTATCTTGGTCTACGCCCTATGGGCCGGTTACGGCTCGAAAGGTCAATAGATAGTACATTCACATAACCATTTGTTCAAAATACGCTTATTCATCTCATGTTGTTATTCGGTCTGTCAACAAAATATGGTCTCCATCATTTCGAATGTGACGATTCCAAGAGTTTGATAATGGCTGGACATAAATAATTTTCGATATGCGGATAACAGTCTTAATAGCAGAGACAGAGAATGAACTACAAGAAATGATAGACATAATAGTAAAAGAAAGCAACAATAAAGGTCTCAGTCTGAATAGTAAGAAAACAGAAGTAATGGTCATATCAAAGAAACAATCATCACCATTATGCAGCATAAAAATAAACAGGACAATTCTGAAACAATACTTGGGCACAATAATTACATCAGATGGAAGAATCACCACAGAAATAAAAAGCAGAATAGCTCAGTCCAAAATAGCATTTCAGAAAATAAAAAAATATCTTATGTAACAAAGAAAATATCTATGTCAATAGAAATGAGATAGAGAGTTCATCGGTGCTATATAGAACCAATTCTGACCTATGGAAGCGAATCATGGACAGTAGACAAAGACATGAAAAGGCGATTAGAGGCCACAGCGATGGGATTTCTCAGAAGAAATTTGAAAGTTCCCTGGTCAGCTAAAAAGACCAATGAGGAAGTTCTAAAAGAGCTTAACGGAGCTCCTAAAAAAACATCAGAAAGAAACAATCAACATTTTTCGAGCACATCATGAGAAGAGGAAAGTTGGAATATTTGGTTACAACTGGCAAAATAAAAGGAAAAAGATATCGTGGACGACAATGAGAGAAAATACTGGATAGCTTGGTGTCATGGCATGGAAAACAGTCAACAACAGAACTGATACGATGCACCGTGGATAGATGATTGTGGAAGGACATGATCGCCTACGCCAACCGGTATGGCACATGATGATGATGATGAATGGCTGGACAAACTGCAATCGTTGTCAGTACTTGTCTTCCACTCGTAACACATGTACAACACACTTCTTCCAGAACCGAATGTCCATACTTGAGAGAAACTCACGTGTCAGAACTTCAATATCACACATGTACAACACACTTCTTCCAGAACCGAATGTCCATACTTGAGAGAAACTCACGTGTCAGAACTTCAATATCACACATATACAACACACTTCTTCCAGAACCGAATGTCCATACTTGAGAGAGACTCACGTGTCAGAACTTCAATATCACACATGTACAACACACTTCTTCCAGAACCGAATGTCCATACTTGAGAGAAACTCACGTGTCAGAACTTCAACATCACACATATTTAAACGCCCTGTTCTGGTCTGCAACATTGTCTTTTGACTTTAGCCCACACAAGCTTGATCGAATTGAGGTGCGCATGATATGCATGGAGTCGTCACACAGAAGTGTGGCCTTGTCCTTCAATGATTTTGTTAATATGATGCACGTTTTTCTTTTTTTTTTTTTGTATTCCTAACAAGTTGCAACAACTCAGATTGTAGATATGTGTCGTCAAATAAGATATTTTCCTGAGCAAATCATGTTTTAATTTGATCTTTTGCATTTGATGTAGTTGGTACTTTGTTTTCCGCTGACACATCAATGTGATATGATGCATTATCCATTACTAGGCATACAGATCTATTGTGGTTTGGAAAAAAGATCGTTCTCCAAACCAGCGCCTGAAAATGTGTCCACTCATTTCTGTGTGGTTGAAACCATCGGCACTTTTGATTGAAAAATAAGTCCAGAGTCAAGGGCAAGGCCGTTTTTACAGCTTCCAGCATGAGTTAGCATGATACACTGGCCTTTGCTGCTGGGAATTGTTCTTTTCTGTTCACCCTCTACTGATTGCCTTTCTTTCGCATGTATGTGGTGAACATTGATTTGTCCAAATATAAAATATCATAGCCTTGACTCCGCCGCTCACGGATCTGCCTCAGGTTTTAGCTTCGAGCAGCTATCAAATATGGTTTTCCACAAATAATATTCATGCTGCCTAGAGTTTTTCTGAAAGTGAAGCAGACGGCTCGTACAATTTTCCACAGAGTACTTTTAGAATTCTCAATATTACAGTCTGCATGTAATATTAATTTCAATTTCCTGAAAGTAACAAGTACATTTGTAGCAAACATTTTAAATATGCCCCGTCTTATGACATCTACGTCAAAGTCGTCATCTTTCCTTTTCCTTCCTTCCTTGACATGAGTGCACTCTGAGTCTTGTTTAATTCAACGGGAAAAGGATGAACTATCCACACTAATCGCCAGTTGCGTTCGTCTCTCTGGGGCATGAATACCTCAATATAAATGACTCATCTTCGATTCCCTGCGGAAGTGCTGCTATAGTAAAACGGTAAACCTTCTGCCCTGTTATAAATTTTCATTCAAACTCATTAGGGGAAAGAAGCCTTATACCACAATAACTTCACAATAACAATAGAATACGAATTCTATTTGAATGTCTGCGTCGCATCATTATAACCTTACTTGTTTACCCGTTTTAACAGAAAGTTGATTTGGTGCTCATACATGTTTACCCCTTTATGTGTCAATTTGAGAGTTTCTTGTCATCTAGTCATTGATTGCTATCTTCTATATAATGTTGTTGTGGCTAGCTGTTAAATCCCGTGATCTATTTGTACTGACTTAATTTATACTTTCTTACCGCTGTTAAAACTCATGATGTAGGCCTGTGTTGCTGGTCGTAAATTTGCTAACTGTGGAATGCAGTCGTACCTTTCTTTATCTTTCACCGCTATTTCTTTTCTCCTGTAACTTTCACCGTTACATTGCTTTTAACTTTCACCTTTATCTTTTCTCCCTTAAGTTTCGTTATTTGTATTTCTTTTTTTTTACCTTCCAACTTTACCTTTCCTATTCACCTTTACCTTTTTCATGTATATTTCCCATTTATCTTTCATCTTTACATTTTTCATGTATATTTCCCATTTATCTTTCACCTTTACCTTTTTCATGTATATTTCCCATTTATCTTTCACCTTTACATTTCCCTTTTAACTATCACCGTTACGTTTCACCTATATCGTATTGTGAGTAAAGTAAACTGTGACGGCAAGACCTGACGAACGGCATTACTCGAAACTGTTCTTTTCCATTCTGATTTATTTTGATCATCATCACATAGTGGCATGCAGTAACGTTAAGCTTTTTTTTTTGTTGTTCGGATCATCATCATCACATAGTGGCATGCCGTAAAGTTAAGCTTTTGGTTTGTTGTTCGGATCATCATCATGATTGCATACCTGACGAATCCATAGGTGCTTCGATATTTCTCTCGAGAAAATCCCAGGAGAACCCTAACCAACGTTTACTCACTCCGTAGCACGGCCTGGGATCCACTGTGGGATTAGGTTTTTATTGTCAATTTTGCCCAGACAGCGGCCAAATGTTTGACCTACTCTTTTTTATTTTAAAACCCAAAGGGTTCATTTAACGTGCGCTAGTGCACACGGGATCGCATGTTTATCGCCGTTATTCGTGAGGCCTAGACATGGAACCGCAGATTAATTTGTACTATTTTTGACAAATCTTTGCCTGAATTTGGGTGTTCGCCTTCAAGTCAAAACGTGTCTGCTTTGAATCCCGTTTGGAATTATTGTGAAGCCTTTTATTTTCTTCATTGATCAATCCCGTTTGGAATTATTGTGAAGCCTTTTATTTTCTTCATTGATCAATCCCGTTTGGAATTATTGTGAAGCCTTTTATTTTCTTCATTGATCAATCCCGTTTGGAATTATTGTGAAGCCTTTTATTTTCTTCATTGATCAATCCCGTTTGGAATTATTGTGAAGCCTTTTATTTTCTTCATTGATCAATCCCGTTTGGAATTATTGTGAAGCCTTTTATTTTCTTCATTGATCCAGTGATCCATGATTATACAAAGAAGTTACGACGGTGTTTTCTGTTGCCTTCCGTCGGTTTGTGTAAAGCCAGTCTTAGCCAGGATGTGAATTATGGAAAATATGACAACAGACAAGAAAATCACTGGAGACGTTAGAAGTGTGGTTTTACAGAAGAATGTTGAGAATACCATGGACAGCTAAGAAGAATAATGAAAACGTTATGAAAGAGGCCAAATAAAAAGAGAGCTAATTTCCAGAATTAGGTAGAAACAATCATCATTTTTTGGCCATGTAATGAGAAGGGAAGAGCTGGATATATTGTAACAACTGGGAAAATTGAGGACAAAGAGATAGAGGGAAGGAAATAGAAAAGATACCAGGCAGCTGAAGAGAATGGCTTGGCAGAAGATCAACAACAGAAATGATAATGGTTATGGTTATGGTTATGGAAGGCCCCGGTATCACTGCAAACGAATTAAAATCCATAATTGCTCAACCGCCCGTGACAGTGAAATCATCCGAATTGCTATCTCATCTCCCAAACAAAGAAAGGTAGATGTAGTCTCCATCATAGCAGAGTCTCAGCACACGCCAAAAGACATAAGGCCAAACGCACAGAAAGTGAACACAGCCATCTGTTCTCCATCATACGATATCATCAGTCATCGTAAACAATCGGAATATCGAAACATGATCAAAACAGATGAAACGCACAGCACACTGTGTGCACAGAGCACGTAACTCAGTAGCTCCTGCAACAAGCCGGACTTAGAATATAAGGAAACTGCAACAAGGAACACTTTTCAGACATAGTCCTTAATAGTTCCTGTCGGTTGTCCACCATATTGACCGGAAGTTCACGTCCTTCTGAAAATGATGATCGTCATTTAATTTTTTTAAATGTATATCGCTTAATGATGTTAGGACATCATTTTGACTCCAAATCCGAATATATGAAGAAATGATAAAAATAACTGTCGAAATCGAAAGTTGTGGATAGACGTGATCACCTACGCCAGCAGGCATGGTAGTTGATGACAATGATCCAGTGATCCCAAATATTTGTCTGATCTTGTACATAATTCTATCAGAAGCGGCCCATATAACGTAGCTTTTGTCTAGCTTCCGCACGTAGAAAAAACCCGCTAGCAATAGAAGTCGAACAAAACAGAATGTGCACTTTTGTACAAAGATAGAAATACTATAAAAAATGCTTTGGTTTACTATGAAAAGAATCATCGGTACTAGCCATGATATTGATATTGCATTACTCCAACCATCGGTACTAGCCATGATATTGATATTGCATTACTCCAACCATCGGTACTAGTCATGATATTGATATTGCATTACTCCAACCATCGGTACTAGCCATGATATTGATATTGCATTACTCCAACCATTGGTACTAGTCATGATATTGATATTGCATTACTCCAACTATCGGTACTAGCCATGATATTGATATTGCATTACTCCAACCATCGGTACAAGTCATGATATTGATATTGCATTACTCCAACCATCGGTACTAGTCATTATATTTATATTGCATTACTCCAACCATCGGTACTAGTCATGATATTTATATTGCATTACTCCAACCATCGGTACTAGTCATGATATTGATATTGCATTACTCCAACCATCGGTACTAGTCATGATATTTATATTGCATTACTCCAACCATCGGTACTAGTCATTATATTTATATTGCATTACTCCAACTCGTTTAACTCTTTCCGCACGGAAGCTTCAATGCAACAGAAGAGATTTCAGAGACAGCATTTTTCATGCTTTTAAGAATCAATCTACATATTTCTATTTATTAAACATATAACATATTATATACGAAATTTTGATCATTCAGCAAGGTATTAGATTTCACCAATACCAAGTTGATACAAGGCATGTAAAAATGAATATGTCTTAACGGTGTTTCACGCTAATCAAATTGAAAGTGACGCACTGTGCGGCGAAACGTTGGAATGAGTTCACAAATTTTATAACTAATATCATTGTCTCGCGACAGCTTCCTAGTTTGTATATTAGCTGTAAATTGATGCGTTCGAAGCAACCATACTTGCAGACATTTCGTATCGAGGTTTGAGCTAAGGGAGATCATCAGCATAAGCAGAGATAACCTTTATTAAGTCACTTTAAAACAATAATCAGAGATAATGCTCTAGCATGGAATACTTTAGTAACATGTACTTTACAACATGTACTTTACAACAAGTACTTTACAACATGCACTTTACAATATGTACTTTACAACAAGGGAGCCGCGATAGCTCAGTGGTTAGTGAACTGGACTACAAAGGACAAGGGGTAGGATTCGATCCCAACCGACGGCTTTCGGGTTCACCCAGCCTTAAATGGGTACCGGATTTTTTTTCTGGGAAAGTGAAGCGGCACGGGCGTAATACCGACCACATTACCCCAAAAATCATGTGCTGAAGGTCTGTAAAATTTAAGGTCACTAACACCATATTCCCTATACGCCACTTGGCGTACTTCACTTCTTTTTTTTTTTTACTTTACAACAAGTGCTTTATCGGGATCTAAATTTTCTTTACGATTTTCTCGAAAGTCGCGAATTATGTTGTTCCTTTTTCATTTAAAAATGGCCAGACTCTAAATGTTGTATGCATCTGTTAGAAATGATCGAGTTATCAACAGCTTTCGTTACTTTCTGAAGAAAGCCTGCCTGTTGGCCGCTCCAATGAGAGCTTATGAAATTCAGGACTTTTGTCTACCTCAATAAGTTTGGTCATGTGACCCTACGATCACTACATTCACAGGATGACCTTCGAGTTAAACAGTTCTTAGCTAGGATGAGTGAATTACCTGCCCCTCGAACAACTCTCCTTGTTAACTCTAATAACTCCCGCTCTCCTAGTACAATGTTTTAACTCTCTAAATCCCATAATCTGGTACACAGATGCAATTTTACAGAAGAGTATTGAGAACCCCATAGGCAGTTTTTAAAAAAAAGATGCTCTAAATAAAACTGCCAATGAAAAAAGTTGTCACCATCAAGAGAAAGCAATCATCATTAGGTTGACTGTCATGAGAAGAAGACAGCTGAAATAATTTGTGACAAATTGACAGATTAAGGCAAAGAAGATAAAAGGAAAAAATATATTTTACAAAACGGCAGGCAAGTTGAAAGAATTTGTTTGGTAGGAAGTAAAGCAGAAGCCTGATAAACAATTTTAAAGATAGAAAGTGGAGGAGAGACAATATTGTATATGCCAACTGATGCGGTGCTTGATGATGATGCACAAGATCAAAACCCGAAGTAGGTTAGATCAACTTCAGGTCACGGTGGCTGTAATGAGCGTACACACCTGGAGAACTGCCACTTCTGCCTACAGATTGATTTCTCAGCCGGCACCCTACATTCGCCGTGGAGCCTTCAAAGCCAGTCATATGCCCTGTTTCCTGTTTCTCAAGTCTACAAACGTCTGGATCTAGCAATTATATGTGGAAACACCTGGAACGTATGTTATACCAGTGTTCTGTACATACACATGTACTGTCTGAGTTGTGTTGAAGTACTTTGCCCTGTTTTAAATCTTTCTCCAAATCCTCGTACTTCGTTCTTTTTAACAGAAAACAGAGTTATTGAGTTATTGAGTTACTTGCGGGTCATCATCACTGCACTCCGATCAAGACAACAGAATCCAGCGCAAGTAGAATATAGAAATGTTCCTCCACACCTTGCCAGTCGTACTGGAGATATGATGTTAGAGACAGTGTTATTCCATAACCAACAACACACTTTGGGGTGACGCGGGTAATGTCAAGTCAGGCGGACTCTTCTTCTCCCAAAAAAAATAGGTGGTGCTTATTTTTACAGGCTGGGTGAACCCCGGAGCTTTGTCAGTTCGAAAAAGATCCTAAAAGAAGAAAACAAAATGTTGAAAATTCTTGTTTGTACTTTCTCTTTCCGCGATCCACGAGCATTTCATTGTCTAGATCATTGCACTTGAAGCCAGGACAAAGTCCTCTCCAGCTTTTCGTATCGTCCCTACAATTGTTGCTGCATATCTGTGTCGATTGGCCAGGTTTGTACCTTCTATCACGGAAGATGTACAACACAGGTGAGATGTAGAATGGCTCAGGCAAAAGCAGCTTTCCAAAAAATGAGGAAAATTCTATGCAATCCATTTTTGACAATAGAAACAAGAAAAAGAGTTCGTCGATTTTAAGTAGAGGCAGTCTTAACAT
This sequence comes from Megaustenia siamemsis, assembly GCA_032433765.1. Taxonomy (NCBI): domain Eukaryota; kingdom Metazoa; phylum Mollusca; class Gastropoda; order Stylommatophora; family Ariophantidae; genus Megaustenia; species Megaustenia siamemsis. The sequence goes on from JAVIAB010000091.1 coordinate 29,508,904, forward strand.
TTGGATGTGAATCATGGACAATAGGACAATAGACAAGAAAATCACTGGAGTCTGTAGAAATGTGGTTTTACTGAAGAATGTTGAGAATATCCTGGACAGCTAAGAAGAGTAATGAAAACGTTCTGAAAAAGGTCAAAGCAAAAATAGAGCTAATATATAATATTATAAAGAAACAGTCAGTATTTGTTGGCCATGTTATGAGAAGGGAACAGCTGGAATATATTGTGACAATTGGGAAAGTTGAGGGACGAAGAGATAGAGGGAAGCAAAGAGAAAAGATACCAGCCAGTTTAAGAGAATGGCTTGGCAGAGGGTCAACAACAGAAATGATAAATAAATGTCGAGTTCGAAGGTTGTGGAGAGACATGATCACCTACTCCAGCAGGCAAGGCATTTGATGATGATGATCAAGGTAGTTATCTGCGAAGTAAAGTAGCCAGCTGTTTCCCCATGTGGGGACCTATTGCTATGTGTCTCATGACTACACTGTCTCCTGCTACAAAGTGCTTTAACACAGTGGGTCGCGACTTCCAAAGAGGCTGGCAATTTTTTTTTTTTTTTTTTTTTATTACTGAGGTCGTGATGACTATTTTAAGTTACACATATTTAATATTTGTAATGGAACATCGTCACTGATGTTTGAAACACTTGTTTGTTTCAATTTCTGTTGGCTGTTACAGAAAGAGGTCAGAAAGTCTGTTACACAAACAGTAGGAGATGTCTTGGTTTGTTATAAAAGTGGTCGCAGGTTATATGGCTGTTATAAAAGGGTTCGTTTGATATATGGCTGTTATAAAAGGGTTCGTTTGATATATGGCTATTATAAAAGGGTTCGTTTGATATATGGCTGTTATAAAAGTGGTCGCAGGTTATATGGCTGTTATAAAAGGGTTCGTTTGATATATGGCTGTTATAAAAGTGGTCGCAGGTTATATGGCTGTTATAAAAGGGTTCGTTTGATATATGGCTGTTATAAAAGTGGTCGCAGGTTATATGGCTATTATAAAAGGGTTCGTTTGATATATGGCTATTATAAAAGGGTTCGTTTGATATATGGCTGTTATAAAAGGGTTCGTTTGATATATGGCTGTTATAAAAGGGTTCGTTTGATATATGGCTATTATAAAAGGGTTCGTTTGATATATGGCTATTATAAAAGGGTTCGTTTGATATATGGCTGTTATAAAAGTGGTCGCAGGTTATATGGCTATTATAAAAGGGTTCGTTTGATATATGGCTGTTATAAAAGTGGTCGCAGGTTATATGGCTGTTATAAAAGGGTTCGTTTGATATATGGCTGTTATAAAAGTGGTTACTGATTATATTAAGTTTGCAGAAAACTAATATACTCGGTCAGGACGTAGAAGCAACACCTGAAATCTCTATCGACAACTATAAACTTGATATCGTGCGGCAGTATAACTACCTGGGGTCCATCATCAGCGACAGACTATCTTTAGATACAGAAATTGACACTCGTATTGGTAAAGCCGCTACCACCTTTGCCCGTCTTTCTAGGCGTGTCTGGCAAAACAGCAATCTGACAATTAAAACAAAAGTCGCAGTGTACAATGCCTGCATAATTAGTATCCTCCTGTATGGCAGCGAATCATGGACAACCTATGTAAAACAAAACAGTAAACTGACAATTAAAACAAAAGTCGCAGTGTACAATGCCTGCATAATTAGTATCCTCCTGTATGGCAGCGAATCTTGGACAACCTATGTAAAGCAGGAGAGAAGGCTAAATGCATTCCATATGCGATGTCTACGTCGTATTCTTGGTATCACCTGGAAGGATAAAGTGCCAAACGTTGAGGTCATGACTCGCACAGGCTTACCGAATATCTACACGCTGCTCAAACAACGTAGTTTACGCTGGCTCGGCCATGTACACCGTATGAAAGATGGCCGCATACCGAAAGATATACTCTACGGACAACTGACAGATGTTAAAAGAACTAGGGGGCGCCCAAAACTTCAATTTGTAGATGTGTGTAAACGCGACATGAAGACTCTGAACATAAACCCTGCAGTATGGGAAGACATAGTTGCCAACCGCAATCTCTGGAAACACACTCTAAAGGTTCACCTCAAACAAGACGCAGACAGATTCACAGAGAAAGAGAATACACGACGAAAGAAAAGAAAAGAAAAAATAACATTTCTAGGGGCGCTGAAAAATCCATAGTCAACTATGACTGAAGGAGGCTACTAATACTGATTATGTGGCTATTATAAAAGTGGTTATTGATTACATGACTATTATAAAAGTGGTTATTGATTACATGACTATTATAAAAGTGGTTATTGATTACATGACTATTATAAAAGTGGTTATTGATTACATGACTAATATAAAAGTGGTTATTGATTACATGACTATTATAAAAGTGGTTATTGATTACATGACTATTATAAAAGTGGTTATTGATTACATGACTATTATAAAAGTGGTTATTGATTACATGACTATTATAAAAGTGGTTATTGATTACATGACTATTATAAAAGTGGTTATTGATTACATGACTATTATAAAAGTGGTTATTGATTACATGACTATTATAAAAGTGGTTATTGATTACATGACTATTATAAAAGTGGTTATTGATTACATGACTATTATAAAAGTGGTCGCAGGTTAGATGACCATTATGAAAGGATTCGCTGATTATATTGCTATTATAAATGTGGTTACTGTGATTATATGGCTATTATAAATGTGGTTACTGTGATTATATGACTATTATAAAATGTGTTACTGTGATTATACGGCTATTATAAAACTGGTTACTGATTATATGACTATTATAAAAGATGTTGCTGGTTAAATGGCTAATATAAAATGGGTCGCAGGTTATATGACTATCATAAAATGGGTCGTAGGATACACGGCTATTATAAAATGGGTAGCAGGTGACTAATATAAAACTAAATGTGTCGCAGGTTATGAGGCTACTATAAAGGGCTCTAGTTTACTTTTTTTGCTATTAATAAATGGATCGAGCGTTACTTGGCTATTAAGTTCAGATGCCAGTATATTTTAGCAATGTTCCCCCTTTTTCTCCTTTCTATTGAGCCTTATAAATTGTTAAACTGTTATGAGCTTTCATAAATTATCAGACGAGAAACCGTCAGAATGACAAAGTGGGCAGACATTAGTCCAACATCTGCGACCGCTGTTGTGTTGGTATAGCTGGACAATTAATGGCGGTATTTGTCGGTTCTGGGAAATGGGAGGGGCTCCGATTGGTAGTAGTCTTAACAAAGTCAGGATGTGGGGGCCTGGCAGAGAGCGGAAACAGGAAGAGTTCCTGGTCTAGTGATTGCAGACGCCTTAAGATAGTTTGCCCTAATTGTCCTGCTGTTTTAGAGTATTAGCCTCAATATTTGATGTAATCGGGTTGTGAGTTTCAGATAAGTGGTTCCCAAACTAAAAAACACGACCATCAAAATTGCACAAGAAACTCACGCACTAAAATGCAACCTGGGTTGATTCAAATCGACATCAAATATGGGTTATGGTTATGGAAGGCCCCGATATCACTGCAAACGAATTAAAATCCATAATTGCTCAACCGCCCGTACCAGTGGAATCATCCGAATTGCTTTACTATCTTATCTCCCAAACAAAGAAAGGTAGCTGTAGTCCCCATCATAGCAGTCTCAGCACATGCCAAAAGACATAAGGCCAAACCGCACAAAAAGTGAACACAGCCATCTGTTCTCCATCATACGATATCATCATTCATCGTAAACAATCGGAATATCTAAATACGATCACAACGGATGAAACGCTCAGCTCACGGTGTGCACAGAGCACTTAACTCAGTAGCTCCTGCAACAAGCCGGACTTGGAATATGAGGAAACTGCAACAAGGCAACTTTTGAAATATGGGTGTTATCACTCAGTTTATCTGCCTAACTGATAATCCCGTCTTGAACGTATCATGTTTCGTGTCTTGCTGCTTGTACCGTGATTTTCTGTAGACCAGAGATATCTTGTTGTTGTAGATTGTCTTTAGGGTCATTTTTTTTCAAACATGTTATGTACTGCACATTAATACATCCACTATGGTCTACATCAACGGCAAAAATGTGTATTACTACATAGGCTATTGCGACCACTACATCTACATCTGTACGATGTACTGTGACTAATACACCGACAGTTATTAAGGCTAATAAATCAACTACTGAAACTACTGCGTCTACATTTGCAGCTACTACATCGACTACTGCATCTACATTTGCAGCTACTACATCAACTACTGCATCTACATTTGCAGCTACTACATCAACTACTGCATCTACATTTGCAGCTACTACATCAACTACTGCATCTACATATGCAGCTAACACATCGACTACTGCATCTACATTTGCAGCTACTACATCAACTACTGCATCTACATTTGCAGCTACAACATTAACTACTGCATCTACATTTGCAGCTATTACATCAACTACTGCATCCACATTTGCAGCTACTACATCAACTACTGCATCTACATATGCAGCTACTACATCGACTACTGCATCTACATTTGCAGCTACTACATCAACTACTGCATCTACATTTGCAGCTACTACATCAACTACTGCATCTACATTTGCAGCTATTACATCAACTACTGCATCCACATTTGCAGCTACTACATCAACTACTGCATCTACATATGCAGCTACTACATCGACTACTGCATCTACATTTGCAGCTACTACATCGACTACTGCATCTACATTTGCAGCTACTACATCAACTACTGCATCTACATTTGCAGCTACTACATCAACTACTGCATCTACATTTGCAGCTACTACATCAACTACTGCATCTACATTTGCAGCTACTACATCAACTACTGCATCTACAATAACAGCAGCTACATCGACTACTGCATCTACAACAACAGAAGCTACATCGACTTCGGCATCTACATTTGCAGCTACTACATCAACTACTGCTACTACATCGACTACTACATCTATATGTGCAGTTACTACATCAACTACTGCTACTACATCGACTACTGCATCTACAATAAGAGCAGCTACATCGACTACTGCATCTACAATAACAGCAGCTACATCGACTACTGTTACTACATCGACCACTGCATCTACATGTGCAGTTACTATATCAACTACTATATACAATTACAGCTACTACATCGACTACTGCATCTACATGTGCAGTTACTACATCAACTACTGCTACTACATCGACCACTGCATCTACATGTGCAGTTAATACATCAACTACTGCTACTACATCGACTACTGCATCTACAATAACAGCAGCTACATCGACTACTGCATATACAATTACAGCTACTACATAGACTACTGCATGCAGATTTGCAGTTAATACACCAACTACTGCTACTACATCGACTACTGCATCTACAATAACAGCAGCTACACAACTACTGCATCTACAATAACAGCAGCTACACCAACTATTGCATCTACAATTACATCTACTACATCGACTACTGCATCTACAATTACAGCTACTACATCGAGTACTGCATCTACAATAACAGCAGCTACACCAACTACTGCATCTACAATAACAACAGCTACACCAACTACTGCATCTACAATTACATCTACTACATCGACTACTGCATCTACAATAACAGCAGCTACACCAACTACTGCATCTACAATTACATCTACTACATCGACTACTGCATCTACAATAACAGCAGCTACACCAACTACTGCATCTACAATTACAGCTACTACATCGACTACTGCATCTACAATAACAGCAGCTACACCAACTACTGCATCTACGATTACAGCTACTACATCGACTACGGCATCTACAATAACAGCAGCTACACCAACTATTGCATCTACGATTACAGCTACTACATCGACTACTGCATCTACAATAACAGTAGCTACACCAACTACTGCATCTACGATTACAGCTACTACATCGACTACTGCATCTACAATAACAGCAGCTACACCAACTACTGCATCTACGATTACAGTTACTACATCGACTACTGCATCTACAATAACAGCAGCTACACCAACTACTGCATCTACGATTACAGCTACTACATCGACTACTGCATTTACAATAACAGCAGCTACACCAACTATTGCATCTACAATTACAGCTACTACATCAACTTTAAAAAAAAAGTAAAGTGCCCCCGTTACGCCAAGTGGCGTATAGGGAATATGGTGTTAGTGACCATAAATTTTACAGACCATCGGCACATGGTTTTTGGGGTAATGTGGTCGGTATCACGCCCGTGCCCCTTTACTTTCCCAGAAAAAATCCGGTACACATTAAAGGCTTGTTGAACCCGGAAGCCGTCGATTGGGATCGAACCCTAAGTAGTAGTTGTGGCTGTGAACCCACTCTAAAAGTGCACGTACATGCACCGAAAGACAATAGATTTGGCACCGACTTTGCACGAAACATGCACCAAAACCGTGCAAAAAAAAAAAAAAAAAAAAAAAAAAAAAATTTTCGAATTCGCTATTTCTTCGAACTTCATTACTTTTTTTTTTTTTGGGGGGGGGGGGAATTTTTTTTTTTTGGGGGGGTTCGTCAGTTTGTCGAAACGGTCTACTGTGTCTGAGAGATTAACGCAGGTAAATTCAAAAGAGACTCGCTGCTAATCGGCTTATCGAGCGGGGGTCGTGATATGCTCTCGCTGTGTGTTAGAGGCAAATATTTGTGAAAGAGTATTTTAAAAGAGTATATTTGTGAAAGTAAAAATTCAGAATTATTTTAAAAATATGTATTTGTGAAAGTAAAAAACTCAGAATTATTAAAAATAAAAAATAAAAAAATAAATAAAAACAATAAAAAGTCTCCCTTCAGGATTCGAACACGGGTCTACTACGTGACAGGAGGCGACATGTAAAAAAAATGCTGACAAGCAATGACGTTGAAGGTTAGTTTGTCGAAACGGTCTACTGTGTCTGAGAGATTAACGCAGGTAAATTCAAAAGAGACTCGGCTTATTATCTCGGTGGTCGTGATATGCTCTCGCTGTGTGTTAGAGGAAAATATTTGTGAAAGAGTATTTTAAAAGAGTATATTTGTGAAAGTAAAAATTCAGAATAATTTTAAAAATATGTATTTGTGAAAGTAAAAAACTCAGAATTATTAAAAATAAAAAATAAAAAAATAAATAAAAACAATAAAAAGTCTCCCTTCAGGATTCGAACACGGGTCTACTACGTGACAGGAGGCGACATGTAAAAAAATGCTGACAAGCAATGACGTTGAAGGGGTATTGTTACGAAAAGAAAAATACGACAAGCTCGCGGGCGGGAACGAGTTGGTTGACACAGGTGTGTTATTGTAGTATCGCTAACATCATGTGCCAGGATAGCGGTTCTTGAGGAAAGATTATTGGTCGTGTGTGTTATCGCTACCAACATCAGCATGTGTCGTGTAGTAAGGTGTGCTAATATTAAATAGTGACGCTCGCTCTTTCTCATTCAATGTAAAGCAAAACAAAATTCTATATTTCACAATTTTATTAATACATCATATCTATATATTACTGTCCGGATGCTGATAATTTTAACCGTCTGGGTTTCCTACACAACCGCCCTCCATTTTGACAAAACCTTGATCAAAGCTGGAATAGGTAATCGGTGACTTTGCTGAAACATCCTGGGCATCCACACTGGCTGCCGGAGCTGTCGTCTGATTAACAAGAGTGAGGTCCCCTTGGTTAACAAAAAAGGGCGTGTAGTTGATGTTAGCATAAGCGTTTTCGAGACTGCCTTAACGCCATGTGCCACCCTCAACACCATCATCCCTTCATGTCCTATCATCATCATGTGCCACCCTCAACACCATCATCCCTTCATGTCCTATCATCATGTGCCACCCTCAACACTAGCATCATGTGCCTCAACACTATCATCATATGCCTCAACACTATCATCATGTGCCACCCTCATCATCAACCTTCATATCATCATCTTGTGCCTCAACATCACCCTTCATGTCCTATCATCATCATGTGCCACCCTCAACACCATCATCATCCCTTCATGGCCTATCATCATCATGTGCCACCCTCAACACCATCATCCCTTCATGTCCTATCATCATCATGTGCCACCCTCAACACCATCATCAGCCCTTCAGGTCCTATCATCAAACCACACAAAGTATCAACCAGCGAAATCTCTCTCTCTCTCTCTCTCTCTCTCTCTCTGTCTCTCTCACATTCATGGTAAACCAAAACAAAATAAATCACTAAGATTTTACCACCATAACACACAAATTTAGGGTCATATTAAAAAAAGTCGACCTTAAAACCATACAAATCTACTCCCATATTCATAAAAGTTAGACACATCAAACAGATAATTACTTCCAAACTCCAAAAAGTTAGACCAAATCACGCCTCGATCGTTCTCTAACATTACCTCGAGCGTTCTCTAACATTGCCTCGATCGTTCTTTAACATTGCCTCCAGCGTTCTGTAACATTGCCTCGATCGTTCTCTAACATTACCTCGAGCGTTCTCTAACATTGCCTCGATCGTTCTTTAACATTGCCTCGATCGTTCTTTAACATTGCCTCGAGCGTTCTCTAACATTGCCTCGATCGTTCTTTAACATTGCCTCCAGCGTTCTCTAACATTGCCTCGATCGTTCTATAACATTGCCTCCAGCGTTCTGTAACATTGCCTCGATCGTTCTTTAACATTACCTCGAGCGTTCTCTAACATTGCCTCGATCGTTCTTTAACATTGCCTCGATCGTTCTTTAACATTGCCTCGATCGTTCTTTAACATTGCCTCGAGCGTTCTCTAACATTGCCTCGATCGTTCTTTAACATTGCCTCGAGCGTTCTCTAACATTGCCTCGATCGTTCTTTAACATTGCCTCCAGCGTTCTCTAACATTGCCTCGATCGTTCTTTAACATTGCCGCCTCCAGCGTTCTCTAACATTCCCTTGCTCGTTCTCTAACATTTTCACTAGTTGGAGTCTTTGTGTTGCCTTCTTAGTGAGATTCTCTACGTGTTTCTTCAGGCTCAATTGTCAGTCTAGTTGTATTCCTAAAAATCTACTTCCATACTGATACTAGTTAGACACATCGATCAGATAGTTACATCCAAATCGCAAACATTTTACCCCAGAACACAAAAATTTAGGGTCATACTCAAAAAGTCGACCTAAAAATCCCAAAAAGCTACTCACATAGTCATACTAGTTAGACACAACGAGCAGGAAGTTATATTCAAGGTCCAAAATGTTGGACCAAATCACAACGAACCACAACCCCACGAACCACGAACCATCAACTCACGAACCATGAACCACAACCCCACGAACCATGGACTTAACGAACCATCAACTCACGAACCACGAACCACAACCCCACGAACCATCAACTCACGAACCGCGAACCACAACCCCACGAACCATGGACTTAACGAACCATCAACTAACGAACCATGGACTGGATTTAACAAAGACAGCGTCGAGGAGAGATATAATTTGCGGTCTCTTGCTCTTCTGTTCGCCTCTGCTGCTGGTATGTTTCCTAGCGCTTCTAATTGTACATCGACCCATCCTTTTTCGTGGTCGACAGTTGGGTCTGGTGTTCTCACAACATTTTTGCTGAAGGCTCGTTGTGTTTTTGATCTGTCTGCCCTGTCACCTAGCCAAACTATTTTATCTGTTGTTTCCTTATATATTCTATGATGGGGGCTATTCCTAGCTTTCTTCTCAGTTCTTCATTTCTGAGCTTATCTCTCAGACTGTTTCATGTCATTCGTCTAACACATTTCATCTCCGAGATCACAAAAATTTAGGCACATACTCAAAAAGTCGACCTCAAAACCATAAAAAGCTACTCCCACATTCATCTAAAAGTTACACCAAAACCGCACCAGATTTGCAACGTGCAAAAACATGCACAAGTTTGACACGCGAACCAGTTTGGCACAATGTACCTTCGTAAGGGGCGTAACAATCAGCCTTCGTAAGGGGCGTATCAATCATAAAAGTGATTATCAAAGTAAATTTTTGGTATGGGTATGTCTATTGGTGCATTGTGCCAAACTGGTTAGCGTGTCAAACTTGTGCATGTTTTTGCACGTTGCAAATCTGGTGCGGTTTTGGTGTAACTTTTAGATGAATGTGGGAGTAGCTTTTTATGATTTTGAGGTCGACTTTTTGAGTATGTGCCTAAATTTTTGTGATCTCAGAGATGAAATGTGTTAGACGAATGACATGAAACAGTCTGAGAGATAAGCTCAGAAATGAAGAACTGAGAAGAAAGCTAGGAATAGCCCCCATCATAGAATATATAAGGAAACAACAGATAAAATAGTTTGGCTAGGTGACAGGGCAGACAGATCAAAAACACAACGAGCCTTCAGCAAAATGTTGTGAGAACACCAGACCCAACTGTCGACCACGAAAAAGGATGGGTCGATGTACAATTAGAAGCGCTAGGAAACATACCAGCAGCAGAGGCAAACAGAAGAGCAAGAGACCGCAAATTATATCTCTCCTCGACGCTGTCTTTGTTAAGTCCAGTCCATGGTTCGTTAGTTGATGGTTCGTTAAGTCCATGGTTCGTGGGGTTGTGGTTCGTGGTTCGTGAGTTGATGGTTCGTGGGTTGTGGTTCGTGGTTCGTGAGTTGATGGTTCGTTAAGTCCATGGTTCGTGGGGTTGTGGTTCATGGTTCGTGAGTTGATGGTTCGTTGTTCGTGGGGTTGTGGTTCGTGGTTCGTGGTTCGTTGTGATTTGGTCCAACATTTTGGACCTTGAATATAACTTCCTGCTCGTTGTGTCTAACTAGTATGACTATGTGAGTAGCTTTTTGGGATTTTTAGGTCGACTTTTTGAGTATGACCCTAAATTTTTGTGTTCTGGGGTAAAATGTTTGCGATTTGGATGTAACTATCTGATCGATGTGTCTAACTAGTATCAGTATGGAAGTAGATTTTTAGGAATACAACTAGACTGACAATTGAGCCTGAAGAAACACGTAGAGAATCTCACTAAGAAGGCAACACAAAGACTCCAACTAATGAAAATGTTAGAGAACGAGCAAGGGAATGTTAGAGAACGCTGGAGGCAATGTTAAAGAACGATCGAGGCAATGTTAGAGAACGCTGGAGGCAATGTTATAGAACGATCGAGGCAATGTTAGAGAACGCTCGAGGCAATGTTAAAGAACGATCGAGGCAATGTTAAAGAACGATCGAGGCAATGTTAAAGAACGATCGAGGCAATGTTAGAGAACGCTCGAGGTAATGTTAAAGAACGATCGAGGCAATGTTACAGAACGCTGGAGGCAATGTTATAGAACGATCGAGGCAATGTTAGAGAACGCTGGAGGCAATGTTAAAGAACGATCGAGGCAATGTTAGAGAACGCTCGAGGCAATGTTAAAGAACGATCGAGGCAATGTTAAAGAACGATCGAGGCAATGTTGGAGAACGCTCGAGGTAATGTTAGAGAACGATCGAGGCAATGTTACAGAACGCTGGAGGCAATGTTAAAGAACGATCGAGGCAATGTTAGAGAACGCTCGAGGTAATGTTAGAGAACGATCGAGGCGTGATTTGGTCTAACTTTTTGGAGTTTGGAAGTAATTATCTGTTTGATGTGTCTAACTTTTATGAATATGGGAGTAGATTTGTATGGTTTTAAGGTCGACTTTTTTTAATATGACCCTAAATTTGTGTGTTATGGTGGTAAAATCTTAGTGATTTATTTTGTTTTAGTTTACCATGAATGTGAGAGAGACAGAGACAGAGAGAGAGAGAGAGAGAGAGAGAGAATTTCGCTGGTTGATACTTTGTGTGGTTTGATGATAGGACCTGAAGGGCTGATGATGGTGTTGAGGGTGGCACATGATGATGATAGGACATGAAGGGATGATGGTGTTGAGGGTGGCACATGATGATGATAGGCCATGAAGGGATGATGATGGTGTTGAGGGTGGCACATGATGATGATAGGACATGAAGGGTGATGTTGAGGCACAAGATGATGATATGAAGGTTGATGATGAGGGTGGCACATGATGATAGTGTTGAGGCATATGATGATAGTGTTGAGGCACATGATGCTAGTGTTGAGGGTGGCACATGATGATAGGACATGAAGGGATGATGGTGTTGAGGGTGGCACATGATGATGATAGGACATGAAGGGATGATGGTGTTGAGGGTGGCACATGGCGTTAAGGCAGTCTCGAAAACGCTTATGCTAACATCAACTACATGCCCTTTTTTGTTAACCAAGGGGACCTCACTCTTGTTAATCAGACGACAGCTCCGGCAGCCAGTGTGGATGCCCAGGATGTTTCAGCAAAGTCACCGATTACCTATTCCAGCTTTGATCAAGGTTTTGTCAAAATGGAGGGCGGTTGTGTAGGAAACCCAGACGGTTAAAATTATCAGCATCCGGACAGTAATATATAGATATGATGTATTAATAAAATTGTGAAATATAGAATTTTGTTTTGCTTTACATTGAATGAAAAAGAGCGAGCGTCACTATTTAATATTAGCACACCTTACTACACGACACATGCTGATGTTGGTAGCGATAACACACACGACCAATAATCTTTCCTCAAGAACTGCTATTCTGGCACATGATGTTAGCGATACTACAATAACACACCTGTGTCAACCAACTCGTTCCCGCCCGCGAGCTAGTCGTATTTTTCTTTTCGTAACAATACCCCTTCAACGTCATTGCTTGTCAGCATTTTTTTACATGTCGCCTCCTGTCACGTAGTAGACCCGTGTTCGAATCCTGAAGGGAGACTTTTTATTGTTTTTATTTATTTTTTTATTTTTTATTTTTAATAATTCTGAATTTTTACTTTCACAAATATACTCTTTTAAAATACTCTTTCACAAATATTTTCCTCTAACACACAGCGAGAGCATATCACGACCCCCGCTCGATAAGCCGATTAGCAGCGAGTCTCTTTTGAATTTACCTGCGTTAATCTCTCAGACACAGTAGACCGTTTCGACAAACTGACGAACCCCCAAAAAAAAAAAAAATTTCCCCCAAAAAAAATAATGAAGTTCGAAAAAATAGCGAATTCGAAAAAAAATTTTTTTTTTTTTGCACGGTTTTGGTGCATGTTTCGTGCAAAGTCGGTGCCAAATCTATTGTCTTTCGGTGCATGTACGTGCACTTTTAGGATGGGTTCACAGCCACAACTACTACTACCCTACCTCTTGTCATTTTTAGTCCAGTTCACTAACCACTGAGCTATCGCGGCTCCCTTACTACATCGACTGCTGGAGAATAAAGGGCGCTAGTCCAGTGCAGTCACCACTAGGTGTTCGGGTCTGAGATTTTATTTCACTAGATTGTACCACCGAAAGGAAAAAAAACATTTTAAAATAATCTGGGGAGCAAATCTCAACTTCATTGAGTTGTTTGACGTGCAATGAAAATGATCTGTCGACTGAACTAAACTAAAAACTAAACTAAAAACTAAACTAAAAACTAAACTAAAAACTAAATTATCTGTCCTGGGCTATGTTTGGCACATTGACAGTAGGTAGCAAACTCTTCTGCATTGTTGATGCCATATTTAGTCATCTTACCATCGTTCCATGCTTTTCCCTTGGACCATATTTTGAATATCATCGACTTGTGGGACCTGTTTGACAAATACTCTCTACATTTGCTTTCAATCGATAGAGGTCGGACATGCAATTTCCTGTGTCCTATTTGGAATATTTTAAACATGTTTTGGGGTCCTGGTTGACATGTTGTAGATGTTCTGTGACATCATCTAACAGAAGATTAAAGTGCTACCTTCACCACTATAGTAAGCCTTTCTCTCTCTCTCTCTCTCTCTCTCTCTCTCTCTCTCTCTCTCTCTCTTTCTCTATTTAGTGAACATCTAACTAGCACAAATAGAGCAATACCAGGACATACAACTTGTAGATGAGAAGGTCAGTGCTCCTGTTCCTAGTTAAAATCTTTCTCTCGACTTGTTGAACCCATGTCTTTTTTTCCCCCAATTTTGGTCGACTGGAGATTTTTCTTCCTCTACCTTTACTTCTTCTACCTGTGGAGCATAGGTCTTCAACAAACACTTTCAGCGACCTGTGGAGCATAGGTCTTCAACAAACACTTTCAGCGACCTGTGGAGCATAGGTCTTCAACAAACACTTTCAGCGACCTGTGGAGCATAGGTCTTCAACAAACACTTTCAGCGACCTGTGAAGCATAGGTCTTCAGCAAACACTTTCAGCGACCTGTGGAGCATAGGTCTTCAACAAACACTTTCAGCGACCTGTGGAGCATAGGTCTTCAACAAACACTTTCAGCTACCTGTGAAGCATAGGTCTTCAACAAACACTTTCAGCGACCTGTGAAGCATAGGTCTTCAACAAACACTTTCAGCGACCTGTGAAGCATAGGTCTTCAACAAACACTTTCAGCGACCTGTGAAGCATAGGTCTTCAACAAACACTTTCAGCTACCTGTGGAGCATAGGTCTTCAACAAACACTTTCAGCGACCTGTGGAGCATAGGTCTTCAACTAACACTTTCAGCGACCTGTGGAGCATAGGTCTTCAACAAACACTTTCCAAGCCAAGTTTCTTGCCATTCAGTTAAGATCATTCCATATCTTCCCCATCATCTTCATCTCTGCTGCCATATGTCTTCTCCAAGAAATAACTTGGTCTTCCTCTTTGTCTTTTTCCTTGGGGGTTCCAAAAAAGGGCCTGTTGTGTAATACTCTTATTTGGCTTCCGCAGTGTGTGTCCTATCCAGTGCCATCGTCTTCGCTATATATTTGTTAGTGTTGATAGCAGCACTGTCTCTAGACAACAATTCAAGGAGGTTTTACCCCTAACTTTCCTAATACACCTTCCTTTGACGATGAGACACAAACAGTCCATCATCAACATTGGAAGGCCAGGAAATGACATGTCGTGGGAAGTGACTTTCATGACAATAATGTCTTGTTAGAAGACATTGCATTCATGGAGTAGACGTTACGTGCCTGTTGTTATTTGTTAGCACCATCTATAACCTCCTCCCCCTCCCACCCCACTCAAAACCCCTCCTCTCTCTTCCGCTAAAAGCTAAACAGATTTACTCAGGCAGGGATCTGAACAAAATAGACTTCGTTAAGCAAACGTCTCGGAAATTCAGACTTCGAGATAATAATCTTCTCTACCAAGGCCAGAATGTATAAAACACATTCTGTGGACTTGAAACCTAAAGAATTTAGTTCCAAACAAATTCTAGCCTTCTGAGATGGATTTGAATAATAAGATGTGTGATTTCTTGGAGGAACTGAGTGGCAACATATTGAGGCAATTGACATCGACATTTGAGATTCCAAAGAGCAGAGAATAAGGATGAAAAGCAGTCAGGATTCCAAAAGGTTTGATTTGGTGTTTGAAGCTAAAGAACGAAATGAGATTTGATGTTTGAAGCTAAAGAGGGAAATGGGATTTGATCTTATGAAACCCGTGAGTTTTCGCTCTTTTACACATATATTTGCATTACCGTTTTCACCATTTAAAAAATGTTCCTACCATAGAGAAATAGTTTACATTTTTTTTATCAGTGTTACAAGAAGGAACAGCAATGGGCAAATTACTGCATCCATTTATCAGTCAATTAACCGCCAAAACTCCAAATCTTGGCAGGAATTAAGCCGCCCTCTAGAACAAGTCAAGAACCGTTACTCTGCCACTTGTCACAATTTAAACAAGCTAAACCTGGAATAATGCCATTTCCATTGAGTTTTTATTAAACCAAAGAGGGTTCAGATGTCACATTGTATTTATGGGCTGTGATATTTATGGGAGACCTTGATGTGCAGCAGCGTTCTCGCCGTCACCATTAACGCTTTTATTCCTTAGTGAGAACACATTTTTAAGAAACATACTTTGATCCTGTTTAAGGACAAGCACAAAATGAACAAACATTGTAAATGTCGTTGTAACATAACTGAAGCAAGTGAGGAGAGTAATGAGTTGTAAGTGAGCTCGCTGCTGATAACGGAGGGTCTGAGTACGATTCGCAACGATTTTTTTGGTTTGGTCAGACCGACAAAGCTCTGAGGCTCAACTTATTAAAAATTGGGTGTGAGGATGATTTTACTGCGATGTAAAAGCGGCATGGCGTGATACCGACCACATCGTGAAAAAAAATGTGCGCTATTTGTCATGTTCCCATACGTATAGCAAGGTATTTTAAGTAAATAAAATGTGTTATGCACACAAAAATACAGAGAATGACTAGTAACAATTTAAAAGAGCCACAGAAAGCGGATCTATTGCAAATAAAAAAGGAAAAATGCTAAAAGTCAACAAAGATATAATTAATGGATGGCAAGAGTATATAAAAGAATTATTTTTATAACGAAAGGGACAAGAAACAAACAATAAAAAAACAAGCTTAAAAAAATCTTAAAATCGGAAGTGGAAAAAGCCATACAAACAAAGAAAAAGGAAAAGGTTGCATGACCTGACAGCATGTAGATAGAGCTGATACAGACACTAGAAGATTTTGGAATTGAAATTATCACAGACATATGTAACGACATATACCATGCAGTATACAAATCAAATGAACAAAAAACATCAACTTTCATTGCATTGCCTAAAAAGAATGGTGCAGTTGAATGCTGTGACTTTAGAACAAAAAGCCTAATGAGCCATGTAACAAAAATCTTGCTAAAAGTTATACAAGGTTATTCAGAATAAAATCAATATTGGATTAGAAGAACAACAATTTGGATTTTGGAAAACAAGTGGGACAAAAGAAGCTATATTCTGCATGAGAACATTAATCTAAAAGTACACAGAAATAAACAAACCAATATATGCCTGCTTCATAGACTACACCAAAGCTATTGATAGAATACACCGTAAACAAACTTATAGACTGCCTAAAAGATATACATCTAGATGGCACAGACATGCAACTAATATGTAATTTATACTGGGAGCAAACAGCAATAATAAAATATAACAAAGAGAACTCTACACCCATTGATATAAAAAGAGGAATAAGACAGGGATGAATCATATCACTAAGCTTGTTCAATATATACAGTGAGCAAATCTTTAAAAACATCACAGAGGTGCCAGACCTAAACATTAATGGGGAGATAATCAATAAGATAAAATATGGTGATGATACTGTATTACCAGCAGAAAATCCTAAAGATCTACAACAATTACTTAATGAAATAAACATGACAAGCAAAACATATGGACTAGATATGAACATTAAAAGGACTAAAAATATTATCATAAACAAAGATAATACTCAAAACCGATGATGGAAAATGTAAAACTGAAATAAACAAAAGAATAGGAATGGCAAAAAGTAACTTTAATGCCATGAAAATATATATTAACATCAAAACAAAAAACACCAGATTTAAAACTAAGAATGGAGCCGCAGTAGCTCAGTGGTTAGTGAACTGGACTACAAAGGACAAGAGGTAGGGTTCGATCCCAAACGACGGCTTCCTGGTTCACCCAGCCTTAAATGGGTACCGATTTTTTTTCTGGAAAGTAAAGCGGCACTGGCGTATTACCGACCACATTACCCCAAAAATCATGTGCTGAAGGTCTGTAAAATTTATGGTCACTAACACCGTATTCCCTAAACGCCACTTGACATGACGGGGGTACTTTACTTTCTTTTTTTTTTTTAAACTTAATACTAAGAATAGCCAAATGTTATATTTTCTCAACATTCTTGTATGGTGCAGAAACATGGACATTAGACAAGAAAACAAAACAGAAAATTGAAGCCTTTTAAATTTGGTTTAAAGAAGAATAGGAAGAATTGAATTGAAAGAAAAGAAAAGAAACGATGAAGTCTTAAAAGAACTAAAAATAAAACGAGAACTAAGACAAATGAGAGTCAAACAAGACAAATGAGATTTCTTGGCCATGTTAAAAGACACAGCAGCCTACTAAAAGTAATCTTGGAAGGGAAAATACAAGGTAAAAGATGTAGAGGCAGACCAAGACTAATATGGACGAAAAACATCAAAAGACCGACAAGTCAGACTATGACAAAACCTGCGCCATCAAAGAAAGAGACAGAACGGAATGGCGCTCCATGATAGCCAACCTTCGATGCGGAGACGACACTCAATGATGATGATTGTCATAACTAAAGAAATTACATTACTGGTATCAATGGCAGAATATTGATTTTACTTAAAGAATACTAAATTGTATGTACATTTATGACGGCTTTCCTTGGTTCGCATAGATGAGAGTGATTAGTTTCGGATTGGAACAGGGGTGAAACAGGGATGTATACTATCACCATTGCTATTTAGAATTACCATTGATTACATAATGAGTAAATGTTGTAAAGTCAATAATGGCGTTAAATGGTATGGCAAGAATTACTTTGGAAGATCTAGACTTTGTGGATGATATAGTGCTCCTAAGTGACAAATCAGATGTACTATCAACCCTTACGTATGCGTGTGAAAGCTGGAAAACAACAAGAGATATAGAAACAAAGTTGAACGCATTCGAAAATAAATGTCTAAGGAAAATACCTGGTATAGCGTGGAACGAATTCAAAACAAACGAGGAAATTAGAGAAATCGCCAATCAACCACTAATATCTTCAGTAATAAAGAAAAGACGATGGTCATACGTTGGACATGTGATGAGAAGAGATAATAACCGAATAGCAAAGCAAGCCCTCATGTGGGAAACAACAGGTAAGAGAAAAAGAGGAAGACCCAGGGAGACACTGAGAAGAACATTGATGAGAGAGGCAAGAGCAACAGGATTCGGCTCCCTCAATGAGATAGAGCTGCTTGCACAGAACAGAGACAAATGGCGAGATTTGATAAAAAAAATCTTTAAAAGAAAACTGCTAGAACAAAAATTCAGATATGAGAAGGTGTATCTTAGTCTACGTCCTATGGGCCGGCAACGGCTCGAAAGGTCAATAGATAGAAGCGACAATATCAACAAGATGCAAAATATCACAGATTCCTTATCATTCATATCGGAAGACTTGACATCAACAGGGTAAAACAAAAATAAAGAAAAATAGCAGTACTCCAAAGGGCAATATATCAATCGTCAGGAATTAGAAAGAGTTGACTATTTTGTATATCTTGCCAGTAATATAAATGATGAGCTGAAGCAAAGAAAGAGATCAGAAGCAAGATAGCATAAATAATACTTTCAAAAAAGGAAAGAAATAATACTAAGCAAAATAAACTAAACTTAGAATATTCTACTCAAATGTATTACCAATACTTACATTACCATGTGAATGCTGGAAAACCAGGGCTGGTGAGGGAGGGGGGGCCCTAGGTAGTCTAGTTGGGAAACCACACAACTGACCTGCCGACGTTCTGACAACCCGTGTTCGATTCCCGCTGGAAGCAGTGTGAATTGTACTCGTGGTTAAAAAAAAAATTGAAATACCCACGCGGTCCACCCAGCTGCTGGCAGAAATAGGTGTCAGGGTATTACTCTGGGAGGTGAGGAATTCCACCTCACATCGCGAGTTTCAATGTTTGAATCGACACTATCCAGAAGTCTTCGAACACACTCGGCCACATTGCCGAGCACATATGTGTGAAAACTCACCTGCTAAGATGTCGATTCAAGTCTCGTACTTTACCTTTAGGTGGCAAACAACAAACGAGATTTAGAATAAATATAAAAATAACAATTAAAATAAAAAATACAAGTAATAATAACCGCTTTTGAAGACACATGTCTGTGTACATTCAAATGAATTCAATACTAATATAGAGATAAGAGAAATGATGACGCAACCAAAGATCTCATCTACCATTAGGAAGATAAGATGGACATATGTCAAACATGTGCTGAGTAGAGACAACAAGAGAATTCAACAACAGGTTCTTCAAAGGGAAACATCAGGATACAGAAAAATAGGAAGATCTAGAGAGACACTTAAAAAAAAACACTTATAAGAGAAGCAAAGTTGCTAGGCATAAACTCATTAGATAAGATCGAAAATCTTGCCCAGTGTAGAGGGTGACAAAAAAACACTACAAGCCCTGTGTGACGTCACGCGGGGCGGGAATGATCAAGATGAAGAAAGTGTATTTACAGTTGAATTTGTTCGACGCCAATCACTTACGGCTCATTAATATGAATTATTCTGTCAGATCAACCGTGAGAGATTTCCACTTAATGGTTGTCCACTTTAGGAATCCTGCGTCAACGTTATGGTGTCTCGTGGGTATTGGCTGCATTCATTGGAGTGAATCTGTCGTTGTGGGCGCATCCACTGGTGTGTGTGCTACGTCATCATGATTGCTAATCGAAGACTTGTGAACCGGTTTATGTTTCACACTGCGGATTTGTCAAGGGAGGAGATATGAGCTCTTGTAAGCTGTTGTTGGGTGTGGACTGAGGATAATTCGACCAACTAAACTAACTAACTAACCTAACTAACTAACCAGAGTAACTAACTAAGTAACTAAACTACTAACTAACTAAATAAATAACTAACTAACTAATTAATTAACTAACTAACCAGAGTAACTAACTAAGTAACTAAACTACTAACTAACTAAATAAATAACTAACTAATTAAATAACTAACTAACCAAACTAACTAACTAAACTAACTAACTAACCTAACTAACTAACCTAACTAACTAACCAGAGTAACTAACTAAGTAACTAAACTACTAACTAATTAAATAAATAAATAACTAATTAACTAACTAACTAACCAAACTAACTAAACTAACTAACCAACCTAACTAACTAACCAGAGTAACTAAGTAACTAAACTACTAACTAACTAAATAAAAAAATAACTAACTATTTAACTAACTAACTAACTAACTAACTAACTAAACTAACTAACAAAAGTAACTAAGTAATTAAACTACTAACTAACTAACTAAATAACTAACTAACTTAACTAACTAGAGAATAAATAGTTTGATCCACCCAGTCATTTATCTTTGTAAAGATATTTTTGTTTGTAGAATTCTTCATGGTAACTAAAATCGAGCTGTCAGTGTGTTTCCTTTGAGATCTATATCACAACATCTGCTAGTTCATGTCGTTTCAACAGTTGAGGGAATCCTATGTTATTTCTTTGCTATATCAGTACATTTTTAACGCAAGACCTTTATTACTCTAATTTCCTGATCTCGTTAAACCCACGCTCCACCCTCACAAAGTCGATGTTTCTACAGTAAATAAACGTAAATGTTTCAAACTAAATTATACAAAATAATTTCATCCATTTTTTCCCCCACTTCGGGAACATATATATACAAATGTATAGATCGCAAAAAGGAGAACTCTCGTCAGATCTGACAAAATTATTTCCCCCATTTCCTTAAAACTGAGTCCAAGTTGATTACAGCTATTTCCAGTTTGGCTTTGAAGTGGTTGCGAGCTGCAGTATATGATGTGTACACGATACATTGGACATCTCATTCTGTGAGTCATAATTTTATTTTTCAAATGGAACAGACGGTGGTTATCTCAAGCATGGCGTGTTGTTTAATCTTAGCTGTTGATTGTTTTATAGAGAAATGAGTGAAAGACGGGGCAGGTAGGTAGGTGCTTAAACAAGCAGACAGACAGATAGCTATGTTATTAGGTAGGTAGGTAGTTAGGTAGGAAGGTAGGTAGTTATAAAGAGCTAGGTAGGTAGGTTTGTAGGGAGATAGAGAACCAGAAATACAAACAGACAGATAAATAGGTTGGTAGGTAGGTAGGAGTAGTTAGTTAATTAGTTTAGTTAGTTTAGTTAGTTAGTTAGTTAGTTAGTTAGTTAGTTAGTTAGTTAGTTAGTTAGTTAGTTAGTTAGTTAGTTAGTTAGTTAGTTAGTTAGTTAGTTAGTTAGTTAGTTAGTTAGTTAGTTAGTTAGTTAGTTAGTTAGTTAGTTAGTTAGTCAGATGGATAGACAGCTATAGATAGACAGACATGCAGAGACAGACAGACAGACGGATAGATGGATAGACAGAAGGATAGACATACAGACAGACAGACAGAATGTTAGGCTAAAATCTACTCTAACTTGATTTCTGAAGAATGACCTCCCTTTAACAATGACTTATAGCTGCTTTCATTTTTCTTCGATAACCTCAACTTACTAAACTACTTCTGTACTACTTCTGTACTACTTCTGTACTACTTCTGTACTACTTCTGTTTCTCTCCTTGGAAGATGATACTTCCTGCCACCGCTTTAATCGTCAATTTGCATGTTAGATAGAACAGGAAACTTGTTGATTCTTCTTGAAACCCGCGATCTGTAGACTGATAAGTTATCAACTCGTCCTCTCACGGCTTAACTCTTTCCCTACGAAAGGTTTTTATCAATGTAGCAGAAGAGATTTCAGAGGCAAAATGTTTCATGGTTTTAACAATAAATTTACACATTTATATTTATTTAACATATAGCATAGTATATATGAAGTTTTAGATAATTGAACAAGGTATAAGATTTCACCAATATCAAGATGATACAAGACATGTAAAAAGAATATGATTTGATGAAAGTTCACACTAATCAAATTGAGAGTGACGCACAATGCGTCGAGACGTACGGAAAGAATTAAGATCTTAATAAATGTCAGAAGAGTTAAATGTTCAAATAAATGTTGTTAATAACAATCTTTCATGAACACGCTCATCCTCACCATGCGTCACATTTTTGCTGTCGAGGGAAAGGTGCAAATATTGCGGCCTGTAGTAAACTAGCATCGCAACGCGTCAACGTCTACCTATGAGAAATATGGTATTGTGACCATTTTCTTCATGACCAACACAACATTCTTTTAATGATATGGTCGATATCACAACATGCCGTTTTTACTTTCAATTAAATTATCTGGTACACATTTTTTGAGACTGTGGATGCCTCGAAGAGAAGATGTGTCAATAAAAATAAAATTGCCAAATATCGGAATTGAACACGATCCTTCTGGTGAGTTTCGTGAGCCAAAACAACTGAGGCAAAATGATAAGAACCATGACATTGAGATAGAGCGAATCATTTCAGAGGAAGTGACATGTTTACAGCACTCGGGAAAAATCACAAATAAACAACAGAAAAAAAAACAAAGAACAATATATGGTCCGATGCAAAATCGAACCCGTACTCCTGGGCACAGCGCCTTGCCACGAGAAAGCAAAGGCTAGTGCACGCGGCCAACTCAACTAACTATTGTACTGTTGATTATTTGTGATTTTTTTCCGAGTGCTGTAAACATACCTCTTCCTCTGAAAGGATCCGCTGATCTATCACCTAGGAAGGTTCCCTCTATCATCATCATCAAGTACCGGGCCTGCTGGCGTAGGCGATCATGTCTCTCCACAACTTTCGATCTCGACAGCTATTTATCATTTCTGTTGTTGACTTTCTGCCAAGCCATTCTCTTAGGCTGTCTGGTATTTTTTCTCTTTGCTTCTATCTCTTCATCCCTCAATTTTGCCAGCTGTTACAATATATTCAAGTTGTTCTCTTCTCATTACATGGCCAAAAAAGATGACTGTGTCTACCTCTTTCAGAATATTTTCATTACTCTTCTTAGCTGTCCATGGTATTCTCAACATTCTTCTGTAAAACCACATTTTTGCAGCCTCCAGTGATTTCCTTGTCCATTGTCCTATTGTCCATGATTCACATCCTTATGTTAAGACTTGCTCTACATAATATTTAAGAACTCTTTTTCTTGTTTCTATTGTCAAAAATGGATTGCATTATATCCTCCTCATTTTTTTGGAAAGCTGCTTTTGCCTAAGCCATTCTACATCTCACCTCTTTTGTACAATCATGAATCCCTCTATAATACTGTTCATTCATTATTATAGTCAGTTCAGAAATTCATAATCACACCTGAATTAGCTTTGCGTCATAACCGCTTGTTATTTTGGTTTCAAATTTTGCATGCAATCTTAGAATATTGATGACGCAAAGATTTTGGTATTTTTTTATTCCACAAACACAGCAGATTTTGCACATCAGCGAATTCCTTTGATCTTTTATGACGATATCACACAAGTTGATTCAAATTTTAGAGTTTACAGTAATCGTGTTAAATTGTCCAGTTTACCGCAATTTTTGTCAGAGGTGTATCTACATAGTGCTTAATTGTGGGTGTTGTTCGTTATGTGTATTTGCAAACATGAATTCAAGTGGTTACAATTAGTCTTGTCCTTCGGTCACCATTATACCCAGGACGTCCTAACTGCAGCTGGAATTGTATTCATCTTAATTTTAATCATTCCGAATCTGACGATTCCAAGAGGTTGATAATCATTACTGGCTGGACAAATAGTAATCCATCTCGTTTCCAGTACTCATCTTCTACCCGCAACACATGTTCAACACACTTATTTTGCATAGTTATAAATTTGCATTTCAAGCTCATTGTAATTTAGATATAAATGTTGGTATTTAAAGTCAACAAATTGTCTACTGAGCTTCACAAAATTAATAAAGATACGCCTTCCCTTCGGTAATTAATGCCCAGGCCGTGGTGCGTCATGTCGTTCAATAATAATTCAGTTCTGTGCACGGGATTTTCCTGAAGTTAGTGTTTCTGCAATAGCCAAACTATTTTACGTCAACGACCGCACCAAATTAATGTATATATCCTAAAATGTTGTCAAATTCGAACAGGGTGAATTTAATATACCCTAAAGAAGAAAACTTTTAAACTAGATCAAATTTCTCAGAGTAAAAAATATTTATATAACGTCATCAATATTCTAAGATTCCATGCAAAATGTGAAACCAAAATAACAAGCGGTTATCACGCAAAATTAATTCAGGTGTGATTATGAATTTCTGAACGGACTATAGTTGTCTCTAACATTTAGCTAGACAAGTTAGTGATAGATCAGTAGCTGTATTTGTTCCTGCAGTAGAACAAACCAACTTTGCCCTTAAACTTCAATTCGTCAACGAGTCACGTGACATTAGAGAGAGCAAATCATACTTGATTTGTTTAGAAAGATTAGAACGCTCATGGATTTCACTTCTGTGAAATCGATTCCTCGTTAAATTACCAATAATCTATTTTGAACTTAAATAATGTGGTTGCTGGGATCGAATTACCGTTATCATCATCATCATCATCATGTTCTTGGCTGTGGACCGACAAAACTGTCAGTGACCTCCATTTTAAATGATGTCGTGTGGGGCAACAACACTATATCTCTACATTGACTTCCTTATCATTATGGTGGATAGGCGGTAGGAACCTCTGAGGCTCTGTCTGAAAATTGTTCCTTGTTGCAGTTTCCTCAAACTCCAAGTTCGGGTTGCTACTGAGTTTAGTGCACACCGTGAGCTGAGTTTTTCATCCAGATTGTGTTTCGATATTCCGATTGCTTACGATGAATGAAGATATCGTATGACGAAGGACAGTTCAGCTGCGTTCACTTTCGGTGCTGATACGCCTTGTCTTTTGACGTGGGCAGTGTTTGCTATGATAGGGATTGCAGCTGCCTTTCTTTGTTTGGATAATTCAATGAGATGAGATGTTATCTTGGATGATTCCACTGGCACGTGCGGTTGAGCAATTATGGATTTTTAATTCGTTTGCCGTGACACCAGGGCTTTCGCCTAACTACAACTACATCTCCACATTACTGGATCGTCGCAACAACAGGGTTGACAGACCATCAGCTGACCAAGACCTAGAAGTTCTACCTCCTCGTGGTTTCCCCTGTAACAGCCTGTGTCAAAACAGGCTGGCTAAAAGAAGCTAGCATCGACATATTCCCTGTAGTGGAGGCTTTTACTGATATAGAAGACCTAGCTAGCATTACAGTACCGCTACACTGGACTAGTCATTTCCCAGTATCACCTGGATCTAGACGAACTTCAACTTCTCAAGTAAAGTCTGGAATGTCAAGAAAACCAGTGCGACCCGTCTCATCAATGAATCCATTACGACCCGTCTCATCAATGAATACATTACGACCCGTCTCATCAATGAATACATTACGACCCGTCTCATCAATGAACCCAGTAACACTCGTCTCATCAATGAATCCATTACGATCCGTCTCATCAATGAATACATTACGACCCGTCTCATCAATGAATACATTACGACCCGTCTCATCAATGAATCCATTAATACCCGTCTCATCAATGAATCCATTACGACCCGTCTCATCAATGAATTCATTACGACCCGTCTCATAAATGAATTCATTACGACCCTTCACATCAATGAATACATTACGACCCGTCTCATCAATGAATCCATTACTACCCGTCTCATCAATGAATCCATTACGACCCGTCTCATCAATGAATCCATTACGACCCGTCTCATCAATGGATGACCACCCTGCCAGCATCAACTCGTGGCGTTACATCAACACCTGCGTCGTTGTGCACGCCAAAGACGGATGTGTCAGCCCGACAGGCGCAATATTGGGGCTTGTCATAAACTACAGACACAACGCATCCGTTTAATAGGAGAGAGCGGGACTGGATCGGTGCCACCTCTTGTCGGATGTTCCGATCTCATTTAAATGTATGTATTCATGTTACCGCAGATGATCAATGCCTAATATATGAGGATGAAAACCTGCTACAACAGTGAGGATGAAAACCTGCTACAACAGCATATATCATCTCTAGATAAAAGTGTTACAAATTACAGTATGAAAATTAACACAGTAAAAACAGAGGCTATGAGAATAAGCAAATTAAGACACCAATTAAACATTAAGATCAAAGATAAAGAAATAAAACAAGTAGAGGAATTCAAGTATTTGGGTACAATGTTTACAGAAGATAGAAAACTAGACAGAGAAATTGACATGAGAATATAAAAAGCAAATGCTGTCACATACCAGCTTTCACCATTGCTAAGACATCCAAACATTTCTATGGCAGCTAAACAACAAATGATAAATAGCATTTTTATACCAACTTTGTGCTATGAAAGTCAAACATGGACCCTTTCTAAATCATATTTAAGAAAGATCAATACATGTGAGATGCGATGCTTGAGAAAAGTAACAAACAAACACAAGAAGAGATAGAGTGCCAAATGAAACCATAAGAAAAATGGTAGGAACAAAAACCTGCCAAGAATATATAGAACAACAACAACTTAAATGGTTTGGCCACCTGGTCAGAATGAATCCTTACCAATCACCATCAAGGGCGTTCTTCTCGAGAATGCATGGCAAAAGATCAAGAGGAAGACCCAGAAGAAGATGGATAGATGCAGTGACAGAAACATGTAACAACAAAAGAAAATCACTAATTCAGACAGTTCGAGCAGCTCAAGAACGACAAATGATGTAACCACGACACCTTTTCGGTACCAGTGAGAAAGAGAAAAGAAGAAAGAAGAAGATTCATGTTACTCCACGCTGACTATCTTTGGTAACGCAGAAGTTAATGTATTCGCTTTCCGACCAGAAGGTTTGAGTTTCAAATACCAGTTGAGGTGAAAGATTTCTTCCCGATATAAATGGCTCTTGGCGTCCATCGATCCTATTTAAATGGTCTCTGATGCCAGAGACATCCGCTGATAATGAAATGCAGTACGAAATGGAGCTTGTGGTCCCCCACCTCATGTATCACATGCTTATTACAATGACGTCACTAACACTTCATACCCAACGGCCCTGTAGATTACCTTCGCCAACGCTTTCTTTGGTTGGCCGCTACTCCGTCTCGCTCTACAAAATCAACATCCTGACATTCCTTGCGGTTGTCGCTGAGTCTGAGAACCCTAGCGTCTGCCTACCAAACAGAATGAACAGGGTTCTATTCTCAGTCGTGGCGTTTTTTTCCCCGAACGACACGGCTTCGGGGGCTCACCCAGTCCGTGTAAATGGGTACTACATACGTTTTTTTTTCGGGGCAAATAGCTCAGAACTTCCCTGAAACCGGCAACATTATCTGTAAAATTTCTGTCTTTGGACATTTAAAAAATATTGGCACTTACAGAATGTTCCCGATACACCTTATAAGGCATGGAGAGAACCCTTGAAGGTGTATCCTCTGCCTACTGTTACTGTATAGATTACTCTTTAATTACGCCTGTCGTGCAGTTCTTGAAACCTTTATGTTGTCAAAAGACTAAAATAATCGTCCTCATGCAATGATGATAAATGACTCTTTATACAGCGCTTCAGGGGGTAGTCTGATCATCAGAAGTAGGCTATTCCACTTCCCACCCTCCAACCCCTCGAGTTTCAGCCCTTTAGCTTCTTAACATTCTAAGGAAGGGGAGAAGGGGTGTGGGTCCACATTGGTCATGATTCGCAACTGTCGATCTCCTGCTGCGTTGGAACCTACAAGTTATATTTTATTTTATTTTTTTTTAATTTAGTTGCATTTTTATTTATATTTTACAAATTATATGTTGTACATATAATAGAAGAGACTCAGGTCTACACAATATGTTGCACATATAATAGAAGAGACTCAGGTCTACACAATATGTTGCACATATAAAATAGAAGAGACTCAAGTCTACACAATGTGTTGTACATATATTAGAAGAGACTTTGGTCTACACAATATGTTAGTAGTGAGAATGCCGTAAAATGCATCATTTTCCTTAGTTAAACACAGAAAAATTCAGCATTTTTTGTCTATATAAAAAGTATACACATAGATTAAACTTGGCTAAATGGTGCATTTTTGTTTATATAAAAAGTAAAGGATAACCATTGACTACCGTTAAGTGGGAATATTTCAGCACGAATACAATGTGATCCAAGCATGAGGTGTGTACAGATACAGGTAGAAGCAAGGGATTTAAGACAAAGACCCCGTGATGCGCACTTCCTCACGATATATGTGTGCTTGTAAATAAATAGTGTGTTGTGATGATTTGAAAAAGGGAGGAAAGTGGGTGCTATCTCTCGCTTGTTCATCAGTATTAGTGGTTCGCTCTCTTTCTATCTCTCTCTCTCCCTCTCTGTCACTCTATCTCTGTCTCTCTCTTTGTCACTCTGTCTATCTCTCTGTCACTTTCTCTCTCTCTCTCTCTCTCTCTCTCTCTCTCTCTCTCTGACAAGTGAATTAACCAAGACAAGTAAAATAAACAAATATGATGCTTTCTGTATAATTTTTACAATAAAGATTTTATTAATTCATCAGAGAACAGATATTTTATACTTGTACAGTAAAATTTAACCTCTCTCTCTCTCCCTCCCTCCCGCTCTCCTACCCCCTCCTAGTCTTCTCTTCTACCATGTCACCCTCCCACCTCACTTTCCCTCTTTGACCACACAAGCTCAAACGTGATGACTAATCAACCGATCGGGAAGCCATGAATGTAAAATAAATAAAAACTAGTGGCGGGAATGCTCTCCACCATCCACTTAGTATCGGATCTGTTGAGCAGAGCAATGCCTACGGAATCGTGTTCGTTTAAAGAGTCTACAAAACTTGTCAAATCTCCAAGATTATTGATTAAACGGGGGAACTCGAGAACAGTCGAATTATTGAGGGATGCGTGGAAGAAGCGTAAATCTCCGCTCTCTCTGTGACGGAGGATAAGGTAATGGCCATAGTTAATTTTAAAACGAGTTGTCTGGCTATTAAACACATCCATTAGAACAGCAGACCAGTCTGTGGTGAATGGACGATCAGGCGAGTGGAAATATGCGGAAACTGTTTTATTGATACTATCGTGAGTGTTTATAACTGACCAGTTTTGTTGATATATATCCCGCACATCTTCAGGTAGTGTTGGTAAAGGGTCATCGGGCTTGTGCTTTTTACTCTCAGACGATTGTTCCTCATCAAACTCTCTCTTGCTCGACGGTGAGGGGGCCAACTGTGATGATGTAGAAGGAGCCACTGGTGAAGTTGGTGTTGTAACAGGTACCGATGGTGTTGTAGAAGCTGTCACCGGGGAAGCGGATATGGTAGATGGTACCGATGATGAAGGAGCTGTTGTAGAAACTGAATGTTTTAGTCTCATATGTCGGGTTAAAGAACCAGGAATCGTATACGTGCGCTGACAGGTGGTGCAAGCATGACGGATAAGAGAAGCTGGTATGGTAGACGGTACCGATGGTGAAACTGGTGATGTAGACGGTACCAATGGAGAAGCTGATTCGTTTGCTGAGTATTTTAGTCTTCTATGGCTGGCTAAAGATCTTCGACTTGTATATGAAAGTTTACAAATGGGACAAGCATGACGGATAAGAGAAGCTGGTATGGTAGACGGTACCGATGGTGAAACTGGTGATGTATACAGCACCCATGGTGAAGGAGCTGTTGTATATACTGAATGTTTTAGTCTCCTATGGCTGGCTAAAGAACTTCGACTCGTATATGAACGTTGACAAATGGGACATGCATGGCGTATAAAACGATGTGCGGCCCTATATGCTGAACCATAGCTTGGCGCCGGTTAAACTGCTTTGAACATAATGGACACGGATGTTCACCAGAAGATGTTTCATTATGAGAAACCATCTGTAGAAGATCAAATAGTCCTTTTCAACAATACTTAACATACCTAGTTTAAATACATTAATAACATTGAATATCAATCACATCAGGACTAAAATATCTACTTTTTAACCAAGCAATAAGATAAACATACGAAAAACGAAGGAATAATACACTCAACATTACTTAACATACATACTATATACACATTACCATTAATACAATTGAATAACCTTTTATTGATAAACCAACCGCATCGTTACAAGATAAGAGAAAAACAGAAAAATATAGTCAACTTACAGCGTAAAATATACCCACAACACAGGCCGCTAGACTGAACAGTACTATGAAAATAAGCTTCCGTGAATTAATCGCTTTTATATCACGAAGTCTTACATGCGACTAATTTAAATATAATCTGGTAAATAAAAGTTCGACGACACTATTCAACCCTCGACTAACATCTAGGTTAACTGATCAGAGAAGAGGATTTCTATAGGACACCCGCAAACGAAATGACTGACCTCTGATGACTGAACTAATCAGAGAACTGGATTACTGTTATCGTGATAATTGATCTCATTTTCCACTTGCAGTAGTGTCGAACCTGACTCATTAGTGGGTTACTTTAACTCGATTCGGTCCCTGATACAATCCGCCCTTCGGGTCATCGGTGAGGGGAGATAACCGGGTGGTGAGTTACTTGAACGTGATTTCACCACTGATGCAATACCAGACGAGTTCCATGACATCGATTTAACCTATGAAGGTTACAATACCAATGTTTAAATAATTAATACTCTCAGAAGGGAACAAACAAATTCTGCTCAGATTTGGGTTTTTGGATTTTTTTTTATTACACTCGAAACAATATACAAACGCATTCATTTATTAATTTTGTTTCGGGTATTTTCGTTCATAATAAATATATTATTATTATTCATGAAGTACGGGACTGCTGGGTCAGTCAATGGTCATAAAATGGTGATTCTTTCTTCCTAATATTGGAAATTAGCTCTCTTTTTGCTTTGACCTCTTTCAGAACATTTTCATTACACTTCTTAGCTGTCCATGGTATTCTCAACATTCTTCTGTAAAACCACATTTGTACAGACTCCAGTGATTTTCTTGTCTGTTGTCCTATCGTCCATGATTCACATCCATATGTTAAAACCGGCTCTGCATAATATTTAAGAACTTTTTTTCTTGTTTCTATTGTCAAAAATGGATTGCGTAGTCCATTGTTATTATTATTGAGAATATATGGGAGTTCACTCTGTAAAAATCTCTAGGATGAGAAAGTAGTTATTTATGGGAGTTTCAATGACATAGTTGAATGTGATATTTACAACTGGTTGGACTCGAGACTTATACCTTTATACTTTTCAAGTCACTCGAAGAGTTGTAATAATGTCAGACTGAGGTGCGACTACAGTGAAAACATTGGTAATCTTAAAACCCGCAATGATTATACACTATAAGTGGACACTTAAGCCCACACTGACTGTTCTCTGTAAGTGGACACTTTAAGCGACACTGACTGCTCTTTGTAAATGGACACTTTAAGCCGACACTGACTGTTCTTTGTAAATGGACACTTTAAGCCGACACCGACTGTTCTTTGTAAATGGACACTTTAAGCCGACACTGACTGTTCTTTGTAAATGGACACTTTAAGCCGACACCGACTGTTCTTTGTAAATGGACACTTTAAGCCCGCAACAATTGTGCTCTGTAAGTGAACATCATCATCATCAAGTACCATGCCTGCTGGCGTAGGCGATCATGTCCCTCCAACACTTTCGATCTCGACAGTTATTTATAATTTCTGTTGTTGACATTCTGCCAAGCCATTCTCTTAAGCTTTCTGATATCTTTTCTCATTGCTTTACTCTATCCCTTCGTCCTTCAATGTTCCCATTAGTTACAATATATCCCAGCTGTTCTCTTCTCATAACATGGACAAACTTAAAACGGTTTCATTGCTCTTCTTAGCTGTCCACGGTATTCTCAACATTCTTCTGTAAAACGACATTTCTTCAGTCTCCAGGGATGTTCTTGTATGTTGCACGTATAACGTGATGTAAGTGAACCCAACTAACAATTTGAAACTCAAGCCGAGGATATAAGAATGATAACCTACATTGAAAGCTTACGTTTGAGCATAACCAGCGATCTACCGGAACTAGGAGTGCACTCACACTTCTGGACTTGACGAAAGTCACTGACCTAATGTTAGCTTTCACTGTTCCATTAAAAATAATGATTACAAATCAATACATCCCGTTTTTTTTTTTATCAGTTTCCTCATTACTGATCAATCCAATAACGATAACCTAACGGATCTGGATAAAAGGACTGGCCTAAATGGGCAATAGCAAAATCTCTTCCACTTTGATCTGCTTGCTGCCATTAATTATTGACTTCAATGAAATGAGGGGATTAACAAAAAAATGCAATAAACACGAACATCATTGGCCTAGACGTATTCCATAGGATTCATGCAGCTTTGAACTCGTGAGTTAAGCGAATGGCTAGAGACTTGATATTTCAGATATTTAATAAAACCTTTAAAATGTCATACCATGGAGGGCATCTCAAGATATTTGACAATAAACAAACATAAAAGTAAAAAAAGTAAAGTACCCCCGTCACGCCAAGCAGCGTATAGGTAACATGGTGTTAGTGACCATAAATGTTACAGACCTTCAGCACATGATTTTGGGGTGATGGGATCGGTATTACGCCCGTGCCGCTTTACTTTCCCAGAAAAAAATCCGGTACCCATTAAAGGCTGGGTGAACTGAAAGCCGTCGATTGGGATCGAACCCTACCTCTAGTCCTTTGTAGTCCAGTTCACTAACCACTGAGCTATTTCGGCTATCCAATAAACAAACATGGCTTGTTAATTTAATTAAGAAAGGAAAAATCACAAATTGTGTCTGTATCAGTCGCCATAATAATAACATTGAAAGAACAATAATGGAGGGTATAGTTATAGGAAAGTACAGAAGAGGGCATTAAAGGAGACGATGGGACCAAGATATCAGAGGACTCTGAAGACACCACCCGATCTGGCCGATAACACAAAGAGATATAGGGAGACAGAGATGGAGAGAGTGAAGGAGAGAGAGAGAGAAACAAAGAGAGAAACATTCAGACTAAAAGTTAAAGAAGTAAAATGTTTCTTTGTATACCCAAAAGTGATGGTGATGATTTAACAATCAAGCACTAAAACAAATAGAAAGGTAATCAAACAATTCAAGTATGATGGTGTCACGTGTCTGCTTCAATGGTCAGTGATTGGTGGTTATAGAAGGGTTGAGCGGTCTAAACGTAAGACGTCGTTATCAAGACAAGAAGGTCTCGGGGTTGATTCCCACAACAGTAGTAGTCAATGTAAACAAATAAAATAATCAAATTCATGGTTTTTTAACGCATGTTTAAAAGGAAGGGTTCTATTTAATGTTTGTTTAGAAGGATTGCTGTTGTTTAATGAGTGTTTAGATGGATGAGTGTTGTTTAATGTGTGTTTAGATGGATGGGTGTTGTTTAATGTGTGTTTAGATGATAAGTGTTGTATAATGTATGTGTGTTTAGATGTATGATTGTTGTGTTTAATATCAGTAATATTCAGACTAGTCAGAGCTCATATTTCATATTACATACTATAATCAATGAGAAGGTGGTACTCTAATAACGTATTCGCCTAGTTTGAAACTTGTTACTCATTCATTTCTGTTGACCCAATAATTATGGATCATAATTTTTCTGGTAAATCCAATGTTCTGTGTGTGTAAATCCAATGTTCTATGTGTGTAAATCCAATGTTCTGTGTGTGTAAATCAAATGTTTTGTGTGTGTAAATCCAACGTTCTGTGTATGTAAATCAAATGTTCTGTGTGTGTAAATCCAATGTTCTGTGTTTGTAAATCCAATGTTCTGTGTTTGTAAATCCAATGTTCTGTGTGTAAATCCAATGTTCTGTGTTTGTAAATCCAATGTTCTGTGTTTGTAAATCCAACGTTCTGTGTGTGTAAATCAAATGTTTTGTGCGTGTAAATCCAATGTTCTGTGTTTGTAAATCCAATGTTCTGTGTTTATAAATCCAACGTTCTGTGTGTGTAAATCCAACGTTCTGTGTTCGTAAATCCAATGGTCTGTGTGTTTTATTTGTTCTAGAGAAAGTGACCAATCACATGGAAACTTTATACATTGTAACCACCGGCTCTCCAATATTCTTCCCTGCTGTGATGATGTCTCCTCCATAATATTTGTGTTGGAGAAGTAAAAATTAACGATTTGTTCACGTTTTTATAATCATCATCATCATGTGCAATACCGGTTGACGTAGCGATCATGTACTTCCATAATTTTCTATCCACAGTACATCGTTTCAGTTCTGTTGTTGACAGTTTTCTATGCCATGACACCAAACTATCTACTATTTTCTCTCTTTGTCGTCCGTGATCTCTCTTTCCTTTTATTCTTCCAGTTGTAACAAAGTATTCCAACTTTCCTCTTCTCATGATGTGCCCAAAAATGTTGATTGTTTCTTTCTGATGTTTTTTAGGAGCTCCCTTTGTGTGTTAACCTCTTTGAGAATGTCCTCTTTGGTCTTTTTAGCTGTCCAGGGAACTTTAAACATTCTTCTGAGAATTCCTACCTCTGTGTCCTCTAATCGTTTTCTTTTAATTTGTTTGTTTACTATCCATGTATTTTGTTTTATAGTTTGTGGTTTAAAAATGCAAGGTGAAATTTGATTGGTCCAAAAAAAAAAATAGAAATGAAGAAACGAAAACATTCGGAATCTGGTATTTCTGAAGGCAGAAGTACTCGAAACAGATATAAAGGAAAAACCTTAAAATACGAAAAGTCATATTACTTTGGATAAACAAAGTACAGACGAAGTATTCTAAAAAAGAAGAAATCACTATGTTAGTTTTGTTAAATACCACGTTGAGTTCAGGTCAAAGTTGGCATTTCACGTTGGACGGAAACAAATTCCAGGCAACCCCCCCCCCTTCCCCAACATCTCTTGTAGCCACTGTTTCACTGCAACCCCCCCCCCCCTTTTTCCACCCAAACCCCTTTCTTCCACTGGGATTTCCGGCACCACCCTCCACCCATCCCCTTTCTTCCACTCTTTCCAGTATCACTACCCCCCCACCCCTTTTTCCACCCAACCTCTTTTTCGTTGAGCAATTATGGATTTCTATTCATTAGCAGTTATACCTGGGCCTTCGACTAACTACAACTACAACTACAACTACAACTACAACTATCGCGATGCTTGATGGTAATGATATCCTCTGTATTTAATTGTAAAGTGCCTGTGAACTTTGTTTCATATTTTAACGGTTGATAGTACAGTTGTTCAATGTTGAATCAAACTGTCAGAACAACCAATCCGGATGTGTCTTATGGGCCGTAGGTTTGTGACCACCGACCTGGAATAACATTCACTGCCAGCCAATCAGCAGTGAGCATCACTCCCGTATCCAGGGATACAACATTCCCACGTTGCTGATCACGGTTCGATAGCATATGGATGGACATGCCAACGATTGTATTGATTGTCGTGATATCTCCGGCTATAGAGTGCTGGAATGGAGTCGTTATGCGAACAGGAAATCAAGCTTTGTGACCCGGTTACTTGTGAGAAACGTGTCAGCTGCAACAACAACAAAAAATGTCTATATAATTATCCTGTGTGTTACCGGGGCCTCATTATGAGGGAAGTAAATAATAGTGACACTGTGACCTTCCAGGCATGTCGTAAGAGGCGACTAAGGAGGTTGATCGATGGCTTGACAAGCTGTCACTGTAAAAAGTATTGTTATGGAAACAGCGCCATATATTTTAGAAGCAGTGATCTCTGCAATATGTGCCATTTTGGCACACAAGGTTTCTGTTTTTGAGATTGTAGTTCAGCCCTATGTGCCGTCTTCGGCTCGAAAGGACAATAGATAGATATAATTAGGCTGCAACCATTGGCATGAGATATTGAGTTGGGGGGTGACGCTGATTCGGTTTTTTAGATTAATTTATCTTATGTGGTTCCTCTCACCTTGGACATACTATAACCAGTGATGGAAATTGTACAACTGAAATAAACAAAAGAATAGGAATGGCAAAAAGTAATTTTAATGTCATGACAAGTTTACTAACGTCAAATTAAATAACACCAGGGCTAAAACTAAGAATAGCAAAATTTTATATCTTCTCAACAATCCTATACGGTGTAGAAACATGGACATTAGATAAGAAAATAGAACAGAAATTTGAAGCCTTTTAAATGTGGATATATAGAAGAATTAGATGGAAAGAAAAGAAAACAAACGATGAAGTCTTAAAACAACTCACAATGAAAAGAGAACTACAAAATACAGTTCAAACAAGACAATGAGATTTTTGGGGCATGTTAAAAGACAACCTACTAAAAGTAATCTTGGAAGGGTAAAAGAGGCAGAGTTCGACCAAGACTAACATGGACGAGTAACATCAAAAGATGGACAAGTCAGCCTATGACAACCTGCATCATCAAAACAAGAGACAGAGTGGAATGGTGCTACATGGTAACCAACCTTCGTTGCGGAGACGGCACTCGATGATGATAATGAAATGTGGTTCAGGCCGCATCATCCATATAAAATGCCCTTGGTGAATGAAACATATGGACACTAATACTGTATTACCAACACGCCAAGACGTGTAGAAACATATGGACACTAATGCTGTATTACCAACACGCCAAGACGTGTAGAAACATATGGACACTAATACTGTATTACCAACACGCCAAGATGTGTAGAAACATATGGACACTAATACTGTATTACCAACACGCCAAGACGTGTAGATAATCCTTACTTGTATGCAGCGGCGGGTACTGGCAGGAGAAGACTCAAGTTTGAAGATTGCACTTCTAATTCAAGTACACTCATATTTATAGCCCTATTCGGTTTGTCTCTTTTAGAGTCTTCTCTTTATCTTTGCATCTCGAATTCACCTGAATATCTGAAGAGAAATTCTATTTTCACTTTTTCTTGCTTATCATATTTATCTTTGAAAGATAAAATATGTTCTTGCATGAGTGAAAATAGAATTCATTTTAAGATATTCACGTGGATCCTATTATATAAAGGAAGGGCACAGAGTGACACAACGAGTAAACATGGGATACTCAAGTGACTAATGTGGCCCAAACAATTATATCAAATGTTGACTCTGTTTAATTCAGAAATGAAGCTTCACATAATCTTTTTTTGTTTAACATCTTCATTTTTGTTCTAATATCTTTCTTCTTCTACCTTTCAGCTTAGTGGAGCATAGGTCTTCAACAAACACTTTCCATGCCGTTCTATTTGTTGCTATTCTTTTAAAATCATTCCATGTCTTCCCCATCATCTTCATCTCTGCTTTTATCAGTCTTCAGAATTCCAAGAATACCTTGGTCTTTTTTTTTCTTTTCCCTGGGGATTCCAAAAAAAGGCCTGTTGTGTAATACTCTCAGTTGGCTTTTGCAATGTGTTTTCAATTCAGCGCCATCATCTTCGCTGTATCTCTTTATCCACTGGTATTTGACTGGTACATTTCCATAATTCTATGTTAGTGATTTAGTCCTGCCATTTCCATTCTTTTATTCTGCGTAAGCATCCATTAATGAAAGTCTGTATCTTCATGATTGCCATTTTAGTTGTTCTCCGTGTTTTTTTAGACAAATATAATAAGACTAACTTATCATTGGAGTTGAACCTTTTTTTTTATTTTATTGTTCTAATATAGTTTTTATCCGAATTCAGTAACTTGCATGCGTGGTACCATTTTAATAGTCATAACTAGGGTATTAACAAGTTAACTGAAACTCAGCTTCTTCTTCTTCTTCTTTCCTTCCTCATCTGCCTTTCAGCGTCGAGGGGAGATATAATTTGCGGTCTTTTGCTCTTCTGTTCGCCTCTACTGCTGTTATGTTTCCTAGTGCTTCTAATATTCCAACGACCCATCTTTTCGTGGTCGACCCTTGGGTCTGGTGTTCTCACAACGTTTGTTGAAGGCTCGTTGTGCAGTGTTTTGTTCTTTCTGCCTTGTCACGTGGCCAAACTATTTTATCTGTTGTTTCCTTAACTTAGCTGAAACTCAACAATTCCATCAAATAACGCGAGATTAACGTAACAGACTAATCCTCTGACGTACTTACGTGTTATCGTTATCAGCTCACGACAATATACACTAATTGTAATTCTAGTTTTCCATGATTTATCAAACATGCATTCTGGACCGTCAAAACTTACAGGAACACGATCCGGATTACTGCAGATGAAGCTATGGTTATACTTATCATTCGGAGGCAAGGCGCCTGGCAGCACAAGAGCTGTGGTTGTCAGTGACTCATAGCTGATGGCTTGCATCAGGATCGGTGGACCAGAATCATCCATAACTTACTCCACCCCTTCGAGGTACCCTTAGAAATAGACTAGCTAATCTAATTTGGCTAAGCGTGTACAAAAATGCCGTACTGAAGTCGGATGTTTTGGGCCGAAAGTCGCAAATATCACGGTTCTACTGGAAATCATCACACAACGCATCTAACCCCACTTAACGTCCTTTTAAGGACAGATGACGAAGAAGATCATTTATTTCTTTAGTTGTCACCGGGTGAACATCAAATAGAAAGAGAGAAATATCTTTATATCGTAATATAGCTTTACTATGTATAGTTCATGATATAATAAATCAGTCAAATAAGCAATGGAACTATTTTTAAAAAAACATTCAGCAATAATCAGCCACTTACTATGATAACATTGATTCAGGTAACAGAGCTAATCTCAGCTACCTACTATGATAACATTGATTCAGGTAACAGAGCTGATCTCAGCTACCTACTATGATAACATTGATTCAGGTAACAGAGCTGATCTCAGCTACCTACTATGATAACATTCATTCAGGTAACAGAGCTGATCTCAGCTCCCTACTATGATAACATTGATTCAGGTAACAAAGCTGATCTCTGCTACCTATTATGATAACATTGATTCAGGTAACACAGCTGATCTCAGTTACCTACTATGATAACATTCATTCAGGTAACAGAGCTGATCTCAGCTACCTACTATGATAACATTGTTTCAGGTAACAGAGCTGATCTTAGCTACCTACTATGATAACATTGTTTCAGGTAAAAGAGCTGGTCACAGCTACCTACTATGATAACATTGTTTCAGGTAACAGAGCTGATCTTAGCTACCTACTATGATAACATTGTTTCAGGTAAAAGAGCTGGTCACAGCTACCTACTATGATAACATTGTTTCAGGTAACAGAGCTGGTCTTAGCTACCTACTATGATAACATTGTTTCAGGTAACAGAGCTGATCTCAGCTACCTACTATGATAACATTGTTTCAGGTAACAAAGCTGATCTCAGCTACCTACTATGATAACATTGATTCAGGTAACAGAGCTGATCAATTTCCAGTAACGAAGTAGGCACTGTTAAATCTATAAGAATATGAAAAAAGACATTGCTAACAATTTCATCGAAACGAAGAAAACCTTGACACAGATCCGAATAGCAACGTTAGTCTTGAATGTTCTCATTTAGAGATACAACTTGGCTACAAACTATTGCCTTGCATGAAAGTCAGTTGAATATAAGCGGTCGAGAAGTTCCAAAAAGTGTTCGAGATAATGTACTGAAACGCAAGATGTAAATCATAGTATAACGTGATACGCTAGGTAAACGAAGTACATGCCGTATAAGAAGAAGATGCAGAAGAAAGAATATCGAGAGAAAGATGAGATGATAGTGGAAACATGGGGTAGAAAAGCCGGTAGATCATGTCAGAGAGCTGAAACATTGACCAGTGAGACTATCGCTTACTTCAAAATAACGATTTTGTTCTATTCTTTTTTGTTGAATTATCACTCGTTATATTGAATTGGCTGATGGAGAATAATGAATTGTTTGTTTATTAGAGTAATAATAATATTATTTCGTAGCAAACTCTTCATTGATGGTTCACTTTCCTTTCAGAGTCGAGTATTCTTAGAGAAAGACATTAACATCAAATAGTTAATTTCTTGTATTAAATATCGTGCAAGTTCTTCTATCCTTCCTCTGTTGCCGTTGGCGTCGAGGGATCGTGCAAGTTGAGCAGTAAAAATCATAGAAACAGATATTAAATAGTATTAGGCGGCTAAACTTGTAGATGAGTGTAGAGAGACGACACAACAACGTTTCGACAAAAGCATTCATCAGAAGCATTGATGATTGATACAGTGACTTTGGCAAATAAAAACGTTTTGAGCACAAAACATTTATGTCCTCATGTGTGTGTGTGTGTTTGCGTGTAAAGTTGGGACGTGACAAATTCTGTTGCAGAGGCGGGGGATATAAAATGTTGCAGTAGTAGGCCACAGCACTTGGAGATGAGGGGAGCAGATTTTTTCCTCGTTGTCATTACTTTACCCAAACACTCTAAGCGAGGTACCCATTCTTTTATCAGCTGGATCGACCCTGTATTTGCAATCACTGTGTGTGTGTGTGTGTACTGAAACACATCTCATGGATCGTTTATAACCTTGTTAGTGTCGTTATACATTGATAACACTTCTGTTAAACTGCCCCCTCTCTTGTCACCGTTAGATGTTCCCGTTGCAAATTCTGGAAAGGTAGCACTCAGTTCAAGACAACCATCACCTCCATATAACTTTTCATGCGCAGAAATCGGCCCCTGTCGTCGCTACAGTTTACAGCGAACACGCAGCAGTCACGGGACCGATGCTACTAACGCAATCTCTAACTTTAAACATGTGATGTTGTTGATGCTTCACTTTGTTGTGGCCAGTTTGTGTTCTCAGAATGCTGTTTTGATAACGGCAGAGTTATTTGTGGGTCATCATCATTGCGCTCCGAACATGTCTATAGGTGCTCAGATCTCCTCCTCAGTTATTGAGTTATTTATGGGTTATCATCATTGCGCTCCGAACATGTCCATAGGTGCTCAGATCCCTTCCTCAGTTATTGAGTTATTTGTGGGTTATCATCATTGCGCTCCGAACATGTCCATAGGTGCTCAGATCCCTTCCTCAGTTATTGAGTTATTTGTGGGTTATCATCATTGCGCTCCGAACATGTCCATAGGTGCTCAGATCCCCTCCTCAAGAAACGATAATGGCTGGATAGTTGATACTGCTGGCACCATGTTTGTGATGTGGATATTCTTACCCATTAAGTTATAAGGCCGACGTCCCTAGATCACCCATTTATCTTCCAGACGATAGCTACAACCTAGAGTACCACGTCAGACAACTCAATAGACCAGAAGTCGGTGACTTTTTCAACAAAAAAATATAACCAGAATTAGACTAAATTCGAAAATAGACACAACTTGCTACGGAGGAGATATATTCTTACTCTGAAAGATATATCTTCTTCATTCCTTCCTCATTTGCCTTTCAGCGTCGAGAGGAAATATATTTTGTGATATTTTAGTCTTCTTGTGGCATCTACTGCTGTGTCCTAGTGTTTCTAATATTCCATCAATCCATATTTTCATGGTTGACACTTGAGTCTTGTGCACTCGTCAAGTTTGTTACAGGCTTCTTGTGTTGTGTATTGTTATTTCCGTCTTATGACGTGGCCAAACCATTTTATCTGTTCTTTCTTTATGTATTCTATGGCGGGGGCTAATCCTAGCTTTTTTCTAGTTCTTCATTTCTGATTTTATCTCTCAGGCTTTTTTCTGGCATGCGTCTGACACATTTAATTTCAGGAGTGGTTCTTTTTCTTATTGTTCTAGAGTCTAGAGTCCAGATCTGCCTTTGATAGCACAACGTTAGAATGAAGATTGTATTGTAGCGTCCCCGTTTTGCCTCTAGTTAGTTCCTTGATGGACAATAGTTGTCTGATGATTTGACAATCTTTGTTGCATCTTAAGTCTATTTCTGCTGCTTGTGAATTGTCATTTCACCAGACTTCCCAGGTATTCCTTAACTTGTTTTGTCTGCCATCTATCGTCATGAGTGATGTTCTGTTTTTCTCTTGCCACTTTCATGACTGGGAGCAGCGATAGCTCAGTGGTTAGTGAACTGGACTACCACGGACAAGGGGTAGGGTTCGATCCCACCCGAAGGCTTCCGGGTTCACCCAGCCTTAAATGGGTACCGGATTTTTTTCTGGGAAAGTAAAGCAGCACGGGCGTAATACTGACCACATTACCCCACAAATCATGTGCTGAAGGTCTGTAAAATATAGGGTCACTAACACCATATTTCCCTACACGCCACTTGGCGTGAGGGGGGTACTTTACTTTACTTACTTACTTTCAATACTTTAGTCTTGATTTTCATGTTGTATTGGGTACCCGTGTTGTCAAGACTATAAGTATTCAAGTTGGTTTTATACTTTCCTTGTTTAATGCCTAATTATCTGTGAATAATAATTAGGTCAGGTCAGGTCAAGTAATTTTACCTGCTACTGTATGCAGTAAACAGTACAACCTGTGGGTGCCCTGATGCCTTGCAGGTAAGCTCGGGAGAGTAAAAGGCTAAGGGAGGGTACCCCGAAATAAAACGACCCCACTGCCTTGTGGGTGAGACTTTTTAGTCAAAGGCTAGTGGAGCCAACCATAAACAAACCGACGGAAGGCAACAGAAAACCACCGTCGTAATTTCTTTGTACAATCATGAATCACCACTTTTTGGCCATGTAATGAGAAGAGAACAACTGGAATATATTGTAACAACTGGAAAAATTGAGGGATGAAGAGATAGAGGGAAGCAAAAAGAAAAAATAACAGACAGCTTAAGAGAATGGCTTGGCAGAAGGTCAACAATAGAAATGATAAATAGCTGCCGAGATCAAAAGTTGTGGAGAGACATGATCACCTACGCCAGTTGGCCCGGTACTTGATGATGATCTGCGAATATAAGCTCGTTAAATCCCCATCTCAGATGAGTTGGCATACAGTCCATATAAGTAATAGGATGAT
Organism: Megaustenia siamemsis; assembly: GCA_032433765.1. Taxonomy (NCBI): domain Eukaryota; kingdom Metazoa; phylum Mollusca; class Gastropoda; order Stylommatophora; family Ariophantidae; genus Megaustenia; species Megaustenia siamemsis. The sequence continues at coordinate 29,552,341 of JAVIAB010000091.1, forward strand.
AATTTGCAACATCGTCTTACTTCTGTTCTAATTATAAAGTGATCTATGTAGCCTGCTGCTCTTCTGACTATGCAGCTGCTGTTCTGACTATGTAGCTGCTGTTCTGACTATGCAGCTGCTGTTGAAGTAGAGGATTTTACATATGTTGATACAAATGTCATATTTATGTTTATTTTGTCTAAACAAATCAATGTTCATGTTGAAGTAATTACAAAAACAGAGACAAGTATAAAAATATCAAACTTGTTTATTTTGTCAGGATAAAGTTTAGGCACAGTGGTAGTTATAGTTGATCATTTCAGACCCGACTTGGGGCATACATTGGCTTGTCCTTGTCTATTTGTTAACAATTTATAATAAATGTACCTGATGACATTAAAGTTAAATATTTCGCTGTTAACGATGGACTGTGTTATAGACAAGAGCCTCTGGACAAGAAGGATGTGGGAATTGTTCACTTTGAATCCATGGTTTCTTTATGGCTCTACCCTTCCCTGGTCCCTGGATAGCGAAATCTGATGCCCAGCCCTCTCTGGATAATGAGATCCAATGTCCAGCTCTATCTGGATAATGAGATCAGATGTCCAGCCATCTCTGGGTAGTGACCCTCTTTAGATAGTGAAATCTGATGTCCAGACTTCTCTGGATATTGAGATCCAATGTCCAGCCCTCTCTGGATAGTGAGATTCGATGTCCAGCCATCTCTGGGTAGTGACCCTCTTTAGATAGTGAGATCTGATGTCCAGACCTCTCTGGATATTGAGATCTGATTTCCAGCCCTCTTTAGATAGTGAGATCCGATGTCCAGACCTCTCTGGATAGTGAGATCCGATGTCTAGCCCTCCCTGGACAGTGAGATCCGATGTCCAGCCCTCCCTGGACAGTGAGATCCGATGTCTAGCCCTCCCTGGACAGTGAGATCCGATGTTCAGTCCTCCCTGGACAGTGAGATCTGATGTTCAGTCCTCCCTGGACAGTGAGATCCTATGTTCAGTCCTCCCTGGACAGTGAGATCCGATGTCTAGCCCTCCCTGGACAGTGAGATCCGATGTTCAGTCCTCCCTGGACAGTGAGATCCGATGTTCAGTCCTCCCTGGACAGTGAGATCCGATGTTCAGTCCTCCCTGGACAGTGAGATCCGATGTTCAGTCCTCCCTGGACAGTGAGATCCGATGTCCAGCCCTCCCTGGACAGTGAGATCCGATGTCTAGCCCTCCCTGGACAGTAAGATCCGATGTTCAGTCCTCCCTGGACAGTGAGATCCGATGTCTAGCCCTCCCTGGACAGTGAGATCCGATGTCCAGCCCTCCCTGGACAGTGAGATCCGATGTTCAGTCCTCCCTGGAAAGTGAGATCCGATGTTCAGTCCTCCCTGGACAGTGAGATCCGATGTTCAGCCCTCCCTGGACAGTGAGATCCGATGTTCAGTCCTCCCTGGACAGTGAGATCCGATGTTCAGTCCTCCCTGGACAGTGAGATCGGATGTTCAGTCCTTCCTGGATAGTGAGATCCGATGTCCAGTCCTCCCTGGATAGTGAGATCCGATGTCCAGACCTCTCTGGATAGTGAGATCCGATGTCTAGCCCTCCCTGGACAGTGAGATCCGATGTCTAGCCCTCCCTGGACAGTGAGATCCGATGTCTAGCCCTCCCTGGACAGTGAGATCGGATGTCTAGCCCTCCCTGGACAGTGAGATCGGATGTCCAGTCCTCTCTGATAATTGTGGAAAACTGGAGGTTCCATGTGCATTCTGCGCACTGTAAAGAACTCTATCTAGTAAAGCAGAATGGATCTCTAGACCATGCGATGGAGTTTGTGCATGTAGGTCAAGGTTCTCAGTATTTCAAGAAGTCAGAGATGGTTGTGTCTACAGTGCGATGAAGATGATCCTAATATAACACAACAATTATTCCTTAAAATGATAATACAATATTTCATGTGCTAAATCAGAATAACATATTTATCTCTTAAAAACTGAGTAGGATATGTAATTTGTTAATAATAAACAGAAATAAAACAGTTGCCATACAAATATATTTTGTTTCTCTGGTTGATACTATAATAGCGTGTCCTGCTTTGTAGCACCTTTTACCAACAGTTAGTCACATTAACGTTTTGATATTTTAAATAAACTTTCTCACACTATATCTTTCCTCCCTGTATTTCTTGACCTCTCTAGCCCTTAATTTTTGTTGTAAATTATTGGAAGTCCATAGCAATGGTAGACTTATGTCAAGGACAATTGTAGACTTAATTCAAGGACAATAGTAGACTTATGTCAAGGACAATGGTAGACTTATGTCAAGGACAATGGTAGACTTACTTCAAGGACAATGGTAGACTTATGTCAAGGACAATGGTAGACTTATGTCAAGGACAATGGTAGACTTACTTCAAGGACAATGGTAGACTTATGTCAAGGACAATGGTAGACCTATGTCAAGGACAATGGTAGACTTACTTCAAGAACAATGGTAGATTTATGTCAAGGACAATGGTAGACTTATGTCAAGGACAATGGTAGACTTATGTCAAGGACAATGGTAGACTTATGTCAAGGACAATGGTAGACTTATGTCAAGGACAATGGTAGACTTATGTCAAGGACAATGGTAGACTTATGTCAAGGACAATGGTAGACTTGCTTCAAGGACAATGGTAGACTTATGTCAAGGACAATGGTAGACTTATGTCAAGGACAATGGTAAACTTACTTCAAGGACAATGGTAGACTTACGTCAAGGACAATGGTAGACTTATGTCAAGGACAATGGTAGACTTATGTCAAGGACAATGGTAGACTTATGTCAAGGACAATGGTAGATTTATGTCAAGGACAATGGTAGACTTATGTCAAGGACAATGGTAGACTTACTTCAAGGACAATGGTGTGGAACTATAAAGTTTTAAAAAAAGATCCCTTGCTGTATCTCTATGGCTGTTTATTGGAGAGTGACACTGTGACTGATGAGGGTCTATCAATGAGATTCTGATAACCTGAAGTTGAGCTGGGTACAGATAGTAAGGAACAATTGAGAGGATTAATCAGTATGTAGTAACAAGCAAGCTCACCAAAATTATCTCCCTCTTTCATCTTCATATATCTAATGTTATTTCCTTCTCTCATCTTCATACATTCTAATACTTTCTCCCTCTTTCATTATAATATTACCTTCCACAATCATTTTCATATTTTCTAATGTTATATCCTGCCTTCATTTTAATATTTATAATATTATTTCCCTCTCTCACCTTCATATTTCTAACATTATCTCCCGTATTCATTTTAAATATTCCTAATATTATCTCCCTCCTTCATCTTCTTATTTCTAATATTATCTCCCTCCTTCATCTTCTTATTTCTAATATTATCTCCCTCCTTCATCTTCTTATTTCTAATATTATCTCCCTCCCTCATCTTCTTATTCCTAATATTATCTCCCTCCTTCATCTTCTTATTTCTAATATTATCTCCCTCCTTCATCTTCTTATTTCTAATATTATCTCCCTCCTTCATCTTCTTATTTCTAATATTATCTCCCTCCCTCATCTTCTTATTTCTAATATTATCTCCCTCCTTCATCTTCTTATTTCTAATATTATCTCCCTCCCTCATCTTCTTATTTCTAATATTATCTCCCTCCTTCATCTTCTTATTTCTAATATTATCTCCCTCTTTCAACCTCATTAAACATATTTTAACACATTCAAAAGCACTAAAAACATAAACATATATATGACCAGTGACCACAGTCAACCAACCATACAAATTAATGCTGAACTATTACTGCAGACATCGTTCTCACACTTCACCAATGGCAGGCAGTATACGAGCAAACAGGTCCACACCACGCAGAAATATTCCCTCATTAAGAAACTCATTGTGGTCATGTAGCAATACAGGTGTATGGTTCATGGGTGAAAACCCAAACACAGGTATATCTCTCTGAAAAGATAAACATATCCACAATCAGCTTCAGATAAAATATCTTAACTTGTGTATCCTCTCACTCACACAAATTTAGAAGTTAACCTTTAAGCTTAAAAAAAAAATATAGAAAAATACAGTTCTCTAATTTTTATAGGAAAAGAAAAAAAAAGATAAGACCTTAAAGATAAGGCAGTTCTGAAGCAATTAGACTTCAGAATGGAATGTCGTTACTGCAGACAGGCATTTCCATTTTGGTTAAACCTTCGTTCCAGTAACAAACTGTTCATCCTGATCATTATACTGTTCTAGTGAAGATGGCAGGTTCTGAGGAAAATGTTTAGCTCTATTCACAGATCTGGGTCAGTGCAATGGTTGTCACTCAAATTGGGAAATAGCTGGAAGGTTTAACTTGTGACTCACTTGTTACACTGTCATCTCTTTAAACACAGCCAAACAAATTCTAAACTCTAACAGCAGAGAGGTTTGGCTCAATGTATCTATCTATCTATCTATTGTCCTTTCGAGCCGAAGATGGCACATAGGGCAGAACCACAATCTCAAAAACAGAAACCTTGCATGCCAAAATGGCACATATTGCAGAGATCACTGCCTCTAAAATCTATGGCTCTGTTTCCATAACAATAGTTTTTACAATGACAGCTTGTCAAGCCATCGATCAACCTCCTTAGTCGCCTCTTACGACATGCTTGGAAGGTCACGGTGTCACTATTCTCTACTCATAATGAGACCCGGTGACACAGGAAAATTGGCTCAATGTATGGGCCATGTAAAAAAAACAGGGAGAGAACTTTTTTTAAATACATGACAAGGTCAAAGAAGAGACCAAACCATCATCTTCAGACAGAACTAGTCATGTATCACTGAACAATCACATCAACAGAATACAATGAAACCAAACTTCAGCATGTATGCTCTGTTGAATACCCACAAGAAACAGTAGAATATCACGTTTGACCGTCCAAAGTTCACCGACATCAGTGCATCTCTATTCCTCAAAGACCTTATAAATGGAACTCTGTGTACAGAACTACAAGAGAACTCAGTATACCTGAATATATTATATGGCATTGGGCTGAAGGGTATCAGCTCAAAGACAACTGGATCCATAAAAATCCATGGATAATTCATATGAGTTGAATATCCTAAGTTGTTTTTACCCTTAGAATTTTTATTTCCATATTTTATCAAGGTTTTGTATATCCTGTTATTAACACTGAAAAAAAGAATAACCTCTAAGTTAAACATTTCCAGGAGCTGTGGATGGGCGGTAGTTAGTGAAATAGTTAATCGGGGACAAGAGATTAGAATTTTTTGCAACCAATGGTTTATGACCTTCCACTGTGACCTTCCAGGCATGTCGTAAAAGACCACTAAGGAGGTTGATCGATGGATTGACATGCTGTCATTGTAAAAAGTATTGTTACGGAAACAGAGCCATAGATTTTAGAATGTGCTATTTTGGCACACAAGGTTTCTGTTTTTGAGATTGTGGTTCTGCCCTATGTGCCATCTTTAGCTCGAAAGAACAATAGATAGAAAGATAGATTGGTTTATAGGTTGATCTCATTTGAAATATGTATTGGATTATTTGAGAAGCAGAAAGGACATTCTGAAATGTGCTGATGGTAAAAAAAATAGAGTATAAGCACTAGTGACATGGGATGGGGCTCTGTTGCTCTTTCTTAAACATCATCATCATCATCAAGTACTGGGCCTGCTGGCATAGGTGATCATGTCTCTCCACAACTTTCAATCTCAACAGTTATTTATCATTTCCATTGTTGACCTTCTGCTAAGCCATTCTCTTAAGCTGTCTGTTATTTTTTCTCTTTGCTTCTCTCTATCCCTTCGTCCCTCAATTTTTCCAGTTGTTACAATATATTCCAGTTGTTCTCCTCTCATTACATGGCCAAAAAATGATGATTGTTTCTTCCTAATATTGGAAATTAGCTCTCTTTTTGCTTTGACCTCTTTCAGAACGTTTTCATTACTCTTCTTAGCTGTCCGTGGTATTTTTAACATTCTTCTGTAAAACCACATTTCTACAGCCTCCAGCAATTTTCTTGTCTGTTGTCCTAGTGTCCATAATTCACATCCATATGTTAATACTGGCTTTACATAACATTTAAGAACTCTTTTTCTTGTTTCTATTGTCAAAAATGGATTGCATGGTATCTTCCTCATTTTTTGGAAAGCTGCTTTTGCCTGAGCCATTCTACATCTCACCTCTTTTGTACATCTTCCGTTTGAGGTTAGCAATGTTCCCAGATATTTAAATTCATTTATCTGTTTTAATATTGCTCCACTTGTCTTTATTTTGCACTGAGGTGATGTCTTTTTCTTTGTTGTTACCATTACTTCTGTCTTTTTGCTATATAGGCTGAGTCTTTTATTTTTGCTTTCTTTCACTATAATGCCCAACATTTCTTGTAACTCATTTTCACTCTTAGCAATTAAGACTGTATCATCAGCATACTTTAGATTATTTATATTATGACCTCCAATTGTTATTCCAAGCATGCCCTTATGGATCTTAAAATAATCTCACTATAAATATCAAAGAAATCTGGTGACAGCACACAACCTTGTCTAACACCCTGTTTCATTTGTTGGAACATTCCCAACTGATTTCCAGTTTTTATGGCCGCTGTTTGTTGCTAGTATATGTCCTTTATACATATAAATAATTTCTTAAACATATAAAGCTATTGATCTTTCTTACACATTTAAAGCCGTTTTTCTTTCTTAAACACATACAGTTGTTTATCTTTCTTAAACATAGGAAGCAATTTGTTAATTCTTAAATATATAATGCTGTTTATCTTTCTTAAACATATAAAGCTGTTGAACTTTCTTAAACATATAAATCTGTTTTTCTTTCTTAGTCTTAAACATATAAAGTCATTAACCTTTCTTAAACATTTCTTAGTCTTAAACATACAAAGCTGTTGATCTTTTTCAGTCTTAAACATATAAAGCTGTTAGTCTTTCCTAAACACATAAAGATGTTTATTTTTATAGGGATGCATCCCTAAAATAAATTGAGTAACAAGAATATTCTATTACGCACATACAAAATGAAATGAACCTCAAAGTCAAAACATAAGAAGCTGTTTATGTATATGGGAATGCATTGTTTGAATAAACCTGACAATATGTGTACTACACCAACAAAACTAATCTATGCTGAAAATATTTTACTAGACAGAAAATTAGAGATAATCACTTTAATGGCTTTGTTATATGACTATATACAGTCACAGACTATATATCATCATCATCATTGGGTGCCTTCTCCGCATCGAAGGTTGGCTACCATGAAGCGCCATTCCACTCTGTCTCTTGTTTTGATGGTGCAGATTGTCATAGGCTGATTTGTCCATCTTTTGATGTTACTTGTCCATGTTAGTCTTGGTCTGCCTCTGCCTCTTTTACCTTGTATTTTCCCCTCTAATATTACTTTTATTAGACTGTTGTGTCTTTTAACATGACCCAAAAATTTCATTTGTCTTGTTCTAATTGTGTTTTAGTAGTTCTTTTTTCACCCTTAGTCGTTCTAAAACTTCCTTGTTTGTTTTCTTTTCTTTCCATCCAATTCTACCTATTCTTCTGTAAATCCACATTTCAAAGGCCTCAATTTTATGTTCTGTTTTCTGGTCTAATGTCCATGTTTCTGCACCATACAGGAATATTGAGAAGATGTAACATTTTGCTACTCTTAGTTTTAGCCCTGTTGTTATTTGTTTTGATGTTAGTATATTTTTCGTGGCATTGAAATTACTTTTTGCCATACCTATTCTTTTGTTTATTTCAGTTTTACATTTTCCATCACTGGTTATAGTATGTCCCAGGTAGTTGTAGTTCTGAACTGTCTCTAGATGTATTCCTTCAACTTTGATATTTAATTGTAGGTCTTGAGAATTTCCTTTGTTTATGATCATAGTTTTAGTCTTTTTGATATTCATATCTAGTCCATATTTCTTGCTTATCATGTTTATCACATTAAGCATAGTCATAGGCTATATACAGTCATTTTACTAACTTCTTCTACATTCCATAACCCTGAGGGTCATTGGTGCACTACTAGCAGACTTCATCAAGTTTGTCCATTGATCTCTATCTCAGTCATTCTTTGGGACTCTGTAGAGTCGAGGTATGTCCATTTTTTTAATGTTATCTTCTCATCTCTTTCTGTCTACCTCTCCATCCTCCTTTTGCAGTTCCTTGTAGAATGACCTTTGCCAAGCCAGATGATCAAAATATCAGCCAAACCATTTCATTATGCATTTCCTTACAACAGTCAAAAGATCATCATGTAATGCAATTCCTTTGACAAACTTCTTCATTTATGATACGATCAAAAAGAAAGATGCCCAAAACCTTTCAATAACATTTCATTTCCATAGGTATGGCTCTATGTTTCACAAGTATAACAAATTTTACTAACTAGACAATAAAAAATAATATCTTGGTACCTGTCTCAAATTGCGACCGTCAGTTCCCGCTGGAAAGATTTCTTTCTTCAGCTTCACTCCTCTGTAATAAAAGTGGAATAATTGATTATTGTGGGAGATATTAGATTAACACAAGGAGAAATGTTCTTTAATACAGGGCCATCAGCACTCAGTGTCTATTAGCATTGTGATCTCTTGTCTAATTGCAAATGAAGATATCAGCACAGAGCACAAAGTCCACAGCACCAATGAGAACCCTTGGGAGAATTTCATAAAGTGGTAAAAGGAGGCAAGACATCTCACAGCAGCATAGTTGGAAGCTGTCAGCGAATCACAGCTGATGACTTGCGCCAGGATCAGTGAACCAGAACCATGCAGACCCTACTTCACATCTTTGTGTTGCCTCTAGATACAGACTGACCTGTCTGGTCTGGCCAAGTGAGCAGGTATCAAAGTGGGATGGCAATCCAGTACTCAAAAATGTCATGCTGAAATCAAATGTGTTGGGCCGAAACACAGTTCTACTGCAAACCACAACACAACGCAGACACACCCACATAACATCCTTTTAAGGGTAGATGACAAAGAGGAATATTCCTTTAGTCATCGGGAGGGGAGGGGCGGTGGGGGGGGGGGGGGGGGTGAATGAAAACAAGCATAAAGTAACTTTTAAACTCTGGGCAAACATTTCTCACATTCTGGTGTCCAAATATTTTGTTTCCTTAACATTAATTACATGTTCCCCAACACATTAAAAAAATGTGATGTCACTATGTAAAGATTGCTCCATAACTCAAACCATAGGAGAATGACATATTAAATTTCACTGTTCAAGTCCTTAATGGATATAAGAATACACATCTTCAATAAACCTTTCTTGCATTGCCCCTATTATTTTAATATTTCCCGTTTTATCTATGGTCTCCATGCTGTTCATATATCTGTTTCTATTCTATCCACAGAACCAGTTTCATTCATATCAGGAATTCCACCACTCATCACAGCATCTGTTTCTAACTTCTTGGTTATTGGCTGTCTCCTTGTACAGTTTCATTTTCTTTTGCTGCTATTTCTTTGTTGTTTCTAGAACAATGGCTTGTTTTAACTGAAATGATATTCTTAATATGTGCCCTAACTAGTCACATCAACTTCTTACACATTTATTGTAGTAGAATAAATCTTGTAGTGAAGTGAATCTTGAACTGTGAAAGATCATTATAAAACAAAAATGGAATAAATTGTAAAAAATAAACAAAAGATAAATAGAAAAAAGGTGGAATAAATTCGAGAAAAATAAATTAAAACTTACGCTTGGCAGCAAGCCTCATGAAATGCTACCCACCATGGGTTGCTCTCATCAAGTTTTGTAATCTTATCATCCATAGTTTTCTGTAGAAAATGTGAAACAAATTATTTTAAAATGACAAGAGCATGCCCTCAACAACAGTAATTCATTAGTTTTCATTAATAAAAATAAATAACACACAGGAACATAGTATTGTTATTAATGCAACAAACAGCATGTATAGAAACAAAGTGTGACAGTATAGCTCTTCAAACAAACTATTACTATACTACAAACATTAATCACAATCAGAATCTACAGGGTGTTAGTAAAGTCTCACTACACTTTGTATATAGAACACATTTGAAAATAATAAGTAAATGACATCATCAAAAAATGTGCTTAAAAAGTCATTAAATTGGTTACAATATTTAATGCTATGGTCTAATGCAGTTTTGAGCTATCTGGAAAGTACCCATAGAATATTCATTGCAAAATGTGTTGGAAATATCCACCACGGGCTTCAAGACATGATTGTACACATCTCTTCATATTGTCAGATACCTTCTGTAACGTGTCTGTTGTTATTTCTTGAATGGTAATTCAACTATGCAATAACTTCCAGAGAGTAGTCATTCAGTGGATAACATCACACTGTAATATATATATATATATATATGGGAACGAACACGCAGACAAATTAGCTAAAGAGGGAGGGAGATTACCACAAGAGAACCATCTGCTCAGTTATGATGAAGCCAAATCCATCCTCAATGGTCAGTTCCATGAAAAATGGAAAAGAGAACACCCAAAGCATAACGAGAGTGACGGATACCACCAACTATCAAGGAGGGATCAAGTCATCATACTTCACCTACGCACTGGCCATAATAGAATGAGAAATCATATGTTCACCAAATTCAATATAGGTACAACCAGCCTATGCCACTGTACACTGGACAATATGGCTACAAAACATGTTCTACAGGATTGCCCCCAGTACACAGACCTGAGAAGAGCAATGTGGTCCACGCCCACCTCCCTGGAAGAAAAACTATATGGGGCAATCGAATTGCTTAAACAGACAGCTGACTTCATGAGAGAGTCTGGAATCCTACTCTGATTGTGTCTTGATCACAGAGAGAGAGAGAGAGAATGGTAATTCTGATTGCATCCAAGATGGAAGAATTATTTTTCGCTGGCTTGGTATAGAACCGTTGATCAGAGGTTCAACAAGCCACTATCGTAAAAACGATTTTGTTAATGAAGCGTAGACATCAACCCTTACGTATGCGCGTGAAAGCTGGAAAACAACAAGAGACATAGAAACAAAGTTGAACGCACTCGAAAATAAATGTCTAAGGAAAATACTTGGTATAGCGTGGAATGAATTCAAAACAAACGCGGAAATTAGAGAAAGCGCCAATCAACCACTAATATCTTCAGTAATAAAGAAAAGACGATGGTCATATGTTGGACATGTGATGAGAAGAGATAATAACCAAATAGCAAAGCAAGCCCTCATGTGGGAAACAACAGGTAAGAGGAAAAGAGGAAGACCCAGGGAGACACTGAGAAGAACATTGATGAGAGAGGCAAGAGCAGCAGGAATCGACTCCCTCAATGAGATAGAGCTGCTTGCACAGAACAGAGACAAATGGCGAGATTTGATAAAATATCTTTAAAAGAATTAAAAACTGCTAGAACAAAAATTCAGATAAGAGAAGGAGTATCTTGGTCTACGCCATATGGACCGGCTTTGGCTCGGAAGGTCAATAGATAGAGAGAGAATTCTGATTGATTCTTTCAGGTCCTCAATTGTGTGTACATTATTTTTGAAAACATTTCCTTTCAAGAAACCTCAAAGATAATAATCTAATGGAGTTAGATCTGGAGAATGAGCAAAATTCCACTGGACTGTGAGTTTGCTTCGATGGACTGTGCAGCATGTTTTTTAATGACATGATGACATCATTTACTTATTTTTTTCAAATGTGTTCTACATACAAAGTGTAGTGAGACTTTACGAACTTATTATGTATACGAACTATTATGTAAAGCATCTTTAAAGATTGCTTCTGCATATAACAGCTGAAGACTATCTGTTTAGTAATTCTCTATATTCAGATATGAATAATGAACAAATGATTTTTTAAATAACATACAAGGAGACAAATATATGAAATAAAAGACATATGAAACACTTCATTTTTAATGAAAGAAATCATATTATACATGGAGATGCAGCATTTTCACTAAAGAAATAAACAACATACACAGATTATTTGCTTGAAAACTAAAACTAATTATTATTTTTAACTAAACCACTCAGGTTACTGCTCATTATTACCTGAACAAACCAAATCATTCCTCATTAGTGAGAAGAGCTCACTGTGACCATCATCTTAACCCTAATCTTCTTTTTTTCCTCATTTGCCTTTCAAGTCGAGGGGAGATATAATTTGCGGTATTTTACTCTTTTGTTCGCTTATGCTGCTGTTATGTTTCCTATTGTTTCTAATATTCCATCAATCCATCTTTTTTATGGTCGGCCCATGGGTCTGGTATTCTTGCAACATTTATTGAGGCCTCGTTGTGTTGTGTTTTGATCACTCTGCCTTGTCACGTGGCCAAATCATTTTATCTGTTGTTACTTTATATATTCTACGGTGGGGGCTATTCCTAGCTTTTTTCTCAGTTCTTCATTTCTGATCTTGTCTCTCAGGCTGTTTCCTGTCATTCATCTGACACATTTAATCTCAGTAGAGATTATTTTCTTATTGTTCTTGCATCTAAAGTCCAGGACTGGCATTGATAGCACAACATTGGGATGAAGATTGAACCTTAATCAACAATTATAAATGTCCTAGCAAGCCTAATCAACAACCATGAATGTTTTAATAACCTAAAATAACTATTAATATTTCAACATTTCAAATCATCAATCATTAATGCTTCAGCAACCAAAACTAACAATCATTAGGCCTCAACAACCCACAACAATCATTCTTCTTCTTCTTTCCTTCCTCCATTGCCGTTGGCATCGAGGGGAGATACAATCTTCGATTCTTTGCTCTTCTGTTGGCCTCTTCTGGTGTTATCCCTCCTAGTGACTCTAGTATTCCCTTTATCCATCTCTTTCTCGGTCTTCCTCTTAATCTAGCATTTTCATAGCGTTTGTTTATGGCTCTTTGAGTCATTGTTAGTTCTTTTTGTCTTGTTATGTGGCCAAACCAATTTATCTGTTGTTTCTTGATGTATTCGATGGCTGGTTCAATTTCGAGTTTCTTCCTCAGGTCGGTGTTTCTTCCTCTGTCCCTTAAGCTGTTTCCTGTCATTCTTCTGACACATTTCATTTCAGCGGTCGTTATCTTTCTTATTGTTTATTCAACAATCATTAATGACTCAACAACCCAAATCAACATCTATTAATGTCACAATAATCCAAACCATTAATATCTCAACGATACAACAACCATTAGTTGATGTCTCAAAAACCACAAAAGAATAATAACAGAGCAACTCACGTGATGATACTTCAAGGTCACACCTTCCCCAGCCTCATGGCACCATCTACTAAATATATCGGTGTACAAATTCAGATCTTCAGTTGGTGGCAAGCGAATATCAAAACCTGTTTTACAGAATAAATCAATAACGCTTGAACAATCAATAATTATTTTTAGTTTAATGGAAATTTGTATAACAATTTGTACCAAATAAAAAACTGTCATGAGAGTTAGGTTCTCCCTTCTCTGTCATTGAGTCCCTCCTATCATAAGGAGATAATACAGAGTTAATGACAGAGGTCTCAATTTGCTTCATAATGCTAATTTGCATTTGAAGTGTGATTAATTTTTTTTTTGGTGTTTTTTTTGGTGTTTTTTTTTGGTGTGTTTTTTTGGTGTGTTTTTTTGTGTGTGTTTTTTTGGTGTGTTTTTTTTGTGTGTGTTTTTTGGTGTGTTTTTTTGTGTGTGTTTTTTTGTGTGTGTTTTTTTTGTGTGTTTTTTTGTGTGTGTTTTTTGGGTGTGTTTTTTTTTGTGTGTGTTTTTTTGGTGTGTTTTTTTGTGTTTTTTTTTGTGTGTTTTTTTTTTGGTGTGTTTTTTTTTTGTGTGTTTTTTTTTGTGTGTTTTTTTTTTGGTGTGTTTTTTTTTTTGTTTTTTTTTGTGTGTTTTTTTTTGGTGTTTTTTTTTGGTGTGTTTTTTTTTTTGGTGGTCCCTGAAGGTTTTTAACCTCTTATTGTTGCCACGGTTCCCTCTAATTTGTCCTAACCACTGAGCAGAACTTTGATCATTGAGTATTTTAAATTAAAAGCTGCTGTGCCAATACAATCTATTTTATAAATTAAATTTAGCAGCAACATCTTAATGTGCATGGAAGCAATACAGCAACTATGCAACCGCACAGCTTAGAGGGGATATTGGTTACTGTATTTGGTCATTATTGCTTGCTGTGGAATGTTTTTTCATTGGTGTCATGCCTCTTTTTTTAAACACTTTTAGCATTCATCTTTAAGTGGGTGTAGGTGCATTGTGATGCTAATTTATGGCAAACCTATACCCAATAGATTTTCTTTTAACAATTTTGCTCAGGCAGCAATATATTGTAACAACTGGGAAAATTGAGTGACGAAGAGATAGAGGGAAGCAAAGAGAGATAATACCAGACAGCTTAAGAGAATGGCTTGGCAGAAGGTCAACAACAGAAATGATAAATAACTGTTGTGATCGAAAGTTGTGGAGAGACATGATTACCTAGGTCAGTAGGCCCAGCACTTGATGATGATGAATGCATATTACCCTCCTAACTCAATAATGTAAATGTTGGTGAAGAAACTAAAACTGTTATACAACAAAGTTAACTTATATCAAGCCATAGTTATGAACATGTAGCTCTATAGCATATTAATCATCTGTCTTGCTTCTAGCCTCCACAGTTACTACTCTGGAGTTTACTCTCTCCTGCATGTGTTGCCCAATTTCTGTAGCAGTCAATCCTCATTCAACTGTGACATCTTGCACCCACCATTTTAGTCCTCCCTTTTCTCATTTATCTGGCACCATGTCCTTCATTATGACTTTTTCTATTCCTTTCTGTCATTTTATGTGTGCAAATACTTTACTTACCTTGTTGTTATGTTCCCTAGCAACCAGTCCTCTGGAATATTAAACTGGTGTAAAACAAACAAACCTGACACTTCTTGCTGGTACTTACATGCTGTCATTGAGTCTGGTACAACATTAAACTGCACTCCTCCCTGTAAGAGACATTAGCCTGAGTCAGTAATGTATTGGTAAATGAAGAATGGAAGAGATGGAATGAGTGAGTCAGTAACTTATTGGTAAACGAATAAAAGAAGAGAAGGATGAGCGAGTCAGTAACTTACTGGTAAATGAAGAATAGAAGAGAAGGTTGCGTGAGTCAGTAACTTACTGGTAAGCAAATAAAAGAAGAGAAGAAATGAGTGTAGTAGTATTAGAAGACCACTGAGCCAAATTAGTGAAGTCGGATGAATATTGAGAGATATGCTAAATAAGTAAGGTCAGTTGAATAAATTTAGAGTTCAAGGGATTCTCACAAAGAGAATTCAGGAGCGAGCAGCTCAGAAGAGAGCACATAATACAAGGTTATCTGTGCAAAACACTATCAGGTGTCCAGACTATCCAATCAGGAAAACCTAGAAGTATTTAAAAATCTCAAATTATGAACTGAATAACAAAGCAAGCTCTCATGTGGGAAACAACAGGTAAGAGGAAAAGAGGCCAAACCTAAGAGACACTGAGAAGAACATTGATCAGAAAGGCAAGAGCAGTAGGAAACAGCTCCCTCAATAAGATAGAGTTGCTTGCACAGAACAGAGACAAATGGTGAGATTTGATAAAAGATCTTTAGAAGGATTGAAAACTGCTAGAATAGAAAATTTAGATAAGAGAAAGAGCATCTGAGTCTATGCCCTATGGGTCAGTTATGGCTCGAAAGGTCAATAGAGAGATAGATAGGTAGGTGGGTAGGTGGGTGGGTGGGTTGGTTTGGGTGGGTGGCTGGATGGATGGCTGGATGGATGGATGGATGGATGGATGGATGGATGGATGGATGGATGGATGGATGGATGGATGGATGGATGGATGGATGGATGGATGGATGGATGGATGGATGGATGGATGGATGGATGGATGGATGGATGGATGGATGGATGGATGGATGGATGGATGGATGATGGATAGATAGATAGATAGATAGATAGATAGATAGATAGATAGATAGATAGATAGATAGATAGATAGATAGATAGATAGATAGATAGATAGATAGATAGATAGATAGATAGATAGATAGATAGATAGATAGATAGATAGATAGATAGATAGATAGATATTCTGCTTTTTTTTTTCTGTGGTGTATCTTCCATCCGATGTTATTATTGTGCCCAAGTATTAGATGCATTGCGTTTGATTCAGATTTGTTCTGTTTATTTTTATACTGCATGATGATGATGATTGTTTCTTCGATATAACCATTACTTCTGTTTTCTTACTATCCAGACTGAGACCTTTCTTGTTGCTTTCTTTTACTATTATGTCTATCATTTCTTATAGTTCATTCTCTGTCTCTCCTATTAAGACAGTGTCATTCGATTATCACAAATTGTTTCAGTTGTGACCGTTGACTTCAATTCCTTTAATATCTACTATTGATCTCACAATATTTTTGCTGTAAAGTGAAAGCAAATAACTTATAAAACAAGATAACAAATTTTCTTGTTCAATGCAATCGTTATGAGATGTCTGGGTCAGAGTTTTCTCTTCACTCCCAAAAGGCAAAAACTTTTTGACCCCCACCAATGTTTGAACCTTAACGTGTGAAAGCTGGAAAACAAAAAAAGAGAGAGTGAAAAAAAACTAAACCCTTTCAAATATAAATGCCTAAGAAGGATATTCTGTATATAAAGGAATGAATTCAAGACTAATAAAGAGATAAGAGAAATGGCCAAGCAGCCAACGAGCTCATCTACAATTAGGAAGAGAAGATGGACATATGCTGGGCATGTGTTTGCGAAAAGACAACAAGAGAATCTCAAAACAGGTTCTTATGGGAAACATCAGGATACAGAAAAATAGGAACACTTAGAAAGACACAGAAAAGTACAAACTGAGAAGTAAACTTGACAGGCATAGAATTATTTAATAATATTGAACATATGCCAAGAAGAAAGTTGAATGGTGAAAAACATAAGCCCTGTGTGATGTCTAGCGGTGTGGGAATGGATCGAGATCATGAGGATTTGAGCCTGTATTCTCCTAGGGAATGGGTGAATATGAAGTAAATGAGTGGGTAAGACAGGAAATGAGTGAGTGGGTGAGACAGGAAATGAGTGAGTGGGTGAGACAGGAAATGAGTGAGTGGGTGAGACAGGAAATGAGTGAGTGGGTGAGACAGGAAATGAGTGAGTGGGTGAGACAGGAAATAAGTGAGTGGGTGAGACAGGAAATAAGTGAGTGGGTGAGACAGGAAATAAGTGAGTGGGTGAGACAGGAAATGAGTGAGACTGGAAATGAGTGAGTGGGTGAGACAGGAAATGAGTGAGTGGGTGAGACAGGAAACGAGTGAGTGGGTAAGACAGGAAATGAGTGAGTGGGTGAGACAGGAAACGAGTGAGACTGGAAATGAGTGAGTGGGTGAGACAGGAAATGAGTGAGTGGGTAAGACAGGAAATGAGTGAGTGGGTGAGACAGGAAACGAGTGAGACTGGAAATGAGTGAGTGGGTGAGACAGGAAATGAGTGAGTGGGTGAGACAGGAAATAAGTGAGTGGGTGAGACAGGAAACGAATGAGTGGGTAAGACAGGATACGAGTGAGTGGGTAAGACATGAAACAAGTGAGTGGGTGAGACAGGAAATGAGTGAGTGGGTGAGACAGGAAATGAGAGTGAGTGAGTGAGTGAGTGAGTGAGTGAGTGAGTGAGTGAGTGAGTGGAAGTGAGGAAGTGGATAAGAAAACTTGTAAAAATAGATAAGAAAAATTGCATGAGTGTGTTTGAAAGGCAGTGATAAGTGAATGAGCAAGGTAACAAATGAATAAATAGAAGAGTAAAAATGGGTGAGTGAATAAGTGAGCGAGCAGAATAGTGGGTGGTCAAGTGCTGAGTGAGTGAGTGAACAAATGTGTTATTAGCAGGTAGATAAGCAGATGAGTGGGTTAATGAATGTGTTATTAAATAACTCAATGAGAAAGACAGTTACATACTCCATACCTTCACTATTGTCAAATTGATAGAAATGACGTCACCTAGAGATAGTGTACTGTCCTCCTGTAACCTAAACAAAACGTATGGTCAAGTATCACAACTAGATCTTAATTTTCAACATTCCCATGTGTATGTTATTAAATGAAGAAATAACTGAACTGATGGACAACCCTGAGAACAATGTTCTGCATGATCTTTTTCACAGTGCCAAATGACATAGCATTTCAAACCATACACAACTGATATATAGTAGTCTCTCTCTTCATATTGTATTTATATATTGGTCTCTCCCTGCATTCAAGATTTTTTGTTGTCCAAACTATATTTTTTTGGTCTCTCTCTCTCTGTCTCTGCACTCAAGATTTTTGGCCACATTATATGTTTTAGTCTTTCTGTCTTTCTCTGTCTGCACTCCAGATTTTTGGACACATTATATGTTTTTAGTCTCTCTCTCTCACTCTGCACTCAAGATTTTTGGCCACATTATATGCTTTTAGTCTCTCTCTCTCGCTCTGCACTCAAGATTTTTGGCCACATTATATGTTTTTAGTCTCTCTCTCTCTCTCTCGCTCTGCACTCAAGATTTTTGGCCACATTATATGTTTTTAGTCTCGCTCTGCACTCTAGATTTTTGGCCACATTATATGTTTTTAGTCTCTCTCTCTCGCTCTGCACTCAAGATTTTTGGCCACATTATATGTTTTAGTCTTTCTCTCTTTCTCTGTCTGCACTCAAGATTTTTGGCCACATTATATGTTTTTAGTCTCTCTCTCTCTCGCTCTGCACTCAAGATTTTTGGCCACATTATATGTTTTTAGTCTCTCTCTCTCTCTCGCTCTGCACTCAAGATTTTTGGCCACATTATATGTTTTTAGTCTCTCTCTCTCGCTCTGTACTCAAGATTTTTTTACCACACTTTATTTCTTTGGTACTTTCTCTCACTCTGACTCAATAATTTTGGCCACACTATGTTTTTATCGGCTTCTCTCCCTGCATTCAAGAACTTTTTTTGTTTGGGTGACACTATATTTTTTCTCTCAACAGAAGAGTGAGAAGAAATTGGTGGGCAGAAAAGAGAAGAAATTGGTGGACAAAAGAGAGAAGAAAAGATCAAATTTTCAAACCGATAATAATGAAAAAAAAATACATTTTTTATAAACAACATTTTAAACAAGATAAGTGATATTTCCAGGACACATAAAGATATACAATAACCTACTGAAAGTGAGTCAAGGAAATACAAAGTGAACAAGGCATAGGAAGATAAAAACTAATATAGACTGGTAGAGATGGGCAGGAAAACAAATAACAGTGTGTTTCATCAAGGCAAGAGAAGACAAGGGTGAAGTGGTTCTGCGTGGTGGCTATACTTAGATGTAGAAATGGCACAAGATGATGATGAATAACCATTTGTTTGTCTAAAAAATTTTTTTTTAATATTACCATTATAACATCGTCTATCGTGTTTCTTCAGTTTGGTTGGGATGGTGTATATTTATCTCTTGAGGCAAACTATTGTGGTTGAAAGGTGTGAGTTTGGTTTCTGGTTTGGGCTGCCCTTTTGCAGACTGTTGTTTATGGACATGTGAGTGTTGTTGAAATCACTGTATAATTTAAGCTTAATCAAGAGGACGTCTGGGGACTGGCTGGTCTTGAGGCAAGACACCTGCCTCGGGACAGAGAGGTTGTGGGTTCAAATTCGGCTACACCAATTGGGATTTTTATCTATAATTTCTCTCTGCGGCAACCATCCCTGGTCTCAGTAGCAAGGCCCGGCTTAAAATGTCAATTACTCATGGACGGAAAAAATATGAGTACCTCCGAAGACAGAGTTATCTGCCTGTGCAGTGAGGGACCCCTGTACACACGGCTGCCAGGGAAAAACGGATTAACACACAAAATTCAGTTCCTAGTCTCTAGGGACTGCGTCAGAGGTCAAAGCTGGCAAACACAAAATAAAAAAAAGGACTTCTGGACAAAAACAAAATAAAGCAGCTGTTACTAAACATTATTATCAGGGTGTGTGTGTGTTTTCCAGAATGTTGCATTCATAATAGCCCGTCTGACAAAATCTGCCTCTAGCCAGATCTCCCACTTCCTCTGTTGTCGTGTTCAAAGTCTCTTTGAGGTCTTGAAACCACCTTCTTCATGGTCTGCCCCTGTCTTGTCTTTTTGAAAGCATGCCATCCACTATTGTTCTTAACAGTGTTCGGTGTTTATTTCATAGCCATAGTATTTTAATGTCCTCTGTAAGATGTTGTTTATAAGCCAAATCTTTTCAATGTTTAGGTCATGTCTTCATTTCTGTTTTTCATTATTCAAAGTAACCTAAGGATATTTCTCAATCATTTTGTTTCAAATGAGCCAATTTTATTCATTGTTGTTTGTTATTAAAATTGTAAAAAAATAAATACATGTCATTCATCATATAATCATCATCATGTGCCATACCAGTTGGCGTAGGCAATCATGTCCTTCCACAGTTTCTATCTACAGTGCATCGTATCAGTTCTGTTGTTGATTGTTTTCCATGCCATAACACCAAGCTATCCAGTATTTTCTCTCTTTGTCATCCGTGATCTCTCTTTCCTTGTATTTTGCCAGTTGTAACCAAGTATTCCAACTTTCCTCTTCTCATGATGTGCCCAAAAAATGTTGATTATTTCTTCCTGATGATTTTTAGGAGCTCCCTTTTAGAGATCTGCATGATCTCCTTCACATCTTGTTGAGATTGTTTGTTGAAATCTTGTTGGATCATCATATAATACGTAAAGAATTAATATAACCCAAAACACAATACATAAAGAACTAATATAACATAATACCCAATACACAAAGAATTCTCAAAACCCAATACATAAAGAATACATGTAATTATTACACCTGTTCCCAGGGTCAATAAAATAGTACCTGTTATTTACATATTAACAAGCTTGAGATATTGCTTCATACCTTCAGTTCATGTCAGCATTAATGGAAATGGAAAAACCATATTATTTGAAAGCTCACACTTCACAGCCAGCATTAAGCCACTGTGCAAACACTGCCGTTGTCACGGGACAGGAGAGTCCAATCTGTCAAGATTAGTTTTAAGAGCAACCAAATAATGTGTCCCTTTGATATTCTGCTCGTTTCCTGTCATTTTGTTTCTTCCATGAGGTCACTCTTTTATAATTATTTTTCAATTAGTCTTTGGTTATTTTTTATTTCATCTTCTATTTATAGTTTCATAGTTACCACTCTCTTTCTTATCTCTTATCTTGTTTCAGTTTATTCCTCTCCTTCTTATCTCTCTCTCTCTCCAACTACTCAACATGCTCAATGTTGTACTTCCTAACATTTCCTTCATTACCTTGTGCTATTTCTTCTTTATCACTCAACTTTCTCTCTCTCTCTCTAAATGGCTATTATGCTCCATTCTCTATCTCTGTGACCTCTCTCTCTCTTTGTCTTTCTCTCCTTCCTCTTCGAATTTGTCACCATACTCACTGTTACATCTGCCTCATTCCACTCTCCATCTTTAACTATAGCTATTTCATTAACTATTTAACATTTAGGGAGCCGCGATAGCTCAGTGGTCAGTGAACTGGACTACAAAGGATAAGGGGTAGGGTTCAATCCCAAACGACGGCTTCCAGGTTCACCCAGCCTTAAATGGGTACCGGATTTTTTTCTGGGAAAGTAAAGCAGCACGGGTGTAATACTGACCACATTACCCCAAAAATCATGTGCTGAAGGTCTGTAAAATATAGGGTCACTAACACCATATTTCCCTATACGCCACTTGGCGTGACGGGGGTACTTTACTTTTTTTTTATTTAACACTTGTTTCTCCATCTTTAACTATTTCATGAACTAACACTTGTTTCTCCATCTTTAACTATAACTATTTCATGAACTAACACTTGTTTCTCCATCTTTAACTATAACTATTTCATGAACTAATACTTGTTTCACACTCTCTAACATATTTATCACTCACTCATTCTTTGCTCAGTTAATATTTTATTTGTTCTATATTTGTTCTATACATTCCTTATTCTATACTCAAATTACCTCTAACTTTTTTGTTATATGTTCAAGCAAATAACCCTTCTATATATCCCCCTTTCTTCTACAATCATTTCCTTAATTCCACCTTTCTTCTACAATCATTTCCTTAATTCCACCTTTCTTCTACAATCATATCATCAATCCTCCATTTTTCTGTAATCATTCATAATCATCATCATGTGCCATACCGGTTGGCGTAGGCGATCATGTCCTTCCACAATCTTCTATCTACAGTGCATTGTATCAGTTCTGTTGTTGACTGTTTTCCATGCCCTGACACCAAGCTATCCAGTATTTTCTCTCTTTGTTGTCCGCAATCACTCTTTCCTTTTATTTTGCCAGTTGTAACCAAGTATTCCAACTTTCCTCTTCTCATGATGTTCCCGAAAAATGTTGATTGTTTCTTTCTGATGTTTTTTAGGGCTGCTTTTTTGTGTTAGCCTCTTTGAGAACTCCCTCATTGGTCTTTTTAGCTGTCCAGGGAACTTTCAACATTCTTCTGAGAAATCCTATCTCTGTGGCCTCTAATCGTCTTTTCATTTGTTTGTCTACTGTCCATGATTCGCTTCCATAGGTCAGGATTAGTTCTATATAGCACTGATGAACTCTCTTTCTCATTTCTATTGACATAGATTTGTTGCATAAGATATTTTTCGTTTTCTGAAATGCTATTTTGGCCTGAGCTATTCTGCTTTTTCTGCAATCATTACATCAATTATAAACTTGGCATACTCCAAACCTGTAAAACATGGGTTCAAATCCTGGAAAGGTCAAAAGTGTTTCATATTCATTCATACATTTTCCTCTTGGGCTTAAGATGGAAGATAGGGGTGGAAACCATAGTTCTCCACGAATGACAATTTGGGTTTATTTCTTGTAGTTCTTGTAAGTCTCAGTTGTTTCTTAGTCTCATGAATGAGCCTTTCCTAGTAATTGTTCTGTGTATAAATTCTCTTGGTCTGTCTCATTTTCTTTTACCAGGTGGTTTCCCCATGAATGCCTGATGGCAGGCATTTTCTATTGGGTAAGAAATAAAAACTCAGATCTGAATTCATGGTGACTGAACAGGACAAGCAGCCTTTATGCTTCAGTCATATCCTCCCTGGCCAACCCCAGTAATGTGATAATGCAGTTCTTTTTTAAAATCATTAATTTCAACTATTTTTCTATATTCATGTCAAGAACCCTAATTATTCTAAATTTCAACTACTACTACCTTTGTTCTTGTTCAGCACGAAAATTCAGGAAAGCGTTGATGACTTTTTGCTGTTGAAAGAAAATATAAATCAGAGATAATGATTGAAAAATTATATAAAAATGTAACAATAATAATATTATTAATGGTGAAATATGAGATTTAACTATAAATGAGATAGCTGCAGCACTATACTACAGAAAATGAAGACATTTCAATTGAAATCAACACAGAACTTCTGTTTCTTGAAGTGCCTAATGAGATAGCTGCAGCACTATACTACAGAAAATGAAGACATTTCAATTGAAATCAACACAGAACTTCTGTTTCTTGAAGTGCCTAATTTGCTTTGCTCTAACACACCTCTACCTCAGAAAGAGTCAACAAAATGAGTGAAATTCAAGAAAAATCCTTTGATCCTACTCTTATAGAACTGATGAAAATAGAGGGTTCTTGGCTGAGCTTTGCAAATATGTTTTTGTGACCTTGGAAACAAAATAAACAGCAGTCAGTAAACAACATGTTGAGCCATAACAGATTTCATCAACTTTTCACTATCTATAAACATCTTCACAGGGTGTTCCAAGTCTGGTCCACTCTATTCATCTTTGATTATCTGTTCTCCATCAGGTTGTTTTTAAACTGCCTCTTTTAGATCTCCTCAACAAAGTACATAATCTATTGCATGATAATTGCTATGGACTACTTCTGAAGGACTGTATGGTCTAAAGGCAAGACATCAGCCTCTGAACATGAAGATCTTGGGTTCAAATCCTGCCACAGGCAGTGGGGATTTTTCACTTTAAATCTGTGGTTACTTCATGTCTTTTCCCTCATCTCTGGACAGTGAGATCTGATGTCCCTCTCAGATAATGGCAAAAAAACAGGAGGTCCCGTGTGTCCACTCACACATGTTAAAGAACCCCTTGCAATTAAAAATCTAAGAGTGTGCCAAAATTGGTCACTGCCCTAAGAAAATTGTTAAGTAAAACTAACCATGCCAAAGACAGATGTGTCAGGCAGAAAAGCATGGATATTGCAGCTTTGCTGTAAAACTAGCAACACAATGCACCCACCCCTATTTAATGGGTGAATGCTAGAAAGAACTCTACCAAAAGCCAGGACTAACTCTAAACAACAATTAAGAAATCATTTTCTTACTTCTATTGTCACAGATAAGTTGTGCTATATATTTTCCACTCTTAGAATACTGCTTCTGTCTCATCTGTTCTACCTCTCACCTCTGCTTTCAAGTTAATGTGAAGTTATTATCATTTCTGGATACTTGAATCCATTAACCTGTTTTAAACCTGTCCCAGTTACTTTAATAGTGCACTCTGGAGAAGTCTACTTCAATGTTCTAGATAACAAATCTTAAACACATGAGAAACAAATACTGATAGTTCTGATTATATCTCTCTCTCTCTCTCTCTGCGATCAGGATTCAATCAGAGTAGGATTCCAAACTCCCACGTGAAGTCAGCTGTCAGGTTAAGTGTGTTGATCGCACCCACAGACAGAACATCACATTTAGAGTCTGCCAGATCCACTCTGACTGAACACCCGTTAATACGTTGCACTGTGTTCTGCGCCAGTGGCCCAGTGCATCCGATTTCAGCCAGCATTTTATTCAGGTTCGCTTTCCTTAGCCTTTGATTGTCCCCAATCTTCCTGCAAGGCAGCAGATTGTCTTTTCTGTAGGGGGATTCTGCCCTTAGATGGTCTGCCCTCCCAGGTTTACGAGCACCATCTGCCCGAGTCACTCGTGATTATATGAACAAGAAACAAATACTGATAGTTCAGATGACCAATTTTAACACAACAAATAGTTACGCTGATACAACTCCAAAATGATGTTAACATTGAAAACATAAATAATCTAATCTGATGCCATCAATCATTCTGTCTATTCCCATGATTCATCATTTTATCTTTTTTTATTCACTTTTAACTCAAACTTAGCAAGAAACAAAACACTTCTTTTTATTCAGTAAAGGAAATTGTATCCTTATTTCCTGTATAAAAAAAAAAAAAACACCCAGATCAGAAAATCAATATCATCCTGCATGGGAACACAAATAACCATAACTCCTGAATGAAATCAAATCTCACTATTCGCTTTGTTTCCCCTTACCAGTTTTTCTCCTGCTGTATTTTTTAGAAAGGCAGAGCCATGACCTGGACTGCCTGGGCAAATAACCTCCAGCCCTGCGGTTGACAAATGATTACAAAAAGATTATTATAAATAAAGCAGTTATCAGCAAATGGATAAGGGATATGGGTTGAGAATTTTGCAATCAGAAAATTTTCATTTTTTTATTTTAAAAAATTATAGGGACCAAACACAAACAATAAAATAAAGTATCTTCCGCTTTTTTATTTGTTTAATTAAGGTTTGATTTTTGGGGAGAGAGAGAGAGAGAGAGAGAGAGAGAGAGAGAGAGAGAGAATTTGTGGGCAGAGAGCTTAGACATAACCTGAGTGGCTGTTGGAGTAATGGAATGTGGTGCTTAGTAAATGACTGCTGCACAAGTTATGATGCATGGGCAGGTATGGTTCTGGCATATAGAGGTTGGCAAATTCCACTTTCATGCAATGTCAACATGAATTGTATTTATCAAGGACCGAAAAAAACATTGAAGTGCTATTGTCTGTCATGATGGTGCATATTGATGATGGTGCATATTGATGATTCTCATATATTTAACCACAAAAAATATAAAAATAACAACTCAAAATCGTAGTTTATTTATTTTAGCTGAGACTCATGGTCATTTTTCTTTAGTCTTGTAGTGAGATGGATTTCCCACTGTGAAGAGTAGCTCTTAGTTTCAGGCTCATACTGATAAATTTCTCTTCATCATTATCACAATAATTTGGATGAGAATTATGCTTTTTCTATTGAAGTCGTGTCTATTCTATTTACTTTTTGTATTCTAGTCTTGTCTATTCTATTTACTTGTTGTATTCTAGTCTTGTCTATTCTATTTACTTTTTGTATTCTAGTCTTGTCTATTCTATTTACTTGTTGTATTCTAGTCTTGTCTATTCTATTTACTTTTTGTATTCTAGTCTTGCCTATTCTATTTACTTTTTGTATTCTAGTCTTGTCTATTCTATTTACTTTTTGTATTCTAGTCTTGTCTAGTCTATTTACTTTTTGTTTTCTAGTCTTGTCTAGTCTATTTACTTTTTGTGCTTTAGTCTTGTCTATTCTATTTACTTTTTGTGCTTTAGTCTTGCCTATTCTATTTACTTTTTGTGCTTTAGTCTTGCCTATTCTATTTACTTTTTGTGCTTTAGTCTTGCCTATTCTATTTACTTTTTGTGCTTTAGTCTTGCCTATTCTATTTACTTTTTGTGCTTTAGTCTTGCCTATTCTATTTACTTTTTGTGCTTTAGTCTTGCCTATTCTATTTACTTTTTGTGCTTTAGTCTTGCCTATTCTATTTACTTTTTGTGCTTTAGTCTTGCCTATTCTATTTACTCTACTGTACAAGGGAGCATCTGAATGGACTTGTCAGCAACTCACTATTTTTTTTTAACTCCTCTTCATTCTCAAACATTGGTACACATCTCAGCACAGAGCTTGAACTCTGACACAATGAATGGGTTTGTCAATAACTTTTTTTCCTTTTTTTAAATCTCCACTTGTTGAAGACCTCAAACATCAGTACAAAGTTCAGCAATATACTTCAGTACACTCCACTACCCCTTAAAAAAAAAAATGAAGATCTTATCCACCACTACCATCTCTCAGAAGATGGTCTTGTATTGAGAGGTAAAGGCTAAAACAATAAATGAGAATGTACTTTTACATTTGTGTTAGTTACAATTTCCATGAGAGTTTGGGCTTGACTCTGTTCAGGCATTGTACAGTGAGGGGTGGAGAACAAAGAAAGAAATAGAAAATAAACTCAATGTATTTGAAAAAACAAAAAAAGAATATCTAAGGAAAACACTATACACAATGGAATGAATTCAAAACTAGTGCAGAAATATGAGAGAGGGCTGTACGATCAACAATCTTATCTATAATCAATATAATGGAGGCATATGTCAGCTAAATGATGAGAAAAGATAAGAAAATCACAAAGCAGGCACTCAACAGGAGAATTAAAAATAGCTTAACTTTGAAAGACAAAAAGAAGAATACCCATGAGAGGCAACAGACATCAACCACCTAAAAACGATTGAGAAGCCAGTCAAGAATAGTGACTGATGGCCAATGAGCCCTGTGTGATGTTAGATGGCTAGGAAGGATGATGGTGAGCTGCAATTTCCATCTTCTTTCTTTACAAACTATGAGAAGCAAAAACATTCACATTCTGCACTTGAGAGGGGCACCTATGGGTCTAGACTCAATGCTGAGAGGTCAATTCTGTCAATCCGTTATCATTCCATTTTCTCTATTCATTAAGAGATCTTACTTCTTTACAAGAACATATATTTCCAAGCTCACATTTTCTCTCAACCAGTGGGCGGCCAAACTGGTGGCCTGTCAAGCTTTAATCCAGGAGAACATGGGTTCGAATCATAGCAGGGTAAAAAGCTATTTCTATCAGTGATGAAATAAAATCTCAGACCCAAAGACCTCATGGCAACTGTACTAGATAAGTGGTCTATAATCCGGTCCTGTAAGTCCCCCAAATCACTCTGTGTAAAATGGAATGAATTCAAGACTAATATTGCAATAAGAAAAATGGTTGTGCAACCAAGGATTTAATCTACAATTAGGAAGAGAAGTGGACATATGTTTGTCGTGAGCTGAGAAAAGACAACAAGATAATTTCAAAATAGGCTCTTCTATGGGAAACATCAGGATAAAGAAAAACAAGAAGACCTAAAGAGACAATGAAAAGAACACTTATAAGAGAAACAAAGTTAGTAGGCATAAACACATTAGATAAGATTGAACATCTTGCCCAGAATATAGATGAGTGGTGAAAAACTCTACAAGCCCTATGCGACGCCTAACGGTGCAGGAAGGATCAAGATAATCCCCCCTGACAAACCCAAGAAATGGAATAGTGCTATAAGGAAAGTTTCTTTTTTTTTTCGACATCTTTCAAAGAATATTTATTTCCATCATCATCATGTGACATATCAGCTGGCATAGGCGATCATGTCCTTGCACAATTTTCTGGCCACAGTGCATTGTATCAATTCTGTTGTTGACTGTTTACAGTGCCATGACACCAAGCTATCTAGCATCTTCTCTCTTTATCATCCATGTTCTCTTTTTCACTGTTTTTTGCCAGTTGTAACAAAATATTCCAATTTTCCCCTTCTCATAATGTGCCCATTCTGTGTTAGCCTCTTTGAGAATTTACTTACTGGTCTTATGAGCTGTCCAGGTAACTTAACTCTTCATAAAAATCCAATTTTTGTGGTCTCTAATCGTCTTTCCATTGTTTGTCTACTGTCCATGATTCTATCTATCTATCTATTGTCCTTTCGAGCCGAAGACGGCACATAGGGCGGAACCACAATCTCAAAAACAGAATACTTGCGTGCCAAAATGGCACATTGTCCATGATTACCTTCCATTTATTTCTAATCTCACACTTTCTCTCCACTTGTCACAAAAGACAGAAATAATAAAAAGCACTTACACCAGAGGTTTCTCTCACTGTAAAACAAACGAAACTCTTCTCCAGGGTTAGCTAGACCTGCACAATAACGATAACAACAAAAATAATACATTATCATTACTTTTCTAAAATTAACACCACTCAATTATTTACCTTGCTTTTATCTTTTAACTTATTTGTTGCTACAATTCTGTCTTGATTCTTTTTGCCCCAACGTAGTCTGGAAATATTGTTACAATTCTGTTCCTGCTAATCTGAACTATCCCTAAAAACTCAAGATTTGTTTCTGAGTTTTATTATCCAACATGTTTTCTCCATGAATGGCTCATTTGTTTGTTATTCTACAACAAATTACTCATGTTTGTTTCAACCCAAAATATTCTGCCCCAATCAACATCTCAATGTTGTTTTAAAATAACTGTCTTTTTTAGCTTAAGAATACATCTTTGCTCTTTGTTCTCTGTTCTCTCTTTTTAATTATTGTAAAACAGCATGCAAAGAGTTTTCAATTCTGCTGCAAAAATCAGCACCTTCAGTCATTTATTTTTTGTCTGGAAAGTGCAGAAAAAAAAACAGAAAATGAAACGTCAAGAGTGCCATAAAATCTGCAAGGGAAAAATATTCATTAAAATAACATAAAATATCAATATCCAAACAAAATAAGCAGTCAATAAATGACCAAAAATGCAATGAAGAGAATACAAGAAAATAACTATGAAAAAAGTGATTCAGCTTTACAAATAAGAAAATAACAGACAAACAAATATTAGAACTCACTAGGTCTTGAATGGAAGAAAACAAAAATAAAACAGATTAACAAATTTAGAAAAGCTTACACTCAAAACAGTCAAAATGGGCTGAATTAAAAATGTTATTAGTTAGCACGGAAAATAAGATATCAGATGGCAATGGAGTTAGTGCTATGAAAGGGTGGTATTAAAAATTAATAGAGGGGACCCAATAAAACACAACCAGACAGAGAACAATGGAGGTGAGAGATAAAACACAACCAGACAGAGAACAATGGAGGTGAGAGATAAAACACAACCAGGCAAAGAACAATGGAGGTGAGACAGATAAAACACAACCAGACAGAGAACAATGGAGGTGAGACAGATAAAACACAACCAGGCAAAGAACAATGGAGGTGAGACAGATAAAACACAACCAGACAAAGAACAATGGAGGTGAGACAGATAAAACACAACCAGACAGAGAACAATAGAGGTGAGACAGATAAAACACAACCAGATAAAGAACAATGGAGGTGAGACAGATAAAACACAACCAGATAAAGAACAATGGAGGTGAGACAGATAAAACACAGCCAGACAGAGAACAATGGAGGTGAGACAGATAAAACACAACCAGATAAAGAACAATGGAGGTGAGACAGATAAAACACAACCAGATAAAGAACAATGGAGGTGAGACAGATAAAACACAACCAGACAGAGAACAATAGAGGTGAGACAGATAAAACACAACCAGATAAAGAACAATGGAGGTGAGACAGATAAAACACAACCAGATAAAGAACAATGGAGGTGAGACAGATAAAACACAACCAGATAAAGAACAATGGAGGTGAGACAGATAAAACACAGCCAGACAAAGAATAATGGAGGTGAGACAGATAAAACACAACCAGATAAAGAATAATGGAGGTGAGACAGATAAAACACAACCAGACAAAGAATAATGGAGGTGAGACAGATAAAACACAACCAGATAAAGAACAATGGAGGTGAGACAGATAAAACACAACCAGACAAAGAATAATGGAGGTGAGACAGATAAAACACAACCAGATAAAGAACAATGGAGGTGAGACAGATAAAACACAGCCAGATAAAGAATAATGGAGGTGAGACAGATAAAACACAACCAGACAAAGAATAATGGAGGTGAGACAGATAAAACACAGCCAGATAAAGAATAATGGAGGTGAGACAGATAAAACACAGCCAGACAGAGAACAATGGAGGTGAGACAGATAAAACACAACCAGATAAAGAACAATGGAGGTGAGACAGATAAAACACAACCAGATAAAGAACAATGGAGGTGAGACAGATAAAACACAACCAGACAGAGAACAATAGAGGTGAGACAGATAAAACACAACCAGATAAAGAACAATGGAGGTGAGACAGATAAAACACAACCAGATAAAGAACAATGGAGGTGAGACAGATAAAACACAACCAGATAAAGAACAATGGAGGTGAGACAGATAAAACACAACCAGATAAAGAACAATGGAGGTGAGACAGATAAAACACAACCAGACAGAGAACAATGGAGGTGAGACAGATAAAACACAACCAGGCAAAGAACAATGGAGGTGAGACAGATAAAACACAACCAGGCAGAGAACAATGGAGGTGAGACAGATAAAACACAACCAGACAGAGAACAATGGAGGTGAGACAGATAAAACACAACCAGACAGAGAACAATGGAGGTGAGACAGATAAAACACAACCAGGCAGAGAACAATGGAGGTGAGACAGATAAAACACAACCAGACAAAGAACAATGGAGGTGAGACAGATAAAACACAACCAGACAAAGAACAATGGAGGTGAGACAGATAAAACACAACCAGACAAAGAACAATGGAGGTGAGACAGATAAAACACAACCAGACAGAGAACAATGGAGGTGAGAGATAAAACACAACCAGACAGAGAACAATAGAGGTGAGACAGATAAAACACAGCCAGACTAATGTGAATTTGCGTTATGGCCAGTGATTAAGCATTCTGTGGGGTAAGTCCAAAACAATGTCCCGGTGAACTGAGATTCTAGGACGGTTGATCCCTAATGTAATGGCACTTTATTCCAGAAAATCTGGACTTCAAAGACGACTTAGAAACGTCTGATTGACTGCTTTTGACAGATACCAGACACTGGAACAAAGGTACACAATTACTAGAAGTGGTTATGTTAAGGTGAATGGGCAATAGATTAAGACTGATCATCATTAATCAAAGGTATAGGTGGTAGAAGAAAAAAATTATAAAAGCAAATATCAAAGAAATTGCCAGTCTTTAAGTGTGTGTGTTTGGATGCACAGAGATACATTCTTTGACTCAATTTCTTCTAATACAATACATGGCTGCTTGTAAACTTTTGTTATTACCTACTTACCTATCTATGTATGTAAACATACAACCCTTGATACCTCATTGAGCAAAACAAAATAACAGCTACGTTGCTAAAAGAATGTGGCACTATTTACCTTCATCGAGTGCAAATCCAACATTCATTTTGTGAAACTCTTCAGTTTTGACAAATTGTTGCATGCCATTATGGCCTCCAATCTCTTCATCTGAAACATCATTTTATCTTATTCATTTTTTGTTGCTTTAATTTGGAACTGGGATACCTGACAGTCATTTTATTCTTCTCAGAACCAAAGGCTACAATTGCAGTTTTCCTAACTTTATTTTTCATTTACAGCCTTCTTTAGTTCACTGTGAGCGATTTATGTGATTAGAAGTGGACATGGTTCTTTGATTCTTTGGTTATGGAAGGCCCCGGTATCATTGCAAACGAATTAAAATCAATAATTGCTCAACCGTCCGTGCCAGTGGAATCATCAGAATTACTATCTCATCTCCCAAACAAAGAAAGGTAGCTGTAGTCCCCATCATAGCAGTCTTAGCACAAGCCAAAATACATAAGGCAAAACCGCACAGAAAGTGAACACAGCCAACTGTTTCCTGTCATACGATATCATCACTCATCATAAACAATCTGAATATCGAAACACGATCAAAACAGACGAAACACACAGCTCACAGTGTGCACAGAGCACCTAACTCAGTAGCTCCTGCAACAACAACAACGAGTGGACATAGTGATTGTGACAACCAAAAAAAAAATTAATGTTCTAACTTCTCAGACACTTATTTTTTTGTGGACACCACAACCATTTTTTGGTACTTGACATTCATATTTTGTATTTTTCTGTGCCCTTCTATTTAGTATCCCTCCTATATGCCCATACTTTAGCATCAAAATCTGTCCTATTTTGTCACTCTTTTTCTGCTCATCT
The DNA here is from genome assembly GCA_032433765.1 of Megaustenia siamemsis. NCBI lineage: Eukaryota > Metazoa > Mollusca > Gastropoda > Stylommatophora > Ariophantidae > Megaustenia > Megaustenia siamemsis. The sequence goes on from JAVIAB010000091.1 coordinate 29,585,185, forward strand.
ATTTAGCATCCCCTTCTCCGCCCATCTATTTGGCATCCCCTTCTCCACCCATCTATTTGGCATTCCCTTATCCACCCATCTATTTGGCATTCCCTTATCCACCCATCTATTTGGCATTCCCTTATCCACCCATCTATTTGGCATTCCCTTATCCACCCATCTATTTGGCATTCCCTTATCCACCCATCTATTTGGTATTCCCTTATCCACCCATCTATTTGGCATTCCCTTATCTGCCCATCTATTTGGCACTCACTTCTTTGCCCATCTATGTGGTCACCCCTTTCTCTGCCCTTCTATTTGGCATCTTCCCTCTCTGTCTATTTATTTGGTCATCCTTTGTATGCTCCATTATTTGGTATCCTTCTTCCCTGCCCTTCTGTTTGGCATCCCCTTACTCAGTCATTCCATCTGGTATCTCCCTCATGACTAATAAGATATTCCCTTCTCTGTCCTTCTCTTTGGTCACCCTTCTCTGCTGTTGTATTTGGTCACCCATTTTCTGCCCTTTTTTTTATTCACCCCTTCTCTGCCTTTTTATCTGGTATCTACCTCTCTCTGCCCTTATATTTGTCACCTCTTCTCTGCACTTTTATCCAACATCTCTCTTTCTCTGCCTCTCTATTTGATATTGCCCCTATTTTTTCTTCAATTTGCCATCCTCATCTCTGCCCTACTATTTGGCATAATTATCGGTTGTTACTCTGTTGTGATGATTAGAATCTGAGATGCTGTGCCACTCTGTTGCCCCATTGTTTCAATCTTATTTCTTCATCTTCTCCTAAGTATTCACCCATTTAGAAGGTATGGGTGCTTTATGCTGCTAGTTTACAGCCAGGTGATGATATCTGTCCCTTTCAGCCTGACATATCTGTCTTCAGCATGGGGTACATTATCTTAACAATTTTTTCCCTGGGCAGCAGCCATTTTGACCTACTCTTTTCAACTTTTAACTGCTGAGAGTTCTTTAACAAGTGTGCATGCTACCTTCTGTCTTTCAGGAGAAATGAAAAAATATATAATATAGAAAGAAAAATAGAAAAAAAAAACTGTATAGTTAAAACCTCACGTAACAAGTGGACAAGACAAACCAGAACGACGCCTTCAACAGGAACAAACATACAACACACATACAAATATGTATTTAAAATAAATAATAAAAAATATCTTAAAAAAAATTTTTATGTATTATATTTTTTATTATTTTTTTAAAATACATATTTGTATGTGTGTTGTATGTTTGTTCCTGTTGAAGGCCTATTGGGCAGAAACGTCATCCTGGTTTGTGTTGTCCACTTGGTACATATAGCTTTAACCACACTGTTTCTATTTATATCTACATATATATTTTTTTTCATTTCTCCTCATTATTAGCTTCAGTGAAGCTTCTCATTTTGATGCATATTATGTGCAATATCTCTGTCTTGACCCTTCTGCCTTTTACCATTATCCAGGAGGGGCGGGGCATCAGATCTTACTGTTTAGTGTCTGGGGAGGGCAAGACCAAGAAGAAACCATGGATTTAAAGTGAGAAACTCCCACTGCCTGTGGCAGGACTCAAACTCAGAATCTTCTGGTTAACAGGCAGACATCTTACCTCTAAACTACCCAATTCCCTCTATTTTAGCTTAATGACATTTTGTTTAATACAATACCTGGACAAAAGGTCACATGGAATGTCCGTTTGAAATGTTTTCCAGCTGCTTTCAGTTTCCGTATTGCTTCTAAATACCTTCAGATATAAAAATGGTTCCATACAGATGCCCATATCACAGTGGTTACACAAAAATGAAATTATTTTCACATTTGTTAAAAATATCAAACAAAAAATGAAATTATTTTAACATTTATTAAAAATATTAAACAAAAAATGAGTACCAAGATTCAGACACAGATGAATGTCACTGATATTTTAGTTTTTTTTTAACTCAAGTGTTAAGTTTAGATATATAACTTGTATGTGTAATGTGAGATGCGTAAATGTCAAACAAACACAGAGACATGGAGATGTCTATGACATATGGAAGTATCGTGTTATTGCTCCTGTTGACAATTTGGATACACATATGGATAACTATGGTATTGGTGCTCTGATATACTAATATTTTAGTTGTTTCATGCTCTCATTCAAAATAAAACCAGTCCCAACAAAATTTTAATTGTTTGCATTAATCCAAGAAGCCAGTACATAAAAAAAAATAGGAAGTTTATTATCATAAATTAAAATATGATAAACAATTTCATGAGAAACTTAAATGTTGTTATACTCACTGTATTCCAACACATTTCATATCCTGAAAATGGTGAAGTGAAAATATTTTTAAGTCATCTGTGGTGTCAGATAAATAGCCTTACTTTATTTCACCAAACTACTGACTTATCATGATTGCTTGCCACCGACCGTCTGTCAAGACGCCAAAGACCATATACATATATATATATATATATTTTAACTGGATAATATAATTGTTTACTTCACTAAAGTGCTGTTGATTTGATCACATTAACTTTACATGAAAAGCTGGCGTACGGTGTTTGAAGCCCGCGATAGACAGAAAGGATTTTTTCTATCGGGGGTGAAATAAAAATTCTGAGTCGCACACGTCATGGCGACTGCTTGACCAAGCGGCCTTTATCCCTCTGGTTCTATCGTTGCCCCTCGACATACACCAGCAATGGTACTATGTGTCGTAAAGATAGTAACTTTACATAAAACAAATGTACTTGTCACCACTCAGTTTAGTTACAAATGTACTTTAGTTAAGTCAGAACTATACTTACATCCTGCTATTGCTTATGTCATGGTCTTGCTATTCACATGACCAGATTAACTCTTTCTAAATGGAAACTTTTTATCAAAGCAGTGGAAACAATTTTAGAGACCAAATTTTTCATGGTTTTAAGAATCAATCTACATATTTATCTAACATATAACTTCTTATATATGCGTTTTTAGATAATTGAACAAGGTATTAGATTTCACCAATACCAAGAATATACAAGACATGTAAAAAGAATATGGTTTGATGACAGTTCACATTAATCAAATTGAGAGTGACGCACTATGCGACGAAACATACACGGTTGAAATCGGCATGGCGCACAGTGCAGTGAAACATACGGAAAGAGTTAAACTTTTGTTGAGTTATTTGTGGGCCATCATCATTGCACTCCGAACATGTCCATAGGTGCTCAGATCCCATCCTCAGCAAGTCCCGCAGTGTCCAGCAACTGATGACTCCAGTTCTGTGTTGGTTTTCTTACACGCCCACTAAGTTAAACTGCACTTGTGACAACACTGTTCTACTTATAACCAAATATAAGACTGACTTCTATGGTATATGACCAAACTCTAATGTACACATAACATGACAGTATTGTATGAAAGTCATTTTCAGCACTTAATGTAAGCCTGGTCTCTTCTATGTGTCACTTTTCTTACACTGTTAGCCTCAATTCTCTTAAAAGCCTCAAACTTTCTTCTTACACTATTAGGCATATCATTTTCCTTACAAAACCCACTCTCACATATGCCTTTTTCGCACACTATAAGAGAAGGACCCACCACTATTACAAGTCGCTCACTCTCTTATCCCACTGTTATATCCACCACTTATACAACTCCTCACTATTTTCTCCCACTGTAAGACCCACCACTAATACAAGTCTCTCACAGACTTCTCCCACTGTAAAACCCACCACTAATACAAGTCTCACACTGACCAGACTTCTCCCTCTGTAAAACCCACCACTAATACAAGTCTCTCACAGACTTCTCCCACTGTAAGACCCACCACTAATACAAGTCTCTCACAGATTTCTCCCACTGTAAAACCCACCACTAATACAAGTCTCTCACTGACCAGACTTCTCCCACTGTAAAACCCACCACTAATACAAGTCTCTCACAGACTTCTCCCACTGTAAAACCCACCACTAATACAAGTCTCTCACAGACTTCTCCCACTGTAAAACCCACCACTAATACAAGTCTCTCACAGACTTCTCCCACTGTAAAACCCACCACTAATACAAGTCTCTCACAGACTTCTCCCACTGTAAAACCCACCACTAATACAAGTCTCTCACAGACTTCTCCCACTGTAAAACCCACCACTAATACAAGTCTCTCACAGACTTCTCCCACTGTAAAACCCACCACTAATACAAGTCTCTCACAGACTTCTCCCACTGTAAAACCCACCACTAATACAAGTCTCTCACAGACTTCTCCCACTGTAAAACCCACCACTAATACAAGTCTCTCACAGACTTCTCCCACTGTAAAACCCACCACTAATACAAGTCTCTCACAGACTTCTCCCACTGTAAAACCCACCACTAATACAAGTCTCTCACAGACTTCTTCCACTGTAAAATCGATCACTTGTACAAGTCCTCACCTCTTCTCCCACTGTAAGACGCACATATAAAACAAATCTTCACTCTCTTCTCCCACTCTAAGACCCACATATAAAACAAATCCTCATTCTCTTCTCCCACTGTAAGACCCACATATAAAACAAATCCTCACTCTCTTCTCCCACTGTAAGACCCACATATAAAATAAATCCTCACACTCTTCTCCCACTCTAAGACTCAGTACTCAATAAACTATCTCTCAAATAAATCTTTCAACAATCCTCACTTATTAATTACCATTATCTTCTAAACACCCACTTCACTTACAACATTAATATACAACATTAATGTACAACATTATTGTACAACATTATTCTAGAACTCTTCTTAACCCTCCCTCCCAACCTCCTTCACACTCAAATTAAATGAAAACCCACCTGTGAACCCCTGGCATAAATGTCCCCATTGTCCTCCTTATGGGCACTGAAAGGGTCATACTTCCAGTGTTCCTGACAGTACACATATAAACAGGATGAATTATTACCTGACATATTCAAGTTCATTTACACTCAAACATCATCATCAAGTACCGGGCCTGCTGGCGTAGGTGATCATATCTCTCAACAACTTTCGATCTCAACAGTTATTCCCTCTATCTCTTCATCCCTCAATTTTTCCAGTTGTCCCAATATATTCCAGTTGTTCTATTCTCATTACATGGCCAAAAAATGATGATTGTTTCTTCCTAATATTGGAAATTAGCTCTCTTTTTGCTTTGATCTCTTTCAGAACATTTTCATTACTCGTCTTAGCTGTCCATGGTTCTCTCAACATTCTTCTGTGAAACCACATTTAGACTCCAGTGATTTTCTTGTCTGTTGTCCTATTGTCCATGATTCACATCCATATGTTAAGACTGGCTCTACATAATATTTAAGAACTCTTTTTCTTGTTTCTATTGTCAAAAACGGATTGCATAGTATCTTCCTCATTTTTTGGAAAGCTGCTTTTGCCTGAGCCATTCTTCATCTCACCTCTTTTGTACATCTTCCATCTGAGGTTAACAAAGTTCCCAAATATTTAAATTCATTTACCTGTTTTAATACTGTTCCACTTGTCTTTATTTTGCACTGAGGTGATGTTTTTTTCTTTGTTGTTACCATTACCTCTGTCTTTTTGCTATTAAGGCTGAGTCCATTATTTTTGCTCTAAAAAAAAAAAAGTAAAGTACCCCCCCCGTCACGCCAAGTGGCGTATGTATCATCAGCACACTCAAACTTACTGTACCAAAAGTAATTCATTATCACATGCGACTATTACTGCATATAAAAAAGTAAAAGTAAAGAGCCCCGTCATGCCAAGTGGCATGTAGGGAATATGGTGTTAGTGACCATAATTTTTAAAAAGTTTCTGCATAATATTTTGGGGCAATGTGTCGGTATTACACACATGCCATTATATATGTAAATATATATAAGTAAAAGTAAAGTATTCCCATCACACCAAGTGGTGAATAGGGAATATGGTGTTAGTGACTATAAATTTTACAGACCTTCAGTACATGATTTTTGGGGATAACACTCTATCAATCCATCTTTTAGAGGAATTTTTTTGTGTGTCTGCTCTCACTCTGTTTACTCTGTCGAATGCTTTTTCTTGATGTATCTACGTACAAATATTGATTGTGTTTTGTCTTTTCTACAAGCTGTTTTAGTGTAACAATTTATCTTCTATTTTTTTCTAAACCCATTTTGAGAATTTCTGATCTGTAATTCTATAATAGGTATTTTTTTTCAATAATTTAGGCATATAACTTTCCCACGTGGCTGAGAAGGGAGATTACTCTATATTGGTTGCAGTCTCTTTTGCTACCTTTTTTTTCCGTATCAGTACAATGATTGCCTGTTGCCAGTCTTCTGGAGCTTTCTGTTGTTGCCATAGCGATTCGATTTTTCTGGGAAGTAAAGGCAGCTAGGCATGATGCCCACCACATCACCCAAAAATATGCAGTGGTCATAGAAAAATATGGTCACTAACCATGAGTGTGGAGGGAACCTTTACTTTCACTCTACTTACATATTATTAAACGTATTGAATATTCCTATTTATCCTGCTGCTGTATTATTTCGACTGGTATGTTGTCTATCTCTGGTGCTTTATTTCTTTGTGTATATTATATTACTTATTCAATTCCTTCTTTCATGGTATTGGGTTCAGTGTTTGTGTATTCTTATGTGGTTTTTGTTGTGTTATTGGTAGCTGGTGCCATGTTCAGTGAACCTTTGAAATATTCTTTCCGCCCATGTTGCATATCTTGGTTATTTAATACTGGTTGTCTTTCTTTGTCATTATGAGTTCAGTGGAATCATTTTTATCTTTTCTCGCTCTTGTTGCTTTTACTGCTTTTTAGATGTCTTTTGTCATCATCATCATTGAGTGCCATCTCCGCATCGAAGGTTGGCTACCATGGAGCACCATTCCACTCTGTCTCTTGCTCTGATGGTGCAGATTGTCATAGGCTGACTTGTCCATCTTTTGATTTTACTCGTCCATGTTAGTCTTGGTCTGCTTCTGCCTCTTTTACCTTGTACTTTCCCTTCCAATATTACTTTTATTAGGCTGTTGTGTCTTTTAACATGACCCAAAAATTTCATTTGTCTTGCTCTAATTGTGTTTAGTAGTTCTCTTTTCATTTTTAGTTTTTTTTAAAACCTCCTCGTTTGTTTTCTTTTCTTTCCATCCAATTCTACCTATTCTTCTATAAATCCACATTTCAAAGGCTTCAATTTTCTGTTCTGTTTTCTGGTCTAATGTCCATGTTTCTGCACCATACAGGAATATTGTGAAAATGTAACATTTTGCTATTCTTAGTTTTAGCCCTGGTGTTATTTGTTTTGATGTTAGTAGATTTTTCATGGCATTGAAATTACTTTTTGCCATACCTATTCTTTTATTTATTTCAGTTGTACATTTTCCATCACTGGTTATAGTATGTCCCAGGTAGTTGTAGTTCTGAACTGTCTCTAGATGTATTCCTTCCACATTGATATTTAATTGTAGGTCTTGAGAATTTTCTTTGTTTATGATCATAGTTTTAGTCTTTTTGATATTCATATCTAGTCCATATTTTTTCCTTGTCATGTTTATTACATTAAGTAATTATTGTAGATCTTTACGATTTTCTGCTAGTAGTACAGCATCATCAGCATATCTTAGGTTATTGATTATCTTCCCATTAATGTTTAGGCCTGGTATCTCTGTGATGTTTTTAAAGATTTGCTCAGTGTATAGATTGAACAAGCTTGGTGATAGGATGCATCCTTGTCTTACTCCTCTTTTTATATCAATGGGTGTGGAGTTCTCCTTGTTATATTTTATTATTGCTGTTTGCTCCCAGTACAAATTACATATCAGTCATATGTCTGTGTCATCCAGATTTATATCTTTTAAGCAGTCTATAAGTTGTATAAGTATAAGATGTCTTTTGTGGCTGTTTTGAAGTCCTTGCTTATTTTTTTGTCCGAATTCTGTCCAGGTGTTTTGCTTAGATCCTTGGATCAAAATTTCAATTTTTTTTCCAGACTAAGACATATTTTTCATATTCTTCTTGGTTCTTCTTCTCCCGCCAATCTTTAAATAGTTTCTTCTAGTGTTTTTTATATTTCATTTTTACTTTACTATCTTTACAACACATAGCACCATTGCTGGTGTATGACAGGGAGCTCACAAAGGAACCAGAAGGATAAATGACTCTTGGTCAAAGTAGTCGCCACAACGTGTGAGACTCAGGATTTTTATTACACCGTGTTTTTTTATGCTTATATATAATACAATTTGTTTACTATTTTGTGTTGAAGTTGTTTAGCTATTTTTTTTTTACTGATTTATTTTTTTTATATCTTCACTGACTTCCCCATTATGTGTTACCATGCTCCCCAAGTAATCACTGCTGCAAGCTCCTGATTATCAATTTTGAAGTTGAAGATAGCTTCCAAAATATGTGAATGTCTTCACTGTCTTAAGTTCTTTGTCTTAAGTTCAGGGGCCTCAGTAGCCGAGTTGGGAAAACCACCCGACTGGACTATCGGCGTTCAGACAACCCGTGTCCGATTCCCGCTGGGAGCAGTGTGAATTGTACTCGTGGTTGGAAAAAAAAAATACCCCCATGGTCAACCCAGCAGAAATGGGCACCAGGGTATTACCCTGGGAAGGTGAGGAATGTTGCCTCGCATCTGAGTTTCGATGCTTGAGGCGACACTATACAGAAATTTCCTAACATTTCTAGATAGGCGGCCGAGGACATATGGGTGTAAACTCGCGTGCTAAGACGCCGGTTGAAGACTCGTATTTTACCTTTACCTAAGTTCTTGGTTCTCTATTTGAAGATAAAGATAGCTTTACAAATATGTGAATGTGTTCACTGTCTTAAACTCTTGGTCTTCTGTTTTGAAAATGAATTTTAATCTAAATTACAATTAATAAAATAGATCTTTCATGAAGTATATGAATGTGTCTATAATTAATATTGCCAATACTTTAGCCCTCAAGTTAAAATGTTAAAATGACAGCCACAATAACCCTTTAATGCTGGAACTAATGTGATGGTTCTATAAGAATAATTGATCTGGTTTGTAAACATCAAATTCACATCATATCAATTTTGCAAGTTAAAAAGAGAATGTCCAATAATATACAAATTATGTTATTTTAACATAATATGGTTGTTGATATAGTTAGTCGAAGGCCCTGGTATCACTTCGAACAAATTAAAATCCATAATTACTAAAGTGCCAGTGCCAGTGAAATTACCCAAATTAAAATTCATCTCATTGAAGGATCCAAACAAAGAAAGGCAGCTGCAGTCCCCATCATAGCAAATATGGCACATGCCAAAAGACATAAGGCCAAGTGGCACCAAAAGTGAATGAAGCTAAACCGTCATATGATATTATCATTCATCGCAAGCAATCAGAATATTGAAACATGATCCAGATGAAAAACACAGCTCATGATGTGCACAGAGCACTGAACTCAGTAACTCGAACAGTAAGCCAAACTTGAAATATGAGGAAACTGCAACAAAGAACACTTTTCAGACTAAGCCTCAATGACTCCTGCCGCCTATCCGCCACATTAACTGGAAGTCCTGGAACATAATAATATTTGACCATAACACTTTGGAACCATCATGAACATTTATCTGGAGTTAAAGAGTTAAGAAATACTCACAGGAAACACTGGAACAACATCAGTATGAGAGTACAACAGAATAGAAGGAAGACTCTGCTCCAAGCCGTCCCAGGTTATCACATCTGCTATCCTGTTTTGTGGCAGCTACAAATGTAGGAATGGAAAAAATGTATAACAAATGAATAACAAATTAGAGCACCAAATGTTGATTAAATACTCTATGCTTGGCAGTAGGAAATGTAGTCTAATAATTATATTTATAAATCAATTATGCAGTCAGGTTGGGACTAATATCCTACTGTCTTAGGATATGTGTGTATGCAGAAACTAGATCTTTGATGGTATAGTTTTTTTTACATTTGTTGCTTTGTTTACATTAGACAAGAAAACAGAACAGAAAATTGAAGCCTTTGAAATGTGGATTTATAGAAGAAGAATATGTAGAATTGGATGGAAAGAAAAGAAAACAAACGAAGTTTTAAAACAACTAAAAATGAAAAGAGAACTACTAAATACAATTCAGAAAAGACAAATGAAATTTTTAGGGCATGTTAAAAGACACAACAACCTAATAAAAGTAATATTTGAAGGGAAAATACAAGGTAAAAGAGGTAGAGGCAGACCAAGACTAACATGGATGAGCAACATCAAAAGATGTACAAGTCAACCTTTGACAATCTGCACTATCAAAACAAAAGACAAAGTGGAATGGCGCTTCATGGTAGCCAACCTTTGTTGCAGAGATGGCACTCAATGATGATGATGATGATGCTTTGTTTATTTATACATGGTTTGGGCCTTTTACAGGGCTTCTTAACATCTGATGTTATCTGATATAACTTGATGTTATTTGATGTTAACTGAAGTTTTTGTGGGACATGTGGGACATGTGATGAGAAGAGATAATAACCGAACAGCAAAGCAAGCCCTCATGTGGGAAACAACAGGTAAGAGGAAAAGAGGCCGACCCAGAGAGACATTGAGAAGAACATTGATCAGAAAGGCAAGAGCAGCAGGAATTGGCTCCCTCAATGAGATAGAGTTGTTTGCACAGAACAGAGACAAATGGCAAGATTTTATAAAAGATCTTTACAAGGATTGAAAACTGCTAGAATAAAAATTTAGATAAAAGAAAGAGTATCTGGGTCTATGCCCTATGGGCCGGCTATGGCTCGAAAGGACAATAGACAGGTAGATAGAAAATTAAATGTATAAGAAGAGCTGTAAAGAAAACTAGAAGATATAATAAGAGAAATGGAACCTTAAAAAAAAATACATGTAAAACCAGCTAATGGCCATATTAAACAACAAAGAATCAAATGTTTGTAAGTCTAGCCAGAGTGAAATTCAATTAACTTGCAGCTCACACACATTGCATGAAAACATTCAACCTCTGAGCAAAAGGGAAACCCAGAAATTTGACATGTCAATGATTTAAGCTGACAACCAGCAAAGATCAGGAAATTACACTTTCATCCTTTCTGTGATGATACACAGTACAAGCAATTTGATAAATTAAAGAAGACAAAGAATAATTCACCAATTATTATGTTACCATCAAATTGGTAATCACTGAAAGACTTCTTAATGTTAACCTTGCTGATAAAAAATGTCTCTGAAGTGTTTACTTTGAAAGCCAATAGGTCAACTCTCTCGATATTGTGAACCTGCACCATGTAACCCAGTACCCAAAAATGTCGTGCTGAAGTTGGATGCGTTGGGCCAATAGGTCAACTTACCACAGTTTGCTGTAAACTACAAAACAATGCATCTACGCCTATATAATATCTTTTAAAAAACAGATAATGAAGTTATCAGTCGAAACACAGCAGAAGTAGAAGAAAATGTCATGCAAACCAGCAAATAAATAAAAACTGCATGAGCAGAAGAAGTGATTGGATGAGAAATTCCTGCAGTAGTATCTAACTTCCTGTTGAAACAAATATGTTCAGGCATAAACGATACAAACGAGAGGAGGTACAATGTGTACTAACCTTGACCTGCCAGTATCGCAAGCCAAGCTCAGCTGCATACTTTTGGTAAAATTCTGAAGCTTTTTCTATGAGTAGATGAAAACATGGATATATGCTCTGACAAAAATTGTGCTCAGATGAGTGGACATTAGTTCAGGATTCACAAAACTAAGTGTTTTTACACTACAAACATATCTGTCAGTAATTAGTCTATCTCTACATATGATTGTATTATATTCTATTACTGCTTTTTTTTACCCTCCATTGGGGCATAAGCATCAACAGGAGCTCTCCCATGCTTTCTGACTCCTCTTCTTGCCTCCAGGTGTAATTTATCTTTGCAATCTAAAACTTAAGGTTTAGTCTCCATGTATTTTTAATGTTTCCCTGTTTCCTCTTTCTCTGTGGGTTCCGAGTGAGAGTTGGTCAGGTAGAGCTTTTAGTTGGCTAGCACATCCTAACTATCCATCCCCATCGACTTTTTCTTATCATTTCTTCAACTGTAGGTTGATTTGTTTTTTTCCACCATCTATCATTTGTAATGATGTCTGGCCATCTAACCTAAAGTACTCTCCTTAAGCAAGAGTTGATAAATTTTTGCAATTTCTTCATATTCTTGTATCAGATTGGTTAATCATGTGTCAAAAAAAACTTTTTTGTTAACAAATAAATGGAGAGGATTCAGAATTATAGATAATAGTGTGGATATAAGATTTAAAGAAAGGATAACTGTGTAGACTATAAAGATACTAAGATGTTCGATTTGTTATGATAATATATGTATTCTTTTAGAATATTGATATATTGTAAGGTCAATGAGAAAATAATGAATAAGTAACACTGTCCATGTTCTTCTTTGTTATTAACATGTTAGAGGATTGCACTGCAGTGTGTCTAGCACCCTGGTGTCCAGTACATCTTCCATATGTACTTGTTCTCTTTCTGGCATTCACCCAATAACTACTAAAGGAATTGATTGCGTTCTTCATCATCCATCTTTACAGGGATGTTAAATGGGCATGGATGCATTATTTGTGTTTGCAGTAGAACTGATATTTTCATCTTTCGATCCAACACATCCAACTTCAGCACAGCATTTTTGAGAAATTGTTGCCTTCCCTCTTTAATCTGTACTTTCTTGCCAAGACTTGACTGGTTAGTCTCTATTTTTAACTCTGCTGCCGCCATGTGCCCTGCCTCCATGTATTTGATCAAGACTACTTCCCTAACAAACGCCATGTGCCCTGTCTCCATGTATTTGATCAAGACTGCTTCCCTAGCAAACGCCATGTGCCCTGTCTCCATGTATTTGATCAAGACTGCTTCCCTAGCCAACACCATGTGCCCTGTCTCCATGTATTTGATCAAGACTGCTTCCCTAGCAAACACCATGTGCCCTGCCTCCATTTATTTGATCAAGACTGCTTCCCTAGCAAACACCATGTGCCCTGTCTCCATTTATTTGATCAAGACTGCTTCCCTAGCCAACACCATGTGCCCTGCCTCCATTTATTTGATCAAGACTGCTTCCCTAGCCAACACCATGTGCCCTGCCTCCATGTATTTGATCAAGACTGCTTTCCTAACAAACACCATGTGCCCTGTCTCCATTTATTTGATCAAGACTGCTTCCCTAGCAAACACCATGTGCCCTGCCTCCATGTATTTGATCAAGACTGCTTCCCTAGCAAACACCATGTGCCCTGTCTCCATTTATTTGATCAAGACTGCTTCCCTAGCCAACACCATGTGCCCTGCCTCCATGTATTTGATCAAGACTGCTTTCCTAGCAAACACCATGTGCCCTGCCTCCATGTATTTGATCAAGACTGCTTTCCTAGCAAACACCATGTGCCCTGTCTCCATGTATTTGATCAAGACTGCTTTCCTAGCAAACGCCATGTGCCCTGCCTCCATGTATTTGATCAAGACTGCTTTCCTAGCAAACACCATGTGCCCTGTCTCCATGTATTTGATCAAAACTGCTTTCCTAGCAAACGCCATGTGCCCTGCCTCCATGTATTTGATCAAGACTGCTTTCCTAGCAAACGCCATGTGCCCTGCCTCCATGTATTTGATCAAGACTGCTTTCCTAGCAAACACCATGTGCCCTGTCTCCATGTATTTGATCAAGACTGCTTCCCTAGCAAACGCCATGTGCCCTGTCTCCATGTATTTGATCAAGACTGCTTCCCTAGCAAACGCCATGTGCCCTGTCTCCATGTATTTGATCAAGACTGCTTCCCTAGCAAACGCCATGTGCCCTGCCTCCATGTATTTGATCAAGACTGCTTCCCTAGCAAACACCATGTGCCCTGCCTCCATGTATTTGATCAAGACTGCTTTCCTAGCAAACACCATGTGCCCTGTCTCCATGTATTTGATCAAGACTGCTTCCCTAGCAAACGCCATGTGCCCTGCCTCCATGTATTTGATCAAGACTGCTTCCCTAGCAAACACCATGTGCCCTGCCTCCATGTATTTGATCAAGACTGCTTTCCTAGCAAACACCATGTGCCCTGTCTCCATGTATTTGATCAAGACTGCTTCCCTAGCCAACACCAATTGTAAAGTGATCACTCTGTAACTCAAACTCCAGTAACTGTGGTTACCACCCCTGGTCTCAGCAGCTAGGCCCAGCTCGACATGTCAATTACTCATCGACAGAAAAGATATGAGTACTTCCGAAGATAGAGTTATCTGCCTGTGCGGCGAGGGACCCCTATGCGCATGGCTGCCAAGAAAAAATGGATTAACATGCAAAATTCAGTTCCTAGTCACTAGGGACTTCACCAGAGGTGAAAGCTGGCTAACGTAAAAAAAATAAAAAATAAAAAAATAAAACTCCAGTACAACTTCTTCCTTCCATAAAAGATCAACAATCAACACGTACATGTTCTCACTGTAACCGACATTCCAAGATTCACTTTTGTCCCAGTCAGCTATTTCTGATCCCATTCTAACACAGAATGATAATGTGGTCTTCATCAAAACCAATGTGTAAACAGCACACAACCATCAGGTTGCATTGTCCTTTACAAAATGTTGCATTCACCACAGCCCATCTGAAAGAACCTCTGTCTCTAGTCAGATCACCCACTTCTGCTGTTGTCATGTTCAAGATCTCCTTGATGTCTTCAAACTACTTTCTTCTTGGTCTGCTCCTGATGTGTTACCCAGAACCATGCCTTCCATTCTAGTTCTTTCCAGCCCACTGTCTTTTGACATGGCCAAAGTATCTTAATTCCCTCTGTAGAATGGTGTTTGTAAGCCAGTTCATTTTAATGCTTAAATCTTGTAAGCACACAACCACATTTTAATATTTCAGAAAAAAACAATATCTGTAATGTACTTTTAATAAATTTTTAAAAAGTTCATTAACTTTTCATTCGTTTGTTACAAGAACAGAATTAATGTGGATTTACATAATGTTATGTGATACAGCCATGGTGTGACTAATACTCTCCATAACAGAAAAATGTGTTGTTGGTCTTGGAAAAATAAAGTCTCTAACCCCAAATTCCCCACTAGCCTAGCAAGAGGTGGAGGAAACCTTCAATTAATTTTTAAATGTGATATGGCATTGAAGCTGGAAATAGAGAGATAACGTGAAAAGTGCATGGTAACGGCTTTAATGTGTATGAAAGCAGATGGTAGCACAACATACAACAGTATCCAATATTACAGCATATTTTTAATTTTATTTTATGTTTTTATATTATCACTTTATTTTATATTTGTTTATATTATAATTGTATACATTTAAAACATCTTACAGAGTATATTAATTCTATCACTCTACTACTAATGCCAAACATGGTCACTTATGACTAAGCATAAAAGAAAGACTGTTACCACAGAGATGAGATGTCTGAGAAAAATGCCTGGAGTGATCAGAAAAGACAGAATCAGAAAGGATATTATAAGAGAAAGAGTAGGCATTGAGCCAATCCTAAACTACATACAGAAACAAGAAGTAAATTGGTTTGGCCATCTAGAAAGAATGCTGTACGATTCCTTACCATACAAAGCATATATTAAAAGAGGAAAAAGGAGAAGAGCAAGAGGCAGACCCAGAGTAAGATGGACAGACAACATCAAAGAAGTGCTACAACAACATCATTTGACAATGAGTGAAGCCACCAAAAGGGCAAGAACCAGAACTTAGTATCTCTCTCAACACCTGAACAAGAGGAAGTGAAGAAGAAGGTTTTATATTTTTACACTTTAGCTTGTGTTAGATTTTGTGTCATGTGTGTACTCTTTTCACAAACATAAATGTTAAATGCTATGAAAAATATCTATAAGGTTTTGTTGTGTACCATAATCAGGATTTGGATGGGACGTATTAATCCTCAGATACTCTCTAAACCTAGTCACAGCAATATCCTCCACAATGACTGATGACATGTTGGATGCCCTCACAATGGCCAATATTTTCTTGTTGCACCGAACTAGCAGACTTCTAAAATGTAAACAAATTTAAACAATTGAAGCTAGAAACAACAGAGAAAATAAAACATACAAGCAAGCCAATACATAACTATTATAATAAATAGTGGAAATGTGTGGTCACCATTGCAGGGTCAGTGACCCACAGCTGATCAAGACCTCACTTAACCTCCCAGTTGGACTCCTTGGTAACTGTGTGCATCAAAACAAATTGACTAACAAGGTGAGGATCACCATTGTTCCCAAAGAAGCAGAGTAAGCTGATATAGAAAACCTAGCGGTGCAGTATCTAATGGGTGGGCTAACTCTAAATGGTCCATCAGAACCAGGAAATGTGAGTAGATCATTGCCATCCACCACATCAACTTTGTGGTCAACTTGGTGATCCATAATTTCCAGTAAAATTGCAGTCAGATGGAATCAATTGAATCACAGTTCTTGTGCATCTCTGGCAGTCTTTAGACGATTGTTCTCAAATCATCCTGCTTCTTCTTCTGCTGCATAATAAATCTGTTGGTGTCAATCTTAAATAAGTTCTAAAAAAGCATTGGTCAGCTAAGGGTTGGTGACATCACCATAAAGCTTTTCAAAATCAATACTGATGGCCACAAAGGTTTCTCTGCTCATCAAAGGTTTGGCACCCCTGGTGATGTTTGATAGTCATTTTACCTGTGTCATGCTCAGATTCATCAATTTGTTATCTTCAGGGTCTTGAAAAGGTCATAGATTAATCTGTTATGGCCTGTTAGAGATTAGCAACTCTTTCTTGCTGTTTTCTATTGAGCTGGTAACAGGCATATATTTTCTGGTAACCCTGGTATTCATGACTGAGCTGGTAACAGGCATATATTTTCTGGTAAACCTGGTATTCATGAGCCCAGAAGAAAATTTTAAAAAAGTGTTTTCTGTTTGTCTTAGTGTTCTTCTTCATTAAACATCCTGGCTGTTTTTATTCTCACGAATACTCTCTCTGTTACATTCTTCAAGAGTTGTTTTCTCTACATTGGATGTTTTATAGTTTACATGTAGTTTCATTTGGTATTATTGTTATCACAGAGTTTATTAATTCCACTTTCTGCATTGTCTGTGTTGATTCCACAAAGTTGTTCTATAGCTCGTTTCAAATCATGTGCCCAACTTCAAAACGCTATTACTCAGTAACCATTTGTTAAAAACTGTTGAAATTTTCCAAATGTTATTAGAATGCAAAAGACCCTTTAAATGTATATTTAACAAATATCTTGCAGCTGCAGTTTTCTTAAAGCAGCGAATTTCTTTGATGTTTGTCAAAATTGTAAATTGTGAACCCCTAAATAATAGAAATTACCGTAGTTGCTGGTCTGTGATTAATTTTCACTAGGTAAAGGCGTGGCCGTAATGGGGAAATAACTGGATAAGACAAAACACCAGGAGAATTATTGTCTTCTCAGTTCGAGGACGGACGATAATATCAAGGTATACCTGTATGTTAAATTTTCATAGTTGTGTGGTCCTGAAAAAGACCGTTTGTTGAACTAATTTAAGGTAATATAGGGGCCAACATTGTGGGGGCTATATACTTTCATTCTGAATTAGACGAGTCTAAAAGATTAATAACTGTTTGGGGTTGAACATTCCACAAACCATCATTTTTCCAATATTCCTCTTCCTGTTTTAAGACGTGGTCTTCACATTTAGCCCAATAATCTTTGTCTATATTTAATAAAGCGAGATTAGCAAGAGTCTTTACAATCGCATATTTTGAATGTTGTATTTTCATCTGCCACTTGTCCTTTTAATTTAGCCCAGATTAGTTCTATTGGATTTAAATGAGCATGGTAAGGTGGCAGCCTCAAACTTATATGACCGTGCTCTTGGATAATCTTATCTATTTGAAAAATATTTGTCCTTTGTTTTTGCTTTACTAGAGATAGTAATTCAGGTTTTAAGTACATGTTATTAAATTGTATGTGCTCCTTTGTGAGCCATATCTTAATAGCATCTTTTGTACTGGATGACGTCGGGACTTTATCTTCAAGTGCAACAATGTTGTGGTATGCTGCATTGTCCATTATTAGGCAAGATGGTCGATCTAGTGATGGGAGAGCAGAATTTTCAATCCAATGTCTAAATATGTGACCATTCATCTCAGAGTGATAATCCCGGTTGTCTATGGATCTTGAAAGAAAAATGAGCTCTGCATTCTGTATTAGTCCATGTTGTCGACTACCTGCATGTGCAATTATCAAGCGCTGTCCTTTGCTGCTAGGTATTAATCTCTTAATCTTTCCATCTGATGACTGCCATTCCCTTTGGTTAGTGTGGTGAGCATTGATCCATGTTTCATACAAGTACACAATATCATAACCTTGCTTGCGCACCTCTTTTACTTCACGTAAGTACTTGCTTCTCATGACTACTATATGTGGCTTCTCACAGATGATGTTTCGTCCATTGGAATACTTTCTGAATGTAAAGCCTGCAGCTCTCACATTCCTCCATAATGTAGACTTTGATATTTCAATACTGTTGTTCTTTTTCAGCGATACTTTTAATTTTCTTATTGTAACAGTTTCATTCATACCCAACATTTTGTGAATTTCACTTCTAATAAGTTCACTGTCGAAATTATCCAACATTTTTGCTCTTCCTTGTGATTTTGTATATTTTGAACATTGACGGTCACGTGCTTGAATCCAGCGATTAAATGACCGTTTAGATAAATCCAAAATGTGTCTTGTCCTATTCTCAGGGTTTTCTAAAGAATGAAATAATCTTCCTCGTTTAGCCTCTTTAAAAAAATAGTCATACATTTTTATTGCGATGTTTTGTAAACTGCAGAATTTCATTTTAAGACTCATGATAAATGTTATCGTTCCACGTCTCCGCCGCTGAATGAACGGAAATGGAACACACAATGTCTCGTGTTTTTTACAAGTGTCTAATTGTGTCAGAAAACCCACGTTGAAAGCGTGCAAACACATCAGTTTGACCGTGTATGGATTTTTACTCGCTATTTTTAACTTAAAATACTGTAAACATTAAGTTTTGACTACATCAATGGGTCGTTATAAATTTATATAAATCAAATAAGCAACAATAATAACCAAATGTTTTTTTTTAATGAAATTAATTCCCTGTTGGGTTCTAATCATTATAACTTTACATGCCAATTTGAACAACTTACAAAAAGCGGTTAAAAAGATATCAATTTTAAAAGTTGGGCACGAGTTATGAAACGGACTATAATTTATCTTCCATCCTTTTCAAAACGTTAATTCTCCTGTGCATGGGGTAATAAGTCAGTCATCTCAATTTTTCAGATTGCTGTTGGGTCCAGTTATCTCTTCTGTCTTCCATTGGTTGAGTGTTCGCAATTGTTTCACCATTCTGTAGTGGGTGTTGGTTTCACTCCACAAGTAATGATTATTTTTGCATGGTGTTGTAACCTGCTGATCTTCACAAAATTTGACTTCGTTGTTACACATATTCTAGGACTGGTCTCACTCAACCCAAGTACAACATTATCACATTCTAGGACAGTTGTCAACCTAAGTACAACTTTGTTATCACATTCTAGGACTGGTGTCAACCCAAGTACAACTTCTTTATCCTATTCTCATCTGCTCCTCAAGCTTCGTCATGCTATCCTCTTGCTCTGTTAGTTTCCATCTATCAAAATCTTCATGTCTAAATCGATGCCCAGATGTAGATGTTTCCCATTTAACTTAGGACACTGGTTTGTTGGTTTGAAAAGTATTGAGCACATTTTTTTTTCTTCATTTATTTTAACTTGCCAATCAAGTGCCCAGGGAGCCATGATAGCTCAGTGGTTAGTGAACTGGACTTCAAAGGACAAGAGGTAGGGTTCGATCCCAACCGACAGCTTCTGGGTTCACCCAGCCTTTAATGGGTACCGGATTTTTTTTCTGGGAAAGTAGAGCAGCATGGGTGTAATACCGACCACATTACCCCAAAAATCATGTGCCGAAGGTCTGTAAAATTTATGGTCACTAACACTATATTCCCTATACACCACTGGCGTGACGGGGGTACTTTAACTTTTTTTTTTATCAAGTGCCCACTTCAGCAATGAGGATAGAGCTTACTGCACTAAAGTACTTGCTCCCATATTGTTCTCTTTAGAGGTCCACAGGGCTAAATAATTTGAAAATTTGGAGTCAAGGACTCAGTTTTTTGGGGGGATGCTCTTTGTATTATCATTTAAATACATGAGAAATAATGTTGAAAACTCTTCCTTTAGGACTAATACTAGCCCCAGTTTTATTTGTCTGACAATGTGGTCCACACCCACCTCCCTGGAAGAGAAACTATAAGGGGCAACCGAATCACTTAAATAGACAGCTGCCTTCATAAGAAAATGTCAGGAATCCTACTCTGAATGAGCCATGATTGCAGAAGAAGAAGAAATTTATCTGCTATTCTGTTCATTCTCTGCAATATGTGCCATTTTGGCACGCAAGGTTTCTGTTTTTGAGATTGTGGTTCTGCCCTATGTGCCGTCTTCGGCTCGAAAGGACAATAGATAGATAGATTCTGTTCATTTACCTGTACACAAATCATGTATGTTTTCAAGGTAGTATACTAATCAATTTTTGTCTCCACAAATATTTTTTCTTCACAACTTGACCTTCAATCCCTCTTTCCATAATTCATCTAAAAAATGTTTGCTAAATTTGCCCAGACTGCTTGAGTATGTTTTCTCTCTCTCTTCAAATGCCTTTTCTGTTATTTCCAGAACCATGTCAGGTGACCGGGTCTTTATTAGGGAAGCTTTTGAAATTTTGCATCCGAGGGATTCCTCATCATCATCGAGTGCCTTCTCTGCAATATTCTCTTCCAATATTACTTTTAGTAGGCTGTTGTGTCTTTTAACATGCCCCAAAAATTTCTTTTGTCTTGTCTTAATTGTACTTAGTAGTTCTCTTTTCATTTTCAGTTGTTTTAAAACTTCATCGTTTGTTTTCTTTTCTTTCCATCCAATTCTACCTATTCTTCTATAAATCCACATTTCAAAGGCTTCAATTTTCTGTTCTGTTTTCTTGTTTAATGTCCATGTTTCTGCATCATACAGGAATACTGAGAAGATGTAACATTTTGCCATTCTTAGTTTCAGCCCTGCTGATATTTGTTTTGTTGTTTGTATATTTTTCATGGCATTAAAATTACTTTTTGCCATACCTATTCTTTTGTTTATTTCAGTTTTGCATTTTCCATCATTGGTTATAGTATGTCCCAGGTAGTTGTAGCTCTGGACTGTCTCCAGATGTATTCCCTCAACTGTGATATTTAATTGTAGGTCTTGAGAATTTTCTTTGTTTATGATCATAGTTTTAGTCTTTTTGATATTCATATCTAGTCCATATTTTTTGCTTATTATGTTTATTACATTAAGCAATTATTGTGGGTCTTTAGGATTTTCTGCTAGTAGAACAGTATCATCAGCATATCTTAGGTTATTGATTATCTTTCCATTAATGTTTAGGCCTGGCATATCTGAGATGTTTTTAAAGATTTGCTCAGTGTATAGATTGAGCAAGCTTGGTGATAGGATGCATACTTGTCTTACTCCTCTTTTTATGTCCATGGGTGTAGAGTTCTCCTTGTTATATTTTATTATTGCTGTTTGCTCCCAGTACAAATTACATATCAGTCGTATGTCTGTGTCGTCTAGATTTATATCCTTTAGGCAATCTATAAGTTGGTTATGGTGTATTCTATCAAAAGCTTTGGTGTAGTCTATGAAGCAGGCATATATTGGTTTGTTTATTTCTATGTACTTTTCAATCAATGTTCTCATGCTAAATATGGCTTCTTCTGTGCCACTGAGGGATTAAGAGCTCTTTTTTCTTAGAGATACTACATCAGTTTTGTAATAATCATGAGTTGCATTAGTTTTCCTATGCAGCTGGATGGACTGATAGGCCAGCAGCCTGCTTATTTCTTGGTACTGTTTATTAATATTATATTGTCCAATGTCTGTGCTACATTTCCTCTTTTCCAGCTGTAATTCAGGCCAGTCAGAAATTTTCTTTTACTTTGATGCCCAGTCCTATTAACATTTCATTTGCTGCTCCATCTTTTCCCACTGATTTTTATTTCTTTATTGATCATATTACCTCCCCCTTTGTTACATTTGTCATTTTGATTCCACTGCTGCAAAATGAGTGTTGTCATGGTTTGTGTGATCATCATTAAAGGATTTTTTTCTATTTACTGGTACATCAATGTGGCTTGTGCAAACAATGTCATCTATTAATGCATTTGCAGCTCTTTTCCCTGAAAGCATGTTGTCCCCATGTTTGACTCTATTTTCTTTGTTACTGTCACTTTCATTGATGGAAGCTAAAACCAGTTTCCATAATTTTCTTCCCTCTCTAAGTTCAGAATTGATATTTAATTTTCAGCATATACCGAGCAGTGATCTCTGCAATATGTGCCATTTTGGCACGCAAAGTTTCTGTTTTTGAGTTTGTGGTTCTGCCCTATGTGCCATTTTCGGCTCGAAAGGACAGTAGATAGATAGATATACTGACTGACTGACTGAACGCCACGAGTTGATATAAGCTTGCTGCTCTTTGACTCATTAGATGTGACGGGTTGTAATGGCTTTCTTGACATTCCCGGCTCTTACTGGAGAGGTTGGAGTTCGTCTGTCCCAGGCTATGCTGGAAAACTACTAGTCCAGCCCAGAAGTACTGCAATACTGGGTCCTCTATATCAGTAACAGCCACCACTACGGGGAACACAGCGGTCCTAGCTTCTGTTAGCCAGCCTGTTTTGACGCAGACTGTTACCAGGGGAGACCGTGAGGAGGTAGAACTGCTAGGTCTTGGTCAGCTGATGGTGCACCGACCCTGCTATGGCGACCGCAGGTGCTTGTGCTCCCCCTTCAGCATATAGAGAATATGAAGGATCTGGGTTTGATTCCCAGAAGTGGCTGATACTTTTTGGACACACAAATCTCCAGGGTTCACCCAGCTTCTAAAAATGGGTACCAGAGATATATCTGGGAAGTAAAGACAGCCTGGCATGATACCAACCACATCACCCAAAAATGTGGCATAAGTAAATGTAAAGTACCCCCGTCATGCCAAGTGGCGTATAGGGCATATGGCGCTAGTGACCATAAATTTTACAGACCTTCGGCACATGATTTTTGGGTAATGTGGTCAGTATTATGCCTGTGCCACCTTACTTTCCCAGAAAAAAATCCGGTACTCATTAAAGGCTGGGTGAACCGGAAGCTGTCGGTTGGGATTGAACCCTACCTCTTGTCCTTTGTAGTGCAGTTCACTAACCACTGAGCTATTGCAGCTCCCAAAAATGTGGCATAGTCATGGAAAAATATGGTCACTAACAACATATTCCCCATATGCCTGGCAAGGCAGGGAGGGAAACTTTACTTTTTTTTTTTTTAAATACAGTATACATCACTCTATCAGCAAAAATGATTTTAAATACAGTATACATCACTCTATCAGCAAAAATGATTTTAAATACAGTATACATCACTCTATCAGCAAAAATGATTTTAAATACAGTATACATCACTCTATCAGCAAAAATGATTTTTTTCAAATTCCTTCTCAGTGCTACAAAGCTCATACATCTGAGCTGAAACCAGGGCCTTCAGTATAGGGGGCTGCACTCTTGGGAAGAAGCTGGGAAGGGGATCTGAGTACTATGGTGTTCTGATGTGCAAGAAAGATGATGTGTTGACTAAACTAAGAAAAACAATTTCTTTTTAAAAATTAAATATAGGATTTGTCTTCCATATATGATCTAACAAGTACTGCTCAATCTCAGATGAAATCTTCAATGACCTGTTAAAGTCCACTAAAAATTGAAAGCATTGATGACTTTGAAAACTAGACAACTTTGAAAACTAGACTAACACCATTTCTGCTTCTTCTTATGTCTCCATTCAACCAAGCAGTGGATTGTATGTCTTGGTGAACTAAGTTTATTGTCATATCACCAAGTTGATGGTTTAATCATAGACCGAACATCAAGTTGATGGTTTAATGATAGACATATCACCAAACTGATGGTTTAATCATAGACTGAGCATCAAGTTGATGGTTTAATGATAGACATAACACCAAACTGATGGTTTAATCATAGACCGAACATCAAGTTGATAGTTTAATTATTGAAATAACACCAAACTGATGGTTTAATCATAGACTGAACTTCAAGTTGATGGTTTAATGATAGACATAACACCAAACTGATGGTTTAATCATAGACTGAACATCAAGTTGATGGTTTAATGATAGACATAACACCAAACTGATGGTTTAATCATAGACTGAACTTCAAGTTGATGGTTTAATGATAGACATAACACCAAACTGATGGTTTAATCATAGACTGAACATCAAGTAGATGGATTGCTTGTGGGCGAAGCGCATTGTCTATTGTGGACTGAGTTAATGGGTCGATTTACGAGTTGAAGGGTTGATCATATTTATCCAATTATGTGGTCCTGAGCCATTCTTCACAAGGTGCTCCAGGTCTGGCTGTCATGCGTGCCCTTCAACAGACTATCTGCCATCCTCTTTGATTTTGTAACCTCCTGGGAGATTGGCATACTAAAATGCAAAAGAACTGTTTGTTAAGTATGCAGTTTTTTTATTGAATAAAACAACTAATTGGGTTGTGTAATATTGCTTTTGTATACAGAACCATCATCACTGAAATCTTTAATTTCAATCTGACAGAGTGAAAGTTAGACTTCGTGTCAGATTACACAATTGTATTAATTTCAGCACTTTGAATAAACTCCATAGCATTGGCAAAAGGTCCTCTGTTTCGGAATGAGAACTAGTTAATATTAATATCTATTTTCTCTTTACGGTTGCAATTGTAACGCTATATTTTTCTATTATCATTGCATTGGCATCGCACACCTCGGCATATAATTGTTTCAATGTTCACCTCAATTACCTTGCCAAATGGTTCTAGTAAAAACGTGTAATGGTTGGCTGAATAGCGATACACGCTTTTGCTTATAATCGTTTTATTTCTGACAAGACTAAGCACTAAACACCAATAATATTAAATATCATCTGGACTTTAAAATCTGGAGTTACAGCAAAATAAACCTGATCTCTCGAACCAAAATGGAATTCGAAATAGGTACAATAATAGAAATAGGTCTACCCTACTTTTGAAGTTGAGGCGATCACCTTCACATTTAAGTTTACGTTGTCTTCAGTCTTAAATTTAGTATTAACGATAAATAATGATAATTCAACAATGAATTGAAAGCTACCAGCTTACCATAGAAGTAAAGGCATCAAGATACACCAAGATGCGTAGAGATGCAGCTTACCATAATAGGCATGGGGGATTAGCTACAAATTAAATAACACCAGGTTAAGTGTGTATGTTGACATACAACTTGACTTATAATAATATTCATATATATTGAATTGTTTTCGAGAAAAGAGCAACTCAAAAATCAGGTAATTGTAAACTGTAAAAGACACTAAAGATGATTGTAAAGTAAAGTTACTAAAATAAGGTTTACTACTCACCTCAAGAAACAGTCAACTCACATAAACTGTTTTGTGATTTGTTATTATTTTGTTTGCATGCGCTCGTGTGTAGCCGGCCTTATTTCTTACTGTATAATAATCTAATTTGTATTTAAATTTTATTTTCTGAGAAATACCAGTTTGTGTTTAATATTAATAAATAATGTCAGATCAAATTTCCGATAAATGAAAACACGACGTCTGTATCCTTCTTAGCGGTAGCGTTCGTTGTGTAGCACGTTATCTATGGTGTGTGTGTAGTCTAGATACTAGATGTTGATGTGCTTGTGTGTGTAGATAACACGTTGTGCCCCACTTTTTGTGTGTCAAGTGTGTAGTCTAGATGTTGATGTGCTTGTGTGTGTAGATAACACGTTGTGCCCCACTTTTTGTGTGTCAAGTGTGTAGTCTAGATGTTGATGTGCTTGTGTGTGTAGATAACACGTTGTTTCCCACTTTTTGTGTGTCAAGTGTGTAGTCCAGATGTTGATGTGCTTGTATGTGTAGATAACACGTTGTGCCCCACTTTTTGTGTGTCAAGTGTGTAGTCCAGATGTTGATGTGCTTGTGTGTGTAGATAACACGTTGTGCCCCACTTTTTGTGTGTCAAGTGTGTAGTCCAGATGTTGATGTGCTTGTGTGTGTAGGTAGCACGTTGTTTCCCACTTTTTGTGTGTCAAGTGTGTAGTCCAGATGTTGATGTGCTTGTGTGTGTAGATAACACGTTGTTTCCCACTTTTTGTGTGTCAAGTGTGTAGTCTAGATGTTGATGTGCTTGTGTGTGTAGATAACACGTTGTTTCCCACTTTTTGTGTGTCAAGTGTGTAGTCCAGATGTTGATGTGCTTGTGTGTGTAGATAACACGTTGTGCCCCACTTTTTGTGTTAAGTGTGTAGTCTAGATGTTGATGTGCGTGTGTGTGTAAATAACACGTTGTGCCCCACTTTTTGTGTGTCAAGTGTGTAGTCCAGATGTTGATGTGCTTGTGTGTGTAGGTAGCACGTTGTTTCCCACTTTTTGTGTGTCAAGTGTGTAGTCCAGATGTTGGTGTGCTTGTGTGTGTAGATAACACGTTGTGCCCCACTTTTGTGTGTCAGGTGTTTAGTCCTTATCCCTATTTTGATTGTGTGTAATGTACAGTTTACAGTAATGTATTGTTTTCGTTTGATGTGTCCCAGATATTGTTCTTTGAATACGTATCTGCTGTAAATATGTGGAATCCAGATGTGTATAGAATGAATAATAGTGATAGTGTATTGTAGGAATGTAGGCCTATCATTATTTTTTTTTCCTTGAGTGCGTGTTTATATACTTCAGCGTCAACGTGTGCTCTTCCCTGTGTATGTGTCTAATAATAATATTGATACTGCTCTGTTCAAATATTGTATTGTTCCCGAAGTTAACAATCTGCAGACATCCATTACACTGCCTCTCGTCTGAAACCCAAATCGCTATGTGACTAATGTTATTAGCCAGCAGTAACTACCAACTGTCCTTTTACCCTTGATAATGAAGCCATTGTACCTGCAGTAAAACATGTGTGTAATGTGTATGTTGTTAACATATTCAAATAAGAGGAAGATATTTTACAGCACTCTGAAAAAAATGACAAATAATCAACAACAGGAATAAAAAAAAAGAAAGAACAATATATGGTCGGTAGCAGGATCGAACCCGTACTTAGTGACAGCGCCTTGTCACAAAAATCCAAACGCTAGAGCACACGGCCAACTCAGCTAACTGAAAAATTTAGCTATCGTGGACCGAACATCGAGTTGATGGTTTAATCATAGACCGAACACCAAGTTGATGGTTTCATCACATGCCGAACATCAAGTCGATTGTTTAATCATAGACCGAACATCAAGTTGATGGTTTAATCATAGACCGAACATCAAGTTGATGGTTTAATCATAGACCGAACACCAAGTTGATGGTTTAATCATAGACCGAACATCAAGTCGATGGTTTAATCATAGACCGAACATCAAGTTGATAGTTTAATCATAGACCGAACATCAAGTTGATGGTTTTATCATAGACCGAACATCAAGTTGATGGTTTAATCATAGACCGAACATCAAGTTGATGGTTTAATCATAGACCGAACATCAAGTCGATGGTTTAATCATAGACCGAACACCAAGTTGATGGTTTAATCATAGACCGAACATCAAGTTGATGGTTTAATCATAGACCGAACATCAAGTTGATGGTTTAATCATAGACCGAACACCAAGTTGATGGTTTAATCATAGACCGAACATCAAGTTGATGGTTTAATCATAGACCGAACATCAAGTTGATGGTTTAATCATAGACTGAACACCAAGTTGATGGTTTAATCATAGACCGAACATCAAGTTGATGGTTTAATCATAGACCGAACACCAAGTTGATGGTTTAATCATAGACCGTAAACCAAGTTGATAGTTTAATCATAGACTGAACACCAAGTTGATGGTTTAATCATAGACCGAACACCAAGTTTGATGGTTTAATCACATGCCGAACATCAAGTCGATTGTTTAATCATAGACCGAATATCAAGTTGATGGTTTAATCATAGACCGAACACCAAGTTGATGGTTTAATCATAGACTGAACATCAAGTCGATTGTTTAATCATAGACCGAACATCAAGTTAATGGTTTAATCATAGACCGAACACCAAGTTGATGGATTAATCATAGACCGAACATCAAGTTGATGGTTTAATCATAGACCAAACATCAAGTTGATGGTTTAATCATAGACCGAACATCAAGTTGATGGTTTAATCATAGACCGAACACCAAGTTGATGATTTAATCATAGATCGTACATCAAGTTGATGGTTCAATCAGAGACCGAACATCAAGTTGATGGTTTAATCATAGACCGAACACCAAGTTGATGGTTTAATCATAGACCGTAAACCAAGTTGATGGTTTAATCATAGATAGAACACCAAGTTGATGGTTTAGTCACATGCCGAACACCAAGTTGATGGTTTAATCATAGACCGAACATCAAGTTGATGGTTCAATCAGAGACCGAACACCAAGTCGATGGATTGCTTGTGGGTCAAGCGCAGAGTCCATTGGCCTATTGTGGACTGAGTTAAGGGGTCGATTTAAGAGCTGAAGGGTTGATCATGGCCTGGACATCGAGTTGAAGGGTTGATCATGGCCTGGGCATCGAGTTGAAGGGCTGGTCATGGCCTGGACACGAGTTGAAGGGTTGATCATGGCCTGGACATCGAGTTGAAGGGCTGGTCATGGCCTGGACACGAGTTGAAGGGTTGATCATGGCCTGGACTTCGAGTTGAAGGTTGGTCATAGTCCAGATGTTGATTTGATAGGATGTTCATGTGCTGAGCACAGAGGATATGAGCTTTTCTTGGGCCAGATGCTAGTTGATGGATCAATCATTGACTCGTCTTCTAGTTGATGGATCAATCATTGACTCGTCTTCTAGTTGATGGATCAATCATTGACTCGTCTTCTAGTTGATGGATCAATCATTGACTCGTCTTCTAGTTGATGGATCAATCATTGACTCGTCTTCTAGTTGATGGATCAATCATTGACTCGACATCTAATTGATGGATCAATCATTGACTCGACATCTAGTCGATGGTTTATTTTGAGCAAGCGACTGAGTTAAAATGGTAGTTGTTCTTGCACACAACATCACATACAAAACCTTAGTAGAGAAACGGGAGAAGAAGTTAAACTCCGTCTGACATGAGACTGCTACCATAAAGATGAAAATGTGTACCAATACAAATATGTACGTAATGGAGACAAAAAAGAGAAGTATTATGGTTAGCGGGGCAGAGTTCTGCCATACCAAAGGAGGAGTAAGACGTCTCCTTTCCTCCGCTAGTCTTCGGGACACCCTTGGGCAAGGTAGAGATCCCGTTTAGCCCCCCACCCCTTCCCTTATGTGAAGCCATTGAAGCAGGTGGTGGATGGTGTTGTGGGAGCAGCCGACAAGTAGTGCCGGTTATGGTCCCCATTCCGTGATGGCAGGCAAAGGAGCTCATGTATAGAGACAATGGCTGCGATCTCCGTCTATATAGTACAGTCACTGCCAAAGAAGGAAATGAATGGCAAACTACCTTCTTATATTGCCTAGTATAATTGTGCCAAAAAGGGAAAAGATCTCGCGGACGATAAAGAGAGAAAATATTGGATAGATTGGTGTCATGGCATGGAAAATAGTCAACAACAGAACTGATACGATGCACTGTAGATAGAAGATTGTGGAAGGACATGATCTACCGCGCCAACCGGTATGGCACATGATGATGATTGTGGGAATGACCCGGACATTTTGCATGTATTACTTTAAATCCACCCCTGGAAATAAAAATATGGAATTATGAAGAGACACGATCGCGTGCTGGTTATTAGTGACAACATAATATACCTGTGAAGCAAACACTTAAGGTCATAACTGAAAATCGTGTGACTCATTATAAGGCCTACATCATAGAACGAACAACATAACTAGGGCAAAAACGGGACGGGGTTATGTAATATTATTTATTCATGAACATGTAAGGCGATGTTTTAAAGAAATGTTAATGACATAAACATAATGGGCTAACCATTATTCTTCAGTGACATATTCCATACACAATTGTAGGTATACGCAGATGTGGTCTTTATCGTATGATGAATTATTCAAAAGACATAATATGACGAAGCAAAATTCGGTCGTCCTATATTTTATCAGAAAATTTCACAAACTCCATGATATGCTGTTATCTTAGAACTGACAGGTCCCTCTTGTCTTAACATTTCATCTGGATTGATTCTTTGACTACTTTCTGTTATTAGCAGAAAATATTCTCTTAGCAGGCGCGGTTCATGACAATGCGACTATAACTATCAGGGCTTTGGTTTGTTTAGTAAAAGTTTTACATAAAACTGTCGTCTCATCTTATATAAAGAGAAAATCGTAATATAGCTAGTAATATCTGGGTACAGATGCAAGATTGGAAAAAAAATTGTGACAAATATTCTTGGTCTGCGCAATTTTGCATGTCATCTCCAATCTTGCATCTGTACCCAGATATTACTAGCTAGGAGATGACATGCAAAATTGCGCAGACCAAGAATATTTGTCACAATTTTTTTTAAATATGTGATGTATCAAAAGAAGTTACGACTGGCATCATTCTACAATCCAACCTTGTTCACAAACTCAAACAACAAAGGACTAAGTAAAATGACGAAATGTATGCTGTTATACGCCGACCTGATACCAGTGATCTTCAGTGTATACCAGATAACTCCATAGTTCTCATACCTCATCCCCAACATACAGCACCACCGTCCACTCTATTAAAAGCACTGAAGATGGTTTAAACTGCCGGAGCTCCGTTGCACCCGCGAAAGTTTTGATAATGGAGGTAAACAAAAAAAAAGTAAAGAGCCCCTGTCACGCCAAGTGGCGTATAGGGAATATGGTGTTAGTGACCATAAATTTTACAGACCTTCGGCCCATGATTTTTGGGGTAATGTGGTCAGTATTACGCCCGTGCCGCTTTACTTTCCCAGAAAAAAATCCGGTACCCATTTAAGGCTGAGTGAACCTGAAAGCTGTCGGTTGGGATCGAACCCTACCTCTTGTCCTTTGTAGTCCAGTTCACTAACCACTGAGCTATCACGGCTCCTGATAATGGAGGTTGTTGTTTTATTTGTTACTTCATTGCGTTCAGCAGCCTTATATTCTTGACCGACGTCCCGAACGACTGAATTTGCGTGAATATCACTTTTTCCTATTTTTCACCGTGTCCTCGGGTGTCCCTTGCCATACAAGCAGATATTCTCCGCCCTCAGTGGTACTCTCATATTTTTATCGTCGGGAGAGTTAGCGTTTTATGGAGGTTTTGCTATAAATGTTTCCTGAGCATCGGCCATTCTTGGCCTACTCATCTCGACTGTCAAGAGTTCTTTAACATGTGTAGAATGCGCACAGAAACTGCTGTTTTTCTCCTTTTTTCCGAGAAGGCTAGACATCGGATAAACCATGGGAGGGTAACGGATTCGGTATAGAAATATATATATATATTTTTAATTGCCCACCGCCTGTGTTGGGAATCGAATCTGGGACCTTCCTGTCCAGAGAGCGACTTTTTACCATAAGACCACCCAATCCCCCATGGCGGAGGTAACTAGGTAGATTTGTATCGTTTAAGTGTTGCCCGGGCAGCGGTTATGTTTGGTCTACTCATATCGATCGTTAGCTGTCAAAGGTTCTTTAACGTGTTTGGAGAACACACAAGACCCCTTGCTTGTCGCCGTATCCGCGAAGGCTAAAAATATCGTATCTCACTACACAGAGACCGGGCAGAAAGTGAAGCCATGAAGAGATCTCGGACTCCAAAAGACAATTTAACAACACCTGTGGCGAGATTCGAACCCAGGGCGTATCTACGCCCACGTAACGTCAATTAAATGACGATGGTGAAGATGAGTATTAGTAATTGCGAAATAAGAAAAGTAAAAGAAGACAACGAAGAATAGGTCATTTATGAGTTCAGAATAGAGCAAGATCGTATGAATCGTCATGTGTAGAGTGCAGGGGTGGGCAACCTTTTATGTTCTGAGGGATATCTGAAAACTATGAAGACGCCGAGGGCCAGATGCCATTACATAAATTTATTTAATTTGCAATCACAAGCGATTTAATGTTAAAAAAAAAAAATATTTTTACTGATAGAGAGTGTACGACAGAAAAGAGAGTGGAATGAAGGTGAGAGGGGTGAGATAGAAAAAAAACGGGTGGGCTTGCAGCAATACATTATAAATAGAAAGATGACCACTAGCTGGCTGACCCAATGAGGGTCCGATAATTCTTTGACTGGACTACCCTTCATGCCATTGAAAAGTTGGACTACAGCACATACGTCACAAACTCTTTTCAGGATTTCCCTTCGACTTAACCATCGTACTCCACAAGCGTAAAGCAGTTATCATTCTCTAAATCGACGTCAGGAAAGAATTCTTGAAATTGTTGATGGTTGAGCTCTCTTGCTTGTATAAAGTTCACACACGATTTCTCGACTGACACAGATTTTCTTGGTGAATAATACAATGTAGGAATGCAACATCAAGATGACATAATTCGAAATCTAATAAGTGGGATTTTATTTTGTTAACCAGGCCTGACTTTTGAACCAGGCCTGACTTTTGACCAGTCATAGCTGGTGCTCCGTCTGTTGTCACTCCACAAAGCCTGTCCTAATTTAATCCAAAATCTTTAAGAGCGAACTCCGGCGTTTTGAAAATGTCCTCGCTTGTTGTGGTGTCTTTGAGTGGTAGTAACGCTATCCCAACCGACGGCTTCCGGTTCATCTAGCCTTTAATGGGTACCAGATTTTTAGACCGACCTACCTACCTACCTACCTACCTACCTACCTACCTACCTACCTACCTACCTACCTACCTACCTACCTACCTACCTACCTAACTACCTATCTATCTATCTATCTATCTATCTATCTATCTATCTATCTATCTATCTATCTATCTATCTATCTATCTATCTATCTATCTATCTATCTATCTATCTATCTATCTATCTATCTATCTATCTATCTATCTATCTATCTATCTATCTATCTATTGTCCTTTCGAGCCGAAGACGGCACATAGGGCAGAACCACAATCTCAAAAACAGAAACCTTGCGTGCCAAAATGGCACATATTGCAGAGATCATTGCCTCATTATCAACGTCATATGGTTCAATCATCAACGACAATCTATTTTTAGACACAAAAATTGACACCCGAATTGGTAAAACTGCTATCACCTTTGCCCATCTTTCAAGGCGTGTTTAGCAAAACCACAAACTGATAACTAAAACAAAGGCCGCAGCTTGCACCTTCATGATTACTAGTTGTGACATACAGAACATAAACTAAGCCTAGTTGTGACATACAGAACGTAAACTAAGCCTAATTGTGACATACAGAACGTAAACTAAGCCTAGTTGTGACATACAGAACGTAAACTAAGCCTAGTTGTGACATACAGAACGTAAACTAAGCCTAGTTGTGACATACAGAACATAAACTAAGCCTAGTTGTGACATACAGAACGTAAACTAAGCCTAGTTGTGACATACAGAACATAAACTAAGCCTAGTTGTGACATACAGAACGTAAACTAAGCCTAGTTGTGACATACAGAACGTAAACAAAGCCTAGTTGTGACATACAGAACGTAAACTAAGACTAGTTGTGACATACAGAACGTAAACTAAGCCTAGTTGTGACATACAGAACGTAAACTAAGCCTAGTTGTGACATACAGAACGTAAACTAAGCCTAGTTGTGACATACAGAACGTAAACTAAGCCTAGTTGTGACATACAGAACGTAAACTAAGCCTAGTTGTGACATACAGAACGTAAACTAAGCCTAGTTGTGACATACAGAACGTAAACTAAGCCTAGCTGTGACATACAGAACGTAAACTAAGACTAGTTATGACATACAGAACGTAAACTAAGACTAGTTGTGACATACAGAACGTAAACTAAGCCTAGCTGTGACATACAGAACGTAAACTAAGACTAGTTGTGACATACAGAACGTAAACTAAGACTAGTTGTGACATACAGAACGTAAACTAATACTAGTTGTGACATACAGAACGTAAACTAAGCCTAGCTGTGACATACATAACGTAAACTAAGACTAGTTGTGACATACAGAACGTAAACTAAGCCTAGTTGTGACATACAGAACGTAAACTAAGACTAGTTGTGACATACAGAACGTAAACTAAGCCTAGTTGTGACATACAGAACATAAACTAAGCCTAGTTGTGACATACAGAACGTAAACTAAGCCTAGTTGTGACATACAGAACGTAAACTAAGCCTAGTTGTGACATACAGAACGTAAACTAAGCCTAGTTGTGACATACAGAACGTAAACTAAGACTAGTTGTGACATACAGAACGTAAACTAAGCCTAGTTGTGACATACAGAACGTAAACTAAGCCTAGTTGTGACATACAGAACGTAAACTAAGCCTAGTTGTGACATACAGAACGTAAACTAAGACTAGTTGTGACATACAGAACGTAAACTAAGCCTAGTTGTGACATACAGAACGTAAACTAAGCCTAGTTGTGACATACAGAACATAAACTAAGCCTAGTTGTGACATACAGAACATAAACTAAGCCTAGTTGTAACATACAGAACGTAAACTAAGCCTAGTTGTGACATACAGAACATAAACTAAGCCTAGTTGTGACATACAGAACGTAAACTAAGACTAGTTGTGACATACAGAACATAAACTAAGCCTAGTTGTGACATACAGAACATAAACTAAGCCTAGTTGTGACATACAGAACGTAAACTAAGCCTAGTTGTGACATACAGAACGTAAACTAAGCCTAGTTGTGACATACAGAACATAAACTAAGCCTAGCTGTGACATACAGGACGTAAACTAAGACTAGTTGTGACATACAGAACGTAAACTAAGCCTAGTTGTGACATACAGAACGTAAACTAAGCCTAGTTGTGACATACAGAACGTAAACTAAGCCTAGTTGTGAAATAAAAAACCTAGTCGTGCTATAGCATTTCAGAAGATGAGAAATGTCTTATGCAACAAGTCTATGTCAATAGAAGTGAGAACGAGAGTTCATCGGTCTTATATAGAGCCAATTCTAACCTATGGAAGCGAATCATGGACAATAAACTAACAAATGAAAAAAAAAAACGATTAGAGGCCACAGTGATGGGATTTAAAATGCCCTTTGCATGGTCTAGTCTGGGACGTAAGGTGACCTCTATTTTAACTTTGCTCGACGGTAGAGGTAAGTTTCCCTACTTTCCCGTCCCTAGTCATTTGTCATTATTACCCTCATATATTTATTGATTGTCGTATCACGTGACAGAATAATTACCATCGACTGTGCTCAGGCCATCGCGGGTTAATGAATACACAAATTGAGGTCAAGGTGACGCCCGTTTCACTGGGTAAACTGTAGAGGGGAAACAATTAGTCGTGAGAAGGAAATGGTTTAACAAGACTTTGATAGCGGTTATCTCCCGGTCTTGTGCCAGAATGGAGTTTCTCATTTTCTCTTCTTTTTTTTTGTTCCTTTAAGAGCTGATAGACAGATCGAAGGGCTTTTCTCTTGTCTAACTGTTTATACTTTCACTTTGTTAAATGTTCTTTTTTCCTGTTGATCATCAACATCTTCTTCTTCAACATCTTAGTCTTCTTCTTCTCCAACTTCTTTATTCAGCCTTTTCAGCTACCTCTTACATATCGTTATCTTCCTCTTTTACTTCTTCATCAATTCTTCTTTTCTCCGTCATTATCATCTTCGTCTTCCACCTCCTCATTATTTTCTTCTTCTCCGTCACCATCTTTTTCTTCGCCTTTTTTTCGTAACATCATTATGATATTCTTCTTCTCCTTTCTTCTTCTGCTTCCCCTCCTTCATTTTCTATTTCTTTGAAAATGGATTGTATTTATTTGTGTCGTAGTTTACACCTACATGCGTTACTTTCATCGACATACATTTCGACTTCGTCATATATTTTTTTCTGACTCCCCTTACCTAAAATTCCCTACAACTTAGGCCGATTAACTTCTATTTCGGGGACCAATACGAGGAGATGAATTAGGGACGAAATTGGTCAGTTCTGGTTCGTTTACCCAGATTCCAGCAGTTAGCCTTTGATCGCTAACTGCTACCTTCTCAACCTTTACATCATGTTTGGAGGTCACGACACCTCTGCTGCACCAGGGTCGAAGGTAGAAACAGGTGGTACAAATCCAACTCCACCTCCAAGCTGTACTCCTGGAAGCAGACTAGCTTTTCTGGTCAAGGAATTATCGAAGAGGTAAGGCAAACAGGTGCTCAAAAATAACGTGCTGAAATCGGATGCCCGTGGCCTAAAGTTTTAGGCCCATATATTACATTTCGGTATATATCACAGGATGTTAGTGATCTTCGATTATTTCTACAACAAGAGGTCAATGCAAAGAAATACAAATGAACGCATAAAAATGCGAAGCTGCAGTAAAGCTAAATGTGACGGAGAACTGAAAAAATGAATAAAAAATGGTATGGTTAAAGGTTTACGTAACTGATGGACGACACAAATTTGAACAACATTTCGGCTCAATAGGCCTTCAGCAGGAACAAACAAACAACGCACACACACAGTTATGTAAGTGAATAAAACTTATCCTACATAGCTAACTAGTAATGAAACAACCAAAACAAAATAATCGAAACTGGATAAAGAAACCAAAAAAAATTCTTCCCTGCATCGTGGACCGTGGCCAGAAGGAGAAAGAAGCAATTTATACAATAAAAAAGTAAAAGTAAAGAGCCCCTCGTCACGCCAAGTTGCGTATAGGGAATATGGTATTAGTGACCATACATTTTACAGATCTTCAGCACATGATTTTTAGGGTAATGTGGTCGGTGTGCCGCTTTACTTTCCCAGAAAAAAAAATCCGGTACCCATTAAAGGCTGGGTGAGCCCGGAAGCCGTCTGCTGGTATCGAACCCTACCTCTTGTCCTCTGTAGTTCAGTTCACTAACCACTGAGCTATCGCGGCTCAATTTTTACAGTAACTTGGATATAAAATGAAATATATAGAAAGGACCCGTCATTTCTGCTCAGTTAAAAGAAATTATTTGTATCATGATATTTTGTTGGGTCACGTCATGAGACGAGAACATTTGGAATATATTGTGACAACTGGAAAATCTGAGGGATGAAAAAGGTAGAGGGAAACTGAAAGGACATAAACACGACCGTTTCAGAAAGTGGTTTGGTAGAAAGTCAACAACGGAAATGATCATAATATGTAGATGTAGAAAGTTGTGAAGGGACATCATCTCATACACCATCAGGCGCGTCCACTGATGATGGTAATGATGGTGATGGTAATAATGATGAGAATGAGAATAGGTAATGACGATAGTGGTAATAATAGTTATGGTAATGATAGTGATGGTAATGATGGTAATGATAGTGATGGTAACGATAGTTATGGTAATGATAATGATAGTTATTGTAATGATAGTGATAGTGATAGTGATGGTAATGATGGTTATTGTAATGATAGTGATGGTAATGATAATGATAGTGATGGTAATTATAGTTATTGTTATGATATTGATGGTAATGATAGTTATGGTAATGATAATGATAGTAATGGTAATGGTAGTGATAGTGATGGTAATAATAGTTATGGTAATGGTAGTGATACTGATGGTAGTGATAATAATGGTAATGATAGTAGTGATAGTGATAGTAATGGTAATGATAGTTATGGTAATGATAGTGATGGTAATTATAATGATGGTAATGATAGTGATGATAATGATAATAATGGTAGTGATTGTTATGGTAATGATAGTTATGGTAATGATAGTGATGATAATGATGGTAGTGATTGTTATGGTAATGATAGTGATGATAATTATAATGATGGTAGTGAGTTTTATGGTAATGATAGTTATGGTAATGATAGTGATGATGATGATAATTATGGTAGTGATTGTTATGGTAATGATAGTTATGGTAATGATAGTGATGATAATGATGGTAGTGATTGTTATGGTAATGATAGTTATGGTAATGATAGTGATGGTAATGATAGAGATAGTGATATTAGTGATTGTTATAGTAATGATAATTATGGTAATGATAGTGATGATAATGATAATGATAGTTATGGTAATGATAGTTATTGTAATGATAGTGATGGTAATGATAGTTATGGTTGAGATAGTGATGGTAATGATAGTTATGGTAATGATAGTGATGGTAATGATAGTGATGGTAATGATAGTGATGGTAATGATAGTGATATTGATGGTAGTGATTGTTATAGTAATGATAGTTATGGTAATGATAGTGATGGTAATGATGGTAATGATAATGATAGTGATGGTAATGATAGTTATGGTAATGATAGTAATAGAGATGGTAATGATAGTTATGGTTGAGATAGTGATGGTAATGATAGTTATGGTAATGATAGTGATGGTAATGATAGTGATAGTGATTGTAACGATAGTGATAATGATGGTAATGATACAGATAGTGATGGTAATGATAGTGATAGTGGTGGTAATGATAGTGATGGTAATGATAGTGATGGTAATGATGAAGATGGTGCATAATTATAACTATGCAGAGCCTGATTTAGGGCTAAGCAAAATAAGCTACAGCTTCTATCTATCTATTGACCTTTCGAGCCGTAGCCTGCCCATAGGGAATAGACCCAGATACTCTTTCTCTTAAAACTACAGTTTAGGGACTCATCAATCGAAAGGGACTCAAATTAGTTTATTTTGCAATCTATGATAATGACCTTCTGGTGTTATTTTTTTTTTAACAGGGGGTCTCAAAGTTTCACTTATCTTAGCCACTTTAGGGTCTCAAAGTTTCATTTATCTTAGCCAATTTAGGGTCTCAAACTTTCATTTATCTTAGTCAACTTAGAGCCTCAAATTTTCATTTATCTTTACCAAATTAGAGCCTTATTTTTTCATTTATCTTAGCCAACTTAGGGCCTCAAAGTTTCATTTATCTTAGCCAACTTAGGGCCTCAAAGTTTCATTTATCTTAGCCAACTTAGGGCCTCAAAGTTTCATTTATCTTAGCCAACTTAGGGCCTCAAAGTTTCATTTATTGAGCCAACTTAAGGCCTCAAAGTTGCATTTCTCTTA
The DNA here is from genome assembly GCA_032433765.1 of Megaustenia siamemsis. Taxonomy (NCBI): domain Eukaryota; kingdom Metazoa; phylum Mollusca; class Gastropoda; order Stylommatophora; family Ariophantidae; genus Megaustenia; species Megaustenia siamemsis. The sequence goes on from JAVIAB010000091.1 coordinate 29,624,439, forward strand.
GCCAACTTAGGGCCTCAAAGTTGCATTTCTCTGAGCCAACTTAGGGCCTCAAAGTTTCATTTATCTTAGCCAAATTAGGGTCTCAAAGTTTCATTTAACTTAGCCAACTTAGGGCCTCAAAGTTTCATTTAACTTAGCCAACTTAGGGCTTCAAAGTTTCATTTATCTTAGCCAACTTAGGGCCTCAAAGTTTCATTCATCTTAGCCAACTTAGGGCCTCAAAGTTTCATTTATCTTAGCCAACTTAGGGCTCAAAGTTTCATTTATCTTAGCCAACTTAGGGCCTCGAAGTTTCATTTATCTTAGCCAACTTAGGGCCTCAAATTTTCATTTAACTTAGCCAACTTAGGGTCTCAAAGTTTCATTTAACTTAGCCAACTTAGGGCCTCAAAGTTTCATTTATCTTAGCCAACTTAGGGTCTCAAAGTTTCATTCATCTTAGTCAACTTAGGGCCTCAAAGTTTCATTTATCTTAGCCAACTTAAGGTCTCAAAGTTTCATTTCTCTTGGCCACCTTAGGTCCTCAAAGTTTCATTTATCTTGGCCAAATTAGGGCCTCAAAGTTTCATTCATCTTAGTCAACTTAGGGCCTCAAAGTTTCATTCATCTTAGTCAACTTAGGGCCTCAAAGTTTCATTTATCTTAGCCAACTTAGGGTCTCAAAGTTTCATTCATCTTAGCCAACTTAGGGCCTCAAAGTTTCATTTAACTTAGCCAACGTAGGGCCTCAAAGTTTCATTTATCTTAGCCAACTTAGGGTCTCAAAGTTTCATTCATCTTAGTCAACTTAGGGTCTCAAAGTTTCATTTCTCTTGGCCAACTTAGGTCCTGAAAGTTTCATTTATCTTGGCCAAATTAGGGCCTCAAAGTTTCATTTAACTTAGTCAACTTAGGGCCTCAAAGTTTCATTTATCTTAGTCAACTTAGGGCCTCAAAGTTTCATTTATCTTTGTCAACTTAAAAACTCAAAGTTTCATTCATCTTAGCCAACTTAGGGCCTCAAAGTTTCATTTATCTTAGCCAACTTAGAGTCTCAAAGTTTCATTTATCTTAGTCAACTTAGGGCCTCAAAGTTTCATTTATCTTAGTCAACTTAAAGACTCAAAGTTTCATTCATCTTAGCCAACTTAGGGCCTCAAAGTTTCATTTATCTTAGCCAACTTAGGGTCTCAAAGTTTCATTTATCTTAGCCAACTTAGGGCCTCAAAGTTTCATTTATCTTAGCCAACTTAGGGTCTCAATGTTTCATTTATCTTAGCCAACTTAGGGTCTCAAAGTTTCATTTATCTTAGCCAACTTAGGGTCTCAATATTTCATTTATCTTAGTCAACTTAGGGTCTCAAAGTTTCATTTATCTTAGCCAACTTAGGGCCTCAAAGTTTCATTTATCTTAGCCAACTTAGGGCCTCAAAGTTTCATTTATCTCAATCAACTTAAAGCCTAAAAGTTTCATTTATCTTAGCCAACTTAAAGACTCAAAGTTTCATTCATCTTAGCCAACTTAGGGCCTCAAAGTTTCATTTATCTTAGCCAACTTAGGGTCTCAAAGTTTCATTTATCTTAGTCAACTTAGGGCCTCAAAGTTTCATTTATCTTAGTCAACTTAAAGACTCAAAGTTTCATTTATCTTGGCCAACTTAAAGACTCAAAGTTTCATTCATCTTAGCCAACTTAGAGCCTCAAAGTTTCATTTATCTTAGCCAACTTAGAGCCTCAATGCTTCATTTATCTTAGCCAACTTAAAGACTCAAAGTTTCATTTATCTTAGTCAACTTAAAGACTCAAAGTTTCATTTATCTTAGTCAACTTAAAGACTCAATGCTTCATTTATCTTAGCCAACTTAGAACCTCAAAGTTTCATTTATCTTAGCCAACTTAGAGCCTCAATGCTTCATTTATCTTAGCCAACTTAGAGCCTCAATGCTTCATTTATCTTAGCCAACTTAGAGCCTCAATGCTTCATTTATCTTAGCCAACTTAGAGCCTCAAAGTTTCATTTAGGCTGTTGTTGTAGTTGACAAATTAAACAAGGTAATTCAACTTATCGGCTGCTATTGTAGTTGACAAATTAAACAAGGTAATTCAACTTATCGGCTACTGTTGTAGTTGACAAATTAAACAAGGTAATTCAACTTATCGGCTACTGTTGTAGTTGACAAATTAAACAAGGTAATTCAACTTGTCGGCTGTTGTTGTAGATGACAAATGGAGAAGTTAAGTGTAATATTAATTATAAATATATATAGACCAGGCTTATATAGATTCTTTTTGTACCACTTTATTTGTATGCGCTTTCGAAACTTGGACCATAAGAGCGGAGCTACAAAAGAAAACACAAGTTGTAGAAATGAGATGTTGTTGAAAGACTTTGGACAACCCTTAGTTAGATCGTTCCACAGAGAAAAGGTTCGCAGATACAACAAATCATCGAAGTAGATTATGATCTGTTCCATCTCCAAGATGGTGGATCTAGTCCACGTCCTCTCGATCGCTGCAGAAGATGCAACCAGGGTCTGATTAATTTCGGATCTTCGTTGCACTTTTCTGCGTTAAAGTCAAAATGATGATATGCTTGATACATCTGTGTCGCTAAAGTGAGGTCGTAGGCAAACAACAGTCCGTTTTTGACGAATCAAGTGTTGTGAATGAGACCTTCCACCGTCTAGACTTGATCTGCACTTTACGTCACATTGGTGCTGTTCATGATCGTTGTTGGAATTCTTTGACGCAAGTTATTTCCATGTTACACATTAATGTAAACTACTTCGTCAGCCGCAGTTTTGTCTCTTTGAGGAAGTTGCTTCGTGTTTTGTTCGTCGTGGTCTGCTTACACTAGAGTGGTCAGACAGAAATCTAAAGGGAGCGAGATTATGTGTTCGGCGACATTGTTGTGTGCTACGTCATCGTAATGGTTCCCTAAACCGGCCGTGCGCAAATCTTACGGTTTGCTGTTTGATGTGCGACGGGGATAATATGACGACTGACTGTGTGTCTATATGTTAGGAATTGGAGTCATCAACGATGGCCTAACATCATCAAGTGCTACGATGATCATCATTTTCAAGAGGACGTGACTTACCGGTATATGGCGATAGGCAGTCTTCATATTACAAGTCGCATGTCTGTGTTAGTCACCTCTAGTGACTCGGGCAGATGGTGCTCGTAAACCTGGGAAGACATCGAAGAGAGGTAGTGATAGAAGAGATGGGAAGACATCAAAGAGAGGTAGTGATAGAAAGAGATGGGAAAACATCAAAGAGAGGTGGATAGAGAAAGAGATGGGAAGACATTAAAGAGAGGTAGTGATAGAAAGAGATGGGAAGACATCAAAGAGAGATTGATAGAGAAAGAGATGGGGAGACATAAAAGAGAGGTAGTGATAGAAAGAGATGGGAAGACACCAAAGAGAGGTGGATAGAGAAAGAGATGGGAAGACATCAAAGAGATGTTGATAGAGAAAGAGATGGGGAGACATCAAAGAGAGGTAGTGATAGAAAGAGATGGAAAGACACCAAAGAGAGGTAGTGATAGAAAGAGATGGGAAGACACCAAAGAGAGGTGGATAGAGAAAGAGATTGGAAGACATCAAAGAGATGTTGATAGAGAAAGAGATGGGAAGACGTCAAAGAGAGGTAGTGATAGAAAGAGATGGGAAGACACCAAAGAGAGGTGGATAGAGAAAGAGATGGGAAGACATCAAAGAGATGTTGATAGAGAAAGAGATGGGGAGACATAAAAGAGAGGTAGTGATAGAAAGAGATGGGAAGACACCAAAGAGAGGTGGATAGAGAAAGAGATGGGAAGACATCAAAGAGATGTTGATAGAGAAAGAGATGGGGAGACATCAAAGAGAGATTGATAGAGAAAGAGATGGGGAGACATAAAAGAGAGATTGATAGAGAAAGAGATGGGGAGACATCAAAGAGATGTTGATAGAGAAAGAGATGGGAAGACATCAAAGAGATGTTGATAGAGAAAGAGATGGGAAGACATCAAAGAGAGATTGATAGAGAAAGAGATGGGGAGACATAAAAGAGAGGTAGTGATAGAAAGAGATGGGAAGACACCAAAGAGAGGTGGATAGAGAAAGAGATGGGAAGACATCAAAGAGATGTTGATAGAGAAAGAGATGGGGAGACATCAAAGAGAGGTAGTGATAGAAAGAGATGGGAAAACATTAAAGAGATGTTGATAGAGAAAGAGATGGGAAGACATTAAAGAGAGGTAGTGATAGAAAGAGATGGGAAGACATCAAAGAGAGATTGATAGAGAAAGAGATGGGGAGACATAAAAGAGAGGTAGTGATAGAAAGAGATGGGAAGACACCAAAGAGAGGTGGATAGAGAAAGAGATGGGAAGACATCAAAGAGATGTTGATAGAGAAAGAGATGGGGAGACATCAAAGAGAGGTAGTGATAGAAAGAGATGGAAAGACACCAAAGAGAGGTAGTGATAGAAAGAGATGGGAAGACACCAAAGAGAGGTGGATAGAGAAAGAGATTGGAAGACATCAAAGAGATGTTGATAGAGAAAGAGATGGGAAGACGTCAAAGAGAGGTAGTGATAGAAAGAGATGGAAGACACCAAAGAGAGGTGGATAGAGAAAGAGATGGGAAGACATCAAAGAGATGTTGATAGAGAAAGAGATGGGGAGACATCAAAGAGAGGTAGTGATAGAAAGAGATGGGAAGACACCAAAGAGAGGTGGATAGAGAAAGAGATGGGAAGACATCAAAGAGATGTTGATAGAGAAAGAGATGGGGAGACATCAAAGAGAGGTAGTGATAGAAAGAGATGGGAAGACACCAAAGAGAGGTAGTGATAGAAAGAGATGGGAAGACACCAAAGAGAGGTGGATAGAGAAAGAGATTGGAAGACATCAAAGAGATGTTGATAGAGAAAGAGATGGGAAGACGTCAAAGAGAGGTAGTGATAGAAAGAGATGGGAAGACACCAAAGAGAGGTGGATAGAGAAAGAGATGGGAAGACATCAAAGAGATGTTGATAGAGAAAGAGATGGGGAGACATAAAAGAGAGGTAGTGATAGAAAGAGATGGGAAGACACCAAAGAGAGGTGGATAGAGAAAGAGATGGGAAGACGTCAAAGAGAGGTAGTGATAGAAAGAGATGGGAAGACACCAAAGAGAGGTAGTGATAGAAAGAGATGGGAAGACACCAAAGAGAGGTGAATAGAGAAAGAGATGGGAAGACATCAAAGAGAGGTGGATAGAGAAAGAGAGGGGGGGGGACATCAAAAAGGGGTAGTGAGAGAAAGAGATGGAAAGACATCAAAGAGAGGTAGTGAGAGAAAGAAATGGAAAGACATCAAAGAGAGGTAGTGAGAGAAAGAGATGGAAAGACATCAAAGAGAGGTAGTGAGAGAAAGAGATGGAAAGACATCAAAGAGAGGTAGTGAGAGAAAGAGATGGAAAGACATCAAAGAGAGGTAGTGAGAGAAAGAGATGGAAAGACGACATCAAAGAATTGGGAGGCCTCGACTTTGCAAATATAAAAGAAATTGACTGCAGGTGTAGATTATGAATCAAAATGGAGAAGACTGAAATCTGTGAGTAGAGCCCCAACGACTCCCGTGTTACTTGATGAGGAACGATACTAGTTAAGTCCCTTTGTTATGAGATAACAATCTCATTTTACTGTCACTTTTTCTTTCTGTTTAAAGCGTTATATTGTTTGAAAATTTCTGTATTTTCATTTCACATTCTGTCTTTTCGGATGAACAAGCCTAAAGCACAAAAACAAATAAATAAAATGACGTAAGTCACATGTCTCACTAGCTACTCGTAATGACGTTCACACTAACGTGTATTTCCGCCTGGCCGTATCCAACATCCGGGCAAGGTTGTGCTCATAGCTGCAGGCACAGTCGCGTTACGAAGTCATCAAACGTTGTGTGATACACTGCAGTAGAAAATCAATAATTATCTTTTGTTCAGTAAGCACCGTGACTTGTGTTCCATGATCATTGCGAAAGAGTAACACTCTAGATCTATCTATTTTTCGTTCGCCTGAAGTATTCTCTACATCTGCAATGTCGTTTCCTGTATAAATGTTACTGTCTATTGTAATTCTTGCAGTGGCCCATATAGTAGTACACTCTAGATAAATTATACTCAATGTTAACATCAAATATACATTATGTAACATTTTAAAGTGTTTTCTTTTTACTTCCGTCCAGCTACTCCGACTCAAGAATAAACTTAAAAGGCAGCTAGCCACTATAGAGATAAGATGTTTGAGCAAGGCGCTAGGAGCGACCACACGAAACAGAATTATAAATGATATTGTAAAAAAGACATTGTATATTGAATCATTTATAAACTACACACAGAGACAATAAATGACATGGTTTATTCATCTGGAAAGAATGTCAATAGAAACGCTACAACCCATTAGTTGATAATAATTGAGGCTGCCAAATGGGCAAGAGCTAAGACAATATCTCCCTCGCCACCTTTAGACTTTCCCCTAACTATCTCTCTAAGTTAGAGAGTGATCAAATTCACATCACCTTTAGATTATACCATAACTATCTCTCTAAGTTAGAGAGTGATCAATCTCTCATCACCTTTATATTTCCCCATAACTATCTCTCTAAGTTAGTGAGTGATCAATCTCTCATCACCTTTCATCATCATCGTGTGCCCTCTCCGCAACGAAGGTTGGCTACCATGGATCGCCATTCTACTCTGTTTCTTGCTTTGATGGTGCAGGCTGACATAGATTGACTTGTCCATCTTTTGATGTTACTCGTCCATGTTAGTCTTGGTCTGCCTCTGCCTCTTTTGCCTTGTATTTTTCCTTCCAATATTACTTTTAGTAGGCTGTTGTGTCTTTTAACATGCCCCAAAAATTTCATTTGTCTTGTCTTAATTGTGTTCAGCAGTTCTCTTTTTATTTTCAGCTGTTTTAAAACTTTATCGTTTGTTATCTTTTGTTTCCATCCAATTCTACCTATTTTTCTATAAATCCACATTTCAAAGGCTTCAATTTTCTGTTCTGTTTTCTTGTCTAATGTCCATGTTTCTGCACCATACAGGAATATTGAGAAGATGTAACATTTTGCCATTCTTAGTTTCAGCCCTGCTGATATTTGTTTTGTTGTTAGTATATTTTTCATGGCATTAAAATTACTTTTTGCCATACCTATTCTTTTGTTTATTTCAGTTTTGCATTTTCCATCATTGGTTATAGTATGTCCCAGGTAGTTGTAGCTCTGGACTGTCTCCAGATGTATTCCCTCAACTGTGATATTTAATTGTAGGTCTTGAGAATTTTCTTTGTTTATGATCATAGTTTTAGTCTTTTTGATATTCATTTCTAGTCCATATTTTTTGCTTGTTGTGTTTATCACATTAAGCAATTGTTGTAGGTCTTTAGGATTTTCTGCTAGTAGAACAGTATCATCAGCATATCTCAGGTTATTGATTATCTTTCCATTAATGTTTAGACCTGGTATCTCTGAGATGTTTTTAAAGATTTGCTCAGTGTATAGATTGAACAAGCTTGGTGATAGGATGCATCCTTGTCTTACTCCTCTTTTTATGTCCATGGGTGTAGAGTTCTCCTTGTTATATCGTATTATTGCTGTTTGCTCCCAGTACAAATTACATATTAGTCGTATGTCTGCGTCGTCTAGATTTATATCCTTTAGGCAGTCTATAAGTTGGTTATGGTGTATTCTATCGAAAGCTTTGGTGTAGTCTATAAAGCAGGCATATATTGGTTTGTTTACTTCTGTGTACTTTTCAATCAATGTTCTCATGCTGAATATGGCTTCTTTTGTCCCATTGTTTTTCTTGAATCCAAATTGTTGCTCCTCTAATTCAGTATTGATTTTATTCTGAATCCTTCCCTGTATAACTTTTAGTAAAATTTTTGTTACCTGGCTCATTAGGCTTATTGTTCTGAAGTCACATCACCTCATCACCTTTAGATTATACCATAACTATCTCTCTCTAAGTTAGTGAGTGATCAATCTCCCATCACATTTAGATTATACCATAACTATCTCTCTAAGTTAGAGAGTGATCAATCTCCCACCACCTTTAGATTATACCATAACTATCTCTCTAAGTTAGTGAGTGATCAATCTCTCATCACCTTTAGATTTCACCCTAACTATCTCTCTAAGTTAGTGGGTGATCAATTTCCCATCACCTTTAGATTTCACCCTAACTATCTCTCTAAGTTAGTGAATGATCAATATCCCATCACCTTTAGATTTCTCCCTAACTATCTTTCTACGTTAGTGAATGATCAATCTCCCATCACCTTTAGATTTCTCCCTAACTATCTTTCTACGTTAGTGAATGATCAATCTCCCATCACCTTTAGATTTCTCCCTATCTTTCTAAATAATTGAATGATCAATCTCCCATCACCTTTAGAATTCACCCTAACTATCTATCTAAGTTAGTGAATGATCAATCTCCCATCACCTTTAGATTTCTCCCTATCTTTCTAAATTATTGAATGATCAATCTCCCGTCACCTTTAGATTTCACCCTAACTATCTCTCTAAGTTAGTGAATGATCAATCTCCCATCACCTTTAGAATTCACCCTAACTAGCTATCTAAGTTAGTGAATGATCAATCTCCCATCACCTTTAGATTTCTCCCTATCTTTCTAAATTATTGAATGATCAATCTCCCATCACCTTTAGATTTCACCCTAACTATCTCTCTAAGTTAGTGAGTGATCAATTTCCTATTACCCTCAGACTTTCGCTTGGAGAGTATTGCCAATTGACATCGCCCATCCACTTCCCCTTTGAGAGTACTGCCCATCGACATCGCCCCTCCACTTCCCCTTTGAGAGTATTGTCCGCTGACATTGCCCCTCTATTCTCATATTCTTGTATTTGTTTTCTATCTCCTTCAAGTCAAGATGATCTCTTCGACGGTGTATTTGACTTTGTCAACTTGACCTCATACCCTCCGTGTCTATAGACAATGACAATCAATGAACAAATATTTTTTTATTAAGGGGGAGTGGCGGATGATTCACGGCAAGAGGCGTATAAGTTACAATCACAAGTATTTCTAGCAATCGAGAAAATCCACAAGCAACACAGAAGGCAATAAACTGGCAAAAACACACTGAAGATAGTGTTTGAATCTGTGCTCACATCATCATGTGCCATATCAGTTAGGGTAGACGACCATGTCTTTCCACAATCTTCTGTCCACAGTGCATCGTATCAGTTCTGTTGTTGACTGTTTTCCATGCCATGACACCAAGCTATCTAGTATCTTCTCTCTTTGTCGTCCGCGATCTCTCATTCCGTGTATTTTGTTACTTGTAACCAAGTATTCCAACTTTCCTCTTCTCATGTTGTGCACAAACAATGTTGATTGTTCCTTTCTGATGTTTTAAGGAGCTCCCTTTTTATGTTGGCCTCTTTGAGAATTCTCTCATTAGTCTTTTTAATTGTCCAGGAAACTTTCAACATTCTTCTGAGAAATCCCATCTCTGTGGCCTCTAATCGTCTTTTCATTTGTCTGCTGTCCATGATTCGCTTCCATAGGTCAGAATTGGCTCAATACAGCACCGATGAACTCACTTTCTCACTTCTTTTAACATAGATTTGTTGCACAAGACTTTTTTTTTAAGTTTCTGAAATGCTATTTTAGCCTGAGCTATTCTGCTTTTTTTTAAATTTCTGTGGTGTATCTTCCATCTGGTGTTATCAATGTGGCAAAGTAGGTGCTCATTTACAAAACGATTTACACTAGAAAAAACTGACACTCACGAAACACTGCTAAATAATCTGAAACAAAAACAAGTAACTTGCTGGCAAGTCATTAATGCAGATCTCCATGTGACTAGAGTAGTGTTTCACAATCACGACACAGGAATTAATTTATAGACATAATCGTGTCCTGTGTTTCCTGTAACCAAGTACAGGCCCACACACACACACAAATATAGGCTGAACTCTTTAAGTAAAGAAGGATTTAATCAATTTAATGGTAGAGATTTCAGAGACAAATTGTTTTCATGTTTTTAAATATGCATCTACTTGCTTATATGACACTTAACGTATTATAGATATGTATTTTTAGATAATTAAACAAGGGATTAGATTTCACCAATACCAAGATGATACAAGGGTCATAAAAAGAATACGGTTTGATGACAGCTTACACTAATCCAATTGAGAGTGACGCACTGTGCGGCTAAACGTGCATGACTGAAATCGGCTTGGCGCATCGTGTGCCGAAACGTACGGAAAGAGTTAAATACCTGCTTTGTTGATCAATCTCCCCATATTATTGTCACAACAGAGAACAATCACAACTCGAAGAGTAGTTTCCCTTAGTTTATATTGAAGACAGTTCCCGTCTGGGGCTACTTTGACCCTTATAACGACCCACAACCAATTTCTCTAAAGTTGGCTGTAGGTTATGGGAGAAAAGAATAGAACCACCGTCACGTGACACACATGACGTAAGAGACGACTAATGAGGTTCGTCAAGGTCTTTGCCGATGCTACGGAGTTCGTGCACCTGAGCTGAAGCCATCTTCAATGTTTTCGCGAGTGTGTAGCGGGTGTGTAGCGAGTGTGTAGCGAGTGTACAGTGAGTGTGTAGCGGGTGTGTAATGAGTGTGTAGCCAGTGTGTAGTGAGTGTGTAGTGAGTGTGTAGCGGGTGTGTAGCGAGTGTGTAGCGGGTGTGTTCCGGAGACCATGCTGATGGGGGATATGTGAACACGATGGAGTTGCTCCTTGTGCAGTGAAGATGATCTCTCTGGCTAAACTAAACACTGAAGACAGTCATTGTCAATAAACAAATTGTATGTCTCCTACTGATGCTTGTTGCTTCCTCTGTTTTTAAAGTCACTGCAAAGAATGACATATTTTTTGTTTCCGTGACGGTGTTTTTGTAACTTTGTGAACGTGTTCACAAATGACATATCTTTGATCTGTTCTCTAACCTCTTTAGTTGCCACTTATGACATACATGACAGGTGACAGCTGCCCAGTCCTGTACCCTAACCCAAGGCCATTAATAAGGCCCATGAGCTACAAAGACAATGGCATTAATGTCGTTACAGATTAAACTAACTGCAGGAAATCATAGACATAATATTAAAAGAAAGCAACAAGAAAAGTCTCAGTCTGAATAGTAAGAAAACAGAAGTAATGGTCATATCGAAGAAACAATAATCACCAGATAATGCAGCATACAAATAAACATGACAAATCTGAAACAAGTGTAACGTGTCAAATACTTGGGCACAATAATAACATCAGATGGGAGATTCACCACAGAAATAACAGTTAGAATATCTCAGTATAAAATAACATTTCAGCAAATGAAAAACGTCTTATGCAACAAATCTATGTCAATAGAAGTGAGAAAGAGGGTTCATCAGTGCTATGTGGAGACCTATGGAAGCGAGCCACAGACAGTATACAAATAAATAAACAGACACTTAAAAGCCACAGAGCTGGGATTTCACAGAACAATGTTTAAAGTTCCCTGGACACTTACAAAGGATCAGTGAGGACATTCTCAAAGAAACCAACACAAAAAGGGAGCTCCTAAAAAAATCTGAAAGAAGAAATCAACATTTTTCGGGCAATATACGGGGAAAGAGATATCGCGGATGACATAGATAGAGAGAAGATAATAGATAGCTTGGTGTCATGGCATGGACAAATTCAACAACAGAACTGATACTAAGCACTGTGGACAGAATATTGTGGAAGGACATGATGCCTACGCCAACCGGTATGGCACACGATGATGATGACATTAAATGTAAGGAGTATGATAGTGCGACACACATTGTACTGCTGCTGTCGGTAAGTGAAGAGTAACGTAGCCGGATTTTGTTGCTACAATCGATGGTTAAACAGAAGTGTCAACGTCACAGCGGATTTGTTTTCTATTTTGTTTCCTGTCAATGCATTTGTTACAGGAACACGCTTAACATCAGCTGCAGACTTCCGGTTGTTCGAAGGCACGCATCTGGTCATTACCGGTGGTACGGCTGCTTGTCACGTGGGAAGATCGACATCTCTGGTTGCCTGGAAACCTGATATAATTCACAACTAACGATCTTTATGAAACTCGATCAAAGTAGCAATTCATAATTTTTATGTAACTCGATCAAACTAACAAATTATAATCTTTATGAAACTCAATCAAAGTAGCAATTCATAATCTTTATGTAACTCGATCAAACTAACAAATTATAATCTTTATGAAACTCGATCAAAGTAGCAATTCATAATCTTTATGAAACTCGATCAAAGTAGCAATTCATAATCTTTATGAAACTTGATCAAAGGAGCAATTCATAATCTTTATGAAACTTGATCAAAGGAGCAATTCATAATCTTTATGAAACTTGATCAAAGTAGCAATTCATAATCTTTATGAAACTTGATCAAAGGAGCAATTCATAATCTTTATGAAACTTGATCAAAGTAGCAATTCATAATCTTTATGAAACTTGATCAAAGTAGCAATTCATAATCTTTATGAAACTTGATCAAAGTAGCAATTCATAATCTTTATGTAACTCGATCAAACTAACAAATTATAATCTTTATGAAACTCAGTCAAACTAACAACTCATAATCTTTATGAAACTCAGTCAAACTAACAACTCATAATCTTTATGAAACTCAGTCAAACTAACAACTCATAATCTTTATGAAACTCAGTCAAACTAACAACTCATAATCTTTATGAAACTCAGTCAAACTAACAACTCATAATCTTTATGAAACTCAGTCAAACTAACAACTCATAATCTTTATGAAACTCAGTCAAACTAATAACTCATAATCTTTATGAAACTCAGTCAAACTAACAACTCATAATCTTTATGAAACTCAGTCAAACTAACAACTCATAATCTTTATGAAACTCAGTCAAACTAACAACTCATAATCTTTATGAAAATCAGTCAAACTAACAACTCATAATCTTTATGAAACTCACTCAAACTAATAATTCACAATCTTTATGAAACTCACACAAAGCAACAACTCATGATCTTTGTGAAACTCAATCAAGCTAACAAATCATAATATTCATGAAACTCAATCAAGCTAACAAATCATAATCTTTATGAAACTCACTCAAAGTAACAACTAATGATCTTCTTTATCAAATGCAATCAAACTAACAACTCACAATCTTCATGAAACTCAATCAAGCTAACAAATCATAATCTTTCTGACAATAAATCACACTAATATTTCACAATCTTTATGAAACTCACTCAAATTAACAACTCATGATCTTTATTAAATTCAATCAAGCTAACAACTCATAATCTCTATGAAACTCAATCAAACTAATAATTCCCAATCTTTACGAAACCCTATCAAAGTCGCAGTTCATGATCTTTAGGAAAACTAGGTTAACTCACAACTCACTCTAAACTCCCCTAAAAAACCCAATCAAACCTCTACAGGGCACCAAGAAGTTCTGCCCTTGACTGAAGGTGCCCAGCAGATCATAGCTGGCTGCATGTGCCAGGATCGACAAGCAGAAGAACTGATCCAGACCTTACCCCACCTGCCAGCAGTGCCCCTGTGAACAGATTAACTAGTCTAGACTACGAGTAAGGATCGATGATGGAAGGCAGTCTGGTACTAAAAAATGTTATATCAAAGATAGATGTGTCGGGCCGAAAGGCAGATTTATTGGCTCTGCGGCAACTAGCAACATACATTTACAAACGAGTATATATTTTAAGGGCGGACGATGAAGAGCAGCTGTTGTTCGGGTGAACGCTGAGAAAGTAGCGGACTAAAAACTCACGATCTTTGTGAACGTTCGATCACATCTGCGTGTACATTTATCTGAAACATTTATCGAAATCACAACTCATGATCTTTGTGAAAACTTGATCGAAATCAAAATTCCTGATTTTTAAGGAAACTTGGTCGAAATCACAACTCATGATCTTTGTGGAAACTTGATCGAAATCACAACTCATGATCTTTGTGGAAACTTGATCAAAATCAAAACTCATGATCTTTGTGGAAACTTGATCGAAATCACAACTCATGATCTTTGTGGAAACTTGATCGAAATCAAAACTCATGATCTTTGTGGAAACTTCATCGAAAGTCAAAATTTAGGATCTTTAAGGAAACTTGGTCGAAATCACAACTCTCTATAATTTTGGAAACTTGATCGAAATCACATGTTACGATTTTTCCAGACGCTTTCTGGAATACACAAATCTGCTTATTAAAGGAACTATCTCCAGCTCTCCACTACGCAGCGATTTCATGAAATTTTCACTTTACGATTTCATGAAATTTTCACTTTACGATTTCATGAAACTCTCACTTTACGAATTGATGAAACTCTCACTTTACGATTTGATGAAACTCTCACTTTACGATTTGATGAAACTCTCATTTTACGAATTGATGAAACTCTCACTTTACGATTTGATGAAACTCTCACTTTACGATTTGATTAAACTCTCCCTTTACGAATTGATGAAACTCTCACTTTACGATTTGATGAAACTCTCACTTTACGATTTGATGAAACTCTCACTTTCCGATTTGATGAAACTCTCACCTTACGATTTGATGAAACTCTCACTTTACGATTTGATTAAACTCTCACTTTACGACAATTCATAAACGTTCTACCAGCTTGCTACATAGTCTAACAAGATTTTAAAAAAAAACACATGGGAGATAATAATAATAATAATAATACAACGTGAATGAGAAATGATTTATCATTGGCAAGATGACAAGAAATGTTCACAGCTAGTCCAGTCTCCTAACCATAGTTGAACAGAGATCACGACAATGAAAGGTATGTGGGACCAACTGTGAAGTAGTGAATCTTTTGTTGAGAGACACTTAACTGGTCTTGGATTAGTTCTTTCAATATGAACCTCTCCGACACAAAATTCAACATGAAAATCAACATCAACAAACCAGAAGTCATGAATGTCGCCAAAAATAAACAGGACATCAACATAACTATAGAAGGCAAGCAAGTAAAACAAGTAGAGGAAATCAAATACCTAGGAAGTTTAGTGACCTACGGCAATTCGCAAACAGCAGAGATGCAACAAGGCTTGTCAAATCATTGGGCAGTTATCACCACCATTGTCCAACAAGGAAATAACTCTGGAGGCAAAACGAGCACTATACAATACAATCTTCATCCTAACGTTGTGCTACCAATGCCAGACCTGGACCCTAGTTGCAAGAACAATAAGAAAATTAACCTCTACAGAGATGAAATGTGTTAGACGAATGACAGGAAACAGTCTGAGAGATAAGATCAGAAATGAAGAACTGAGAAAAAAGCTAGGAATAGCCCCGCCATAGAATATATACAGAAACAACAGATAAAATGGTTTGGTCACGTGACAAGGCAAAAAGATAAAAATACAACACAACGAGCCTTCAGAAACGTTGTGAGAACACCAGACCCAATGGTCGACCACGAAAAAGATGGGTCGATGGAATATTAGCAGCACTAGGAAACATAACAACAGCAGAGGCGAACAGAAGAACAAAAGACCGCAAAATATATCTCCCCTCGACGCTGAAAGGCAGATGAGGAAGGAAAGAAGAAGAATATAAACCTCGTGGCGATGTTTCTTTAGGCTCTGACTGAAGCTCAGTGGGAATGTTTTCTCTATACCCGTGTTTGTTTATTGTTTGTTGTCTTGTGATACTGATAAAGGCATATAACCGAAACGTTTATAATTTTGTACTTTCTGCTATATATATTTGTAAATTTATTTTTTTACTTAGCTCAACGGACACATTTAACACACACACATACACGAACGCGCGCGCGCACACACACACACACACGAACGCGCGCGCGCACACACACACACACAAATCATTGAGTGCCAATTGGTATTTAAACTCTTGAATTACTGGTGAGGAAAATCGACACTATGACAATACAGACAGATCAATAAGCGATAAAATTGCCTCCACAAATAAGAAGTTGTGCACGCTAATGTGCAGTAACTCAGACGGTCCACGAGAAAAACATCGCAGAAAAACCATCGTGGAGAAACCATCGTGAGAAACCATCGTGGAGAAATCATCGAAAGAAAAAAAACGTCGCGGTGAAATTTCATCGCAAAAAATAATATAATAAAATAATATAATATAAAAATTAATCTCCCGGAAAATTCATCGCAAGATTTTGTATGTATCAGGGCAATTACGCAAATAGAAGAAATGAGTATGGATTGTAGAATGGTAAATAAAGCCAAAGGGATATAATTGTACGGGCTTACTATATAGTCTGAACCAAGAATGTCTTTATTATGGTTTGTGTAATCACAGGTCACAAAGGGAAGTAATCATAAATGTACACAGTCGGTATAGTATGTTGATGAAATGAAGACTAGAGGAACTAGAAATACGACTAGAGGAACTAGAAATACGACTAGAGAAACTAGAAATATGACTAGAGAAACTAGAAATATGACTAGAGAAACTAGAAATACGACTAGAGAAACTAGAAATACGATTAGAGAAACTAGAAATACGACTAGAGAAACTAGAAATACGACTAGAGGAACTAGAAATACGACTAGAGGAACTAGAAATACGACTAGAGGAACTAGAAATACGATTAGAGGAACTAGAAATACGACTAGAGAAACTAGAAATACGACTAGAGGAACTAGAAATACGACTAGAGAAACTAGAAATACGATTAGAGAAACTAGAAATATGACTAGAGGAGCTAGAAATACGACTATAGGAACTATAAATACGAATGGAGCAACTAGAAATACGACTAGAGGAACTAGAAATACGTCTAGAGGAACTAGAAATATAACTAGAGGAACTAGAAATACGTCTAGAGGAACTAGAAATATGTCTAGAGGAACTAGAATTACGTCTAGAGGAACTAGAAATACGTTTAGAGGAATTAGAAATACGCCTATAGGAACTAGAAATACGACTAGAGGAACTAGAAATACAACTAGAGAAAATAAAAATATGACTAGAGGTACTAGAAATACGCCTAGAGGAACTAGAAATATGACTAGAGGAACTAGAAATACGACTAGAGGTACTAGAAATACGCCTAGAGGAACTAGAAATATGACTAGAGGAACTAGAAATACGACTAGGGGAACTAGAAATACGACTAGAGGAACTAGAAATAAGTCTAGAGGAGCTAGAAATACGTCTAGAGGAACTAGAAATAAGTCTAGAGGAACTAGAAATACGACTAGAGGAACTAGAAATAAAACTAGAGAAACTAGAAATACGACTAGAAGAACTAGAAATACGTCTAGAGGAACTAGAAATACGACTAGAGGAACTAGAAATACGTCTAGAGGAACTAGAAATACGACTAGAGGAACTAGAAATACGACTAGAGGAACTAGAAATACGTCTAGAGGAACTAGAAATAAGTCTAGAGGAACTAGAAATACGTCTAGAGGAACTAGAAATACGACTAGAGGAACTAGAAATACGACTAGAGGAACACGAAATACGTCTAGAGGAACTAGAAATACGACTAGAGGAACTAGAAATACGACTAGAGGAACTAGAAATACGTCTAGAGGAACTAGAAATACGTCTAGAGGAACTAGAAATACGTCTAGAGGAACTAGAAATACGTCTAGAGGAACTAGAAATACGACTAGAGGAACTAGAAATACGACTAGAGGAACTAGAAATACGTCTAGAGGAACTAGAAATACGACTAGAGGAACTAGAAATACGTCTAGAGGAACTAGAAATACGTCTAGAGGAACTAGAAATACGACTAGAGGAACTAGAAATACGACTAGAGGAACTAGAAATACGTCTAGAGGAACTAGAAATACGACTAGAGGAACTAGAAATACGTCTAGAGGAACTAGAAATACGACTAGAGGAACTAGAAATACGACTAGAGGAACTAGAAATACGACTAGAGGAACTAGAAATACGACTAGAGGAACTAGAAATACATCTAGAGGAACTAGAAATACGTCTAGAGGAACTAGAAATACGACTAGAGGAACTAGAAATACGACTAGAGGAACACGAAATACGACTAGAGGAACTAGAAATACGTCTAGAGGAACTAGAAATACGTCTAGAGGAACTAGAAATAAGTCTAGAGGAACACGAAATACGACTAGAGGAACTAGAAATACGTCTAGAGGAACTAGAAATACGTCTAGAGGAACTAGAAATACGTCTAGAGGAACTAGAAATTCGACTAGAGGAACTAGAAAAACGACTAGAGGAACTAGAAATACGAATGGAGGAACTAGAAATACGACTAGAGGAACTAGAAATACGTCTAGAGGAACTAGAAATACGTCTAGAGGAACTAGAAATACGATTCGAGGAACTAGAAACACGACTAGATTAACTAGAAATACGACTACAGGAACTAGAAATACTAGCACAGAATGTGTAGAAGGAAAGTTAAATAATAATCTGCAGATGCCAAGAACACATGAGTATGTACAGAATTTTGTGTGGACTACAGCGTCTAGGCGATTTAGCAGATTCAACTGCACAACAGGAAGAGGTGTTTAGATTTTGCATGCACAAAATGTCACGTTAGTTGAAATACAATAACGCGGATTACAATATTAGATCAGGTAGCCGCGATAGCTCAGTGGTTAGTGAAATAGGATACAAAGGACAAGAGTTAGGGTTCGTTCCCAACCCTGAGGCTTCACTTTCACCCAGCCTTTAATGGGTACCGGATTTTTTTCTGGGAAAGTAAAATGGCACAGGCGTAATACCGACCACATTACCCCGAAAATCATGTGCCGAAGGTCTGTAAAATGTATGGTGGCTAACACCATATTCCCTATACTCCACTTGGCGTGACGGGGGTACTTTACTTTTTTTTTACAATATTAGATCATTGTTTATGGTTGCAAAAGCTAGTACTTGTATAAAAGTCATAAATAGCAACAAGAAAACACTCAACACACGGACAACATCAGCATGAACGGACAGAAATATACATTTTAATGCAGAGTACCAAACAGCAGAAATAGACTCAAGATGTAACAAAGCTTGTCAAATCATTGGACAGCTATCACCACTATTGTCTAACAAGGAAACAACTCTAGAGGCAAAACGGGCACTCTACAATACAATCTTCATCCCAACGTTGTGCTACCAATGCCAGTCCTGGACCCTAGACACAAGAACAATAAGAAAAATAACCTCTACTGAGACGAAATGTGTTAGATGAATGACAGGAAACAGCCTGAGAGACAAGATCAGAAATGAAGAACTGAGTAAAAGATTTGGAATAACCCCCGTCATAAAGTATATAAAGAAACAAAAGACACGAAGAAATAGCACTTGAAGGTTGCCAACCTTAAATGCAAAGCCCGCACAAGGTGATGTTGAAGCTCGATAATGGTTTATACAGCTCACTGGTTACATACACTCGCACTTAATACTATCAGTAGTCTCTAAAGAATTGTATGAAAACCTAAATCTCGCTATCAAACTTCTCATTACATATTGTTTCCTATCTAATGCTGTTTAGCTCATATCTTCTACAAAACATGTTTATCTCCTTTTTTGCTACCACAGAGAGCTTCAGTTGCGTGTTGCTAATACGCTAGTTTAGCGATAAGAACGAGGACTTCACACGCAGCTTGGGGCTCTCCTGCCGACTAGTGAATGGGGTGTCTGGTTCACTCTGGGGAAAAGTAATAACAGTGAGCACGAGCATTGTCCTCCTCGATTTCAAATACTGTGGCTTTGTACACAGTCCTCTCATTTCACTCCATACGACAGAATGTAGCACAGGACATTACTTTTTGTTGTAATTACCTTGTATACCACCAGCACAGAGCGCGGTAGTTCGTGGAAAGTCAAAAAACGGAAGTTAGTCACCACAGAAATGAGATTTTTTAGGTACACAGTTGGTGTGGACAAACGATGAAAACATAGAGATGGGGTAGACGGTTGGTGTGGACAAACGATGAAAACATAGAGATGGGGTAGACGGACAATGTGGACAAAAGGTGAAAACATAGAAATGGGTAGACGGTTGGTGTGGACAAACGATGAAAACATAGAGATGTGGTAGACGGACAATGTGGACAAAAGGTGAAAACATAGAAATGGGTAGACGGTTGGTGTGGACAAACGATGAAAACATAGAAATGTGGTAGACGGTTGGTGTGGACAAACGATGAAAACATAGAAATGGGGTAGACGGACAATGTGGACAAAAGGTGAAAACATAGAAATGGGTAGACGGTTGGTGTGGACAAACGATGAAAACATAGAAATGGGGTAGACGGACAATGTGGACAAAAGGTGAAAATATAGAAATGGGTAGACGGTTGGTGTGGACAAACGATGAAAACATAGAAATGGGGTAGACGGTTGGTGTGGACAAACGATGGAAATATAGAAATGGGGTAGACGGTTGGTGTGGACAAACGATGGAAATATAGAAATGGGGTAGACGGTTGGTGTGGACAAACGATGGAAATATAGAAATGGGGTAGACGGTTGGTGTGGACAAACGATGGAAATATAGAAATGAGGTAGACGGTTGGTGTGGACAAACGATGGAAATATAGAAATGGCGTAGACGGTTGGTGTGGACAAACGATGGAAATATAGAAATGGGGTAGACGGTTGGTGTGGACAAACGATGGAAATACATAAATGGGGTAGACGGTTGGTGTGGACAAACGATGGAAATATAGAAATGGGGTAGCCGGTCAATATGGGCATATTAAAGGGTTAGCGCTGAAGGAGAAGATAACAATCTGTGATAACCAACAGATCAGCATGTTTCATTTCCGGTTTGTTTTCCTTCTTCATTCTTACCCGCTTGGTCAAACTGATCAACGCCACCACGTTGCGGTAGATCCAGATGTAAACTGTCAGTTATGAGTCGCTGACCACTTTCAGACCATAGGCCGTCTAGTGTCTTGAAGAAGACAAGAAGAGTCGCCCGTGTGATAACGAAGGCCCTGGCTATGATCAGGAGATAACAGAATAAAGTCACTGTCACCTGACGGCAAAGGTCACGGTCTTTGTAGGTGCTACGGTGTTCGTACATCTGTGCTGAAGCCATCTTTAGTGCTTTCATTAGTGTGTGGCTGGGGTGTCTCATAGTGGAGGTGTAGATAACGAGATATGAGAAGCATGGAGCTGTGCTTTGTGCAATGAAGCCGATTTGTCGACCAGATTAGACCACGCAAGAAACGTTAGTTAACAAACATGATCAGTTAATGTGTGAGAATATCATCACCACTAAGTGCCGTCTCCGCATCGAGGGTTGACTACCATGGAGTGTCATTCCGCTCTGTCTGTTTTGACGGTGCAAGTTGTCATAGGCTGACTTGTTCATCTTTTGACGTTATTCGTCTATGTTAGTCTTTTACTTTGTATTTTCCCCTCCAGGATTACTTTTAGTAGGCTGTTGTGTCTTTTAACATGCCCCAAAAATCGCATTTGTCTTGTTTGAATTGTGTATAGTGGTTCTCTTTTCATTTGTAGTTGTTTTAAGCCTTCATCGTTTGTTTTCTTTTCTTTCCATCCAATTCTTCCTATTCTTCTATAAATCCACATTTTAAAGGCTTCAATTTTCTGTTCTGTTTTTTTTGTCTAATTGTCCATGTTTTTGAACCATACTGTAATGTTGAGAAGATACAACATTTTGCTATTCTTAGTTTTAGCCCTGGTGTTATTTGTTTTGATGTTAGTGTATTTGTTCAATGACATTAAAATTACTTTCTGCCATTCCTGTTCTTTTGTTTATTTCAGTTGTACATTTTCCATCACTGGTTATAGTATGTCCAAGGTATAGTCCGTTCAGAAATTCATAATCACACCTGAATTAGTTTTGCGTGATAACCGTTTGTTATTTTGCTTTCAAAGTTTGCATGCAATCTTAGAATATTGATGACGTTATAGAAATATTTTTTGCTCTGAGAAATTTGATCTAGTTTAAAAGTTTTCTTTTTTAGGCTATATTAAATTCACCCTGTTCAAATTTGACACCATTTTAGGATATATACATTAATTTGGTGCGGTCGTTGACGTAAAATAGTTTGGCTATTGCAGAAACACTAACTTCAGGAAAATTCCGTGCACAAAACTGAATTGTTATTGAACGACATGACGCACCACGGCTTGGGCATTAATTACCGAAGGGAAGGCGTATCTTTATTAATTTTGTGAAGACTCAGTAGACAATTTGTTGACTTTGAATACCAACATTTATATCTAAATTACAATGAGTTTGAAATGCAAATTTATAACTATGCAAAAGGTTGCTGTTTTACTATATCAGCACTTCCTTAGGGAATCCAAGATGGGGCATTTATATTGTGATATTCATGACCCAGAGAGACGAGTGAACGGTTTGATATTGTATATTTGGACGAATCATGGGTCAACGCACACCACACCTATGCTAAAGAATGGCAGTCAGTAAATGGCAAACTCAAAAGAACAATTCCGAGCAGCAAAGGCCAGCGCATTATATTAACGCATGCTGGAAGCACTGAAAACGGCCTTGTCCATGATGCGGGACTTATTTTCCAATCAAAAAGTACCGGACTTAAAAGTAGGGACTACCATACTGAAACGAATGGAAACATTTTCAGGCACTGGTTGGAGAACGATCTTTTACCAATTCTGGAGAGACCTTCATGGATAATGCATCATACCACAATGTCGTATCAGAGGAAGACAAAGTGCCTACTGCATCAAATACAAAAGAGAAAATTAGGACATGGCTTGCGAATGAAAATGCCAAATTTGACGACACATATTTAAAACCCGAATTGTTACAACTTTAGAAGAATACGAATAAGAAAAAGGTGTACCATGTTGACAAAATCATTGAGAAATACGGCCACACCTCTCTTCGACTCCCTGCATATCATGCGCACCTTAATCCAATCGAACTTGTCTGGGCTCACGTCAAAGGGCAAGTTGCAGAACAGAACAGGACGTTTAAAATGTGTGATGTTGAACTCTGAAACACGAGTCTCTCTCAAAAATAGACATTCCGTTCTGGAAGAAGTGTGTTGAACATGTGCTGCGGGTGGAAGATGAGTACTGGAAACGAGATGGATTACTATTTGTCCAGCCAGTAATGATTATCAACCTCTTGGAATCGTCAGATTCGGAATGATTAAAATTAAGATGAATTCAATTCCAGCTGCAGTTAGGACGTCCTGGAGTCTAATGGTGACCGAAGGACAAGACTAATTGTAACCAATTGAAATCATGTTTGCAAATATACATAACGAACAACACCCACAATTAAGCACTATGTAGATACGCCTCTGACAAGAATTGCAGTAAACTGGAAAATTTATCACGATTACTGTAAACTCTAAAATTTGAATCAACTTGTGTGATATCGTCATAAAAGATCAAAGGAATTCGCTGATGGCAAAATCTGTTGTGTTTGTTGAATAAAAAATACCAAAATCTTTGTGTCATCAATATTCTAAGATTGCATGCAAATTTTGAAACCAAAATAACAAGCGGTTATCACGCAAAACTAATTCAGGTGTGATTATGAATTTCTGAACGGACTATAGTTGTAGCTCCGAACTGTCTCCTGAAATTTTCCTTCAACTTTTATTTGAAAAATAAAGCCACTTGTGGCTTTTGAGTATTATCTTTATTTATGATCATAATTTTAGACTATTTTTTATATTCATATCTAATCCATATTTTTTGCTTGTTAAAAGTGAGAAAATAACTGTTTATATTTCCCTGTGTTTGTGTAGACGTTAGCATGACCACACAGAATAAACCCCTCAATGTCCTCTCTATCAGGATTTAAATAGATGTAGCCGTATCCGCATTTTCGCATCCACACACACAAAACACTTTTAGTATAATCCCCACAGCAAAAATAAAGCTGGAAAAACCCAACATTTGCTCAGTTAGAAATCCCTCGAGATTTGTCCGGTCTCGCTCACCCCTCGTTCTCTGATTGCTTTTAACATTTCAGAACGTTTTTATTTACGTAAAGAAATTGCGGAAATAGTCTAACAAGATAACGTGAGACACAAAATAATGACAATCTGGACATGTCTATGAACGTAAAAAGTAAAAGTAAAGTACCCCCCGTCACGCCAAGTGGCGTATAGGGAAATATGGTGTTAGTGACCCTATATTTTACAGACCTTCAGCACATGATTTTTGGGGTAATGTGGTCGGTATTACGCCCGTGCTGCTTTACTTTCCCAGAAAAAATCCGGTACCCATTTAATGCTGGGTGAACCCGGAGCCGTCGGTTGGGATCGAACCCTACCACCTTGTCCGTAGTAGTCCAGTTCACTAACCACTGAGCTATCGCGGCTCCCACTAATTTTTAGGGAATTAGTAAAACCCAGGTGTCCTCGCCAGGGAACGAACCCCGGCTGTTGCCGTGGTAAGCCAACCGCCTATCGATTGCGCTAACCGGACATGTCTATGAACGTGCAAACGTTATATCTTTGTTTAATTTCATTATTTTGTCTCCAGCTTTCTTTTTTTCTTAACGTTAGTGGATTCTTTTAATCTTACACTATTTTGCTCCAACAGACAAGGTAGGGGTAGTTCTATAGCATTACAAGGTTAGAACGTGACGTGTGAACACACTTGACAGCTGCAACAGGATGTGAATGTGACATGACGAGGGCAAATATGTTTTAGTGTTGTTTCCTTTCTAAACTCCGTCATAAATGTCAAATAAACGTAGCATACATGTCAAATAAACTCCGTCATAAATGTTAAATAAACTTAACTTGAATGTCAAATAAACTTAGTATGAATGTCAAATAAACGTAGCATGGATGTCAAATAAACGTAGCATAAATGTCAAATAAACGTAACATAAATGTCAAATAAACGTAGCATAGATGTCAAATAAACGTAACATAAATGTCAAATAAACGTAGCATAGATGTCAAATAAACGTAACATAAATGTCAAATAAACGTAGCATAGATGTCAAATAAACGTAACATAAATATCAAATAAACGTAGCATAAATGTCAAATAAACTCCGTCATAAATGTCAAATAAACGTAGCACAAATGTCAAATAAACTCCGTCATAAATGTCAAATAAACGGAGCATAAATGTCAAATAAACTCCGTCATAAATGTCAAATAAACGTAGCATAAATGTCAAATAAACTCCGTCATAAATGTCAAATAAACGTACCATTAATGTCAAATAAACTCCGTCATAAATGTCAAATAAACGTAGCATAAATGTCAAATAAACGTAGCATAAATGTCAAATAAACTCCGTCATAAATGTCAAATAAACGTAGCATAAATGTCAAATAAACTAAGTCATAAATGTCAAAAAAACTCCGTCATAAATGTTAAATACACTTAACTTGAATGTCAAATAAACTTAGCATGGATGTCAAATAAACGTAACATAAATGTCAAATAAACGTAACATAAATGTCAAATAAACGTAACATAAATGTCAAATAAACGTAACATAGATGTCAAATAAACGTAGCATGAATGTCAAATGTCATTCCGGCTGGCGTGTGGAATATGAACCTCAATAATGGCCCCGTGTAGCTCATCACAAAAGACGAGATTGTACGAGTCGGCAACAAGGGTGAAACTCCTTTGTGTTCAGCTTTCAAGTTTTGATCACGCGCACTTGACTCTTTCACCTGCTTCCTGTTGGAGGGGTAGGAACAATGTCACGTGACAGTCGCATCATCAGTACTCGTATATGCGTGTGTGTTCTAACTGTCCCTCTAAACCTTCGCCGTGGATGATACACTTCGGCAGGGTGGTTGTTGGTTTAACGTAGGAGTTTCCCTTCTCGTTGGGTGCAGGCCGACCTGGGATGTTCAGATACAGCCAATCGTAATTTTACTGGTCCGCGGGTAGAAAATAAAACCGGAAAACCCTCCAACTGATGTGACACGTTCAACTGTAGGAGATACAGACGGCTGACACGCTACACACAACCACCCTTGCGGGCCGTGGTCCCTGTACACACCGTGAGCTGTGCGTTTCATACTTTTTTGATCGTGTTTCAATATTCCGATTGTTTATGATGAATGATGATATCGTATGGCAGGGAACAGTTGGCTGTGTTCACTTTCTGCGCGGTTTCGTCTTATGTCTTTTGGTGTGTGCTGAGACTGCTATGATGGGGACTACAGTTACCTTTCTTTGTTTGGGAGATGAGTTAGTAATTCGGATGATTCCACTGGCACGGGCGGTTGAGTAATTGTGGATTGTAATTCATTTGCATTGATACCGGGGCCTTCCATAACTATAACCATAACCATAACTATAACCATAACCATAACCATAACCATAACCATAACTATAACCATAACTATAACTATAACTATAACCATAACCATAACCCTTGCGGACAAAGCTGAAAACGTCATGCACGTTGTGGTTTTCTGAAAATTACCTCTCAGCTTGCACGTAGGCCTAAGTAAATCTAAAGTTGGCTGTGATTGATCCCACCCTGCCCGTAGTTGTTTCTGTCTGGGCGTTCTCCCATTGCACTCTCCCTATGGTAACAGTTAGGCAGTAATGGTACGTTTCTCTGTTGATAAGCTTTGTATGTTTCTCTCATTCTTATGGCTTAGGGAAAATTAAAAAAAAAAAATAGAAAAAATGGTATGGTAAAAGCTTTACGTGGTTAGTAGACGACATAGATTTGAACGTTAGTAGACGACATAGATTTGAACGACGTTTCGGCTCAATAATTTCTTTGCCTTAACCCCTTCGCATGGCTTATCCCGTCGCTGGGCATAGGCGGTGTTGTTTAACGCAACAGTTCCGCCTTTTGAACCCAACCAACCTGGTAGCAGAGGCCTTCCATCTCTTGGTTCATCACTTCAGATCTGCAGTTTCGTTTCCACGATAAAGTTGACAGTTCCGTTTCAGGCCAGTAGTTTCTGCCTTAGTTCAGCATTCTCTGACCAGGTTTGGTACTCTGGTTCCTTATGTGTTGGACGGCAGATGGAGGGAGGTTATGTTCTGGGTCCTGGATACCAGCTCCACATGGGCGTTCGTTTGTGTAAAAAAAAAGTAAAGTACCCCCGTCACGCCAAGTGGCGTATAGGGAATATGGTGTTAGTGACCATACATTTTGCAGACCTTCGGCACATGATTTTTGGGGTAATGTGGTCGGTATTACGCCCGTTCCGCTTTATTTTCCCAGAAAAAAATCCGGTACCCATTAAAGGCTGGGTGAACCTGGAAGCCGTCGGTTCGGATAGAACCCTACCTCTTGTCCTTTGTAGTCCAGTTCACTAACCACTGAACTATCCCCCGTTTGTTTGTGTGGGACGATAGAAATGACTTAGGAGTCTACTGTAATTGGTTTCCAAAAGAAAAAAAATGATGGTCTGCTGGAATCTTTGTAGTTGGTGTATTGGGTCATTGTAGTTGTTATTGTTAAGCCTTCTCTCCTACTTTCAGTGGTATTTCTTGTGTAGGATGGTTTTGACCTCTCTGTACCTTACATGCTGGCAGAACTGTTCCATTGTGGATAGCTCTCCCGCCGTCACCGCCAGTTCCACAGTGGGATGAGAGCTACTGGATTACGATGATAGTTTTCTTGCACAGTTCTGTTTGTTCTATTGTTGTGTCGTTTTCTTTAAGTGAGAAACAAATCTGAGGAAATGTCCGAGTATGCTGAAATTAAAATCAAAGTAAGTATTCATTTGGAAGCCAACTGAGAGTATTACACAACAGGCCCTTTTTTGGAATCCCCATGGGAAAAGACAAAGAGGAAGGCCAAGGAATTCTTGGAGAAGACAGATAGAAGCAGAGGTGAAGATGATAAGGAAGACATGAAATGATCTTAAAAAAATGGCAAAAGACAGAACGACTTGGAAAGTGTTTGTTGAAGACCTATGCTCCACTGGGAGCTAAAAAGGTAGAAGAAAGAAGAAGAAGAAGTATTCATTTATGTCTGTTAGCTGAAGACGTCAGAAAGTATCTGAGCAGTCTGAGACTCATAGCTAACTGTTTACGTCCCGTTCAGAGAAGCAAAACTGACCAAGATCCTAGCCCACCTCTTGTGGGTGCCCTGGTAAGTAACTAATGTAGGCAAGCAGTAATGTAAGAGGGAAGGCACTCGGGATAAATACAAAGTGCTGACATTGGATTTGTCAGGCAGAAAGGCATAATTCTTACAACTTGTTGTAAACCGAAACACGGCACATCTTCCTCCACTTAGCGTCCGTTTAAGCGTTGACGAGGAGTAGTCGTGATGTGACTGCAGAAAGAGATCGAGATTTGCACCTAAATTTACGATTCTGAACGTGACCCATATTCGTTGATACCTCAACTAGACCTGCCACCTGTTACGTTATCTTAAGAGATTAGAGATTTTCTACCTGAAGATTAGAAGTCATGCTTTCCAAGATTTGATGTGATTTATGTTCTTTCGATGAGAGAGTCCTACCTTTTTTTTTATGAGAGAACAATGATGGGAGATTGCAGTAGCGCTCGGTAAGAGCTGACGCTGGGCTTGTTATAATCAGATCCCTGGCTAGAAGGATCACAAGTGGTTTATCAACATAAAAGGGGTGCTCTTTGGAACTTACATGAAGTATTTGTTGTTGAGAGACCGTTGGCGATACGTTGATGGAGATTCTAGGGAGGTCCCATAATGTTCAATCGTAAACAGAAGGAATAAAGGCATTCAAAAAGAGGTAAGACAGAGAGAAAGCTTGTTTCTAACATCCAGGGACGTAGCTAAGGGGAAAGTGGGGATATATGTCCCCGGACGCAGCATATGGGAGCGCCAAATTGACCATTGTTACCTTCATTAGTTTACTTATTTCATGCTCTTCATACGCTAAACATAAGTCACGAAATGCAGGTTTTCATGCTCTTCATACGCTAAACATAAGTCACGAAATGCAGGTTTTCATGCTCTTCATACATTAAACATAAGTCACGAAATGCAGGTTTTCATGCTCTTCATACATTAAACATAAGTCACGAAATGCAGGTTTTCATGCTCTTCATACGCTAAACATAAGTCACGAAATGCAGGTTTTCATGCTCTTCATACGCTAAACATAAGTCACGAAATGCAGGTTTTCATGCTCTTCATACGCTAAACATAAGTCACGAAATGCAGGTTTTCATGCTCTTCATACGCTAAACATAAGTCACGAAATGCAGGTCTTCATGCTCTGAAGCTAAAGGATTTCAGGGAAGGCATGAAGGACCTTCTTATTGCTCACACCTTGTCACGAAGAGGGGGAAAAAGGGGGGGGGGGGGAGAGAAGAAGGGGACCAGAATGGGATGAGAAAACTAACTTTGTCTCCGGGCGCTGAAATCCCTAGCGACGCCTCTGCCTATATCTAGATATAACATCAATATGTTTTTTTTCTTTTGCTGTTGGCGATGTAATGCGAAGTAAAGTGCATCCACACACACACACACACACACACACGCACACGCACACGCGCACGCACGCACGCACACACACACATACACACACACTCACACACACACAATTAATGTAACGATTCCTTCCCTTGTCTTGCTAGATTCATGGGGTACATGTTGTTAGTGACCTTTTCTTTCCATGAGTACTGCGCATTTTTGGGGGTGACGTGGTCGGTATCACGCCAGGCCGCCTTTATTTCCCAGAGGAAAAAAAATCTCAGATACCCATTTTTAGAGGCTGGATGAGCCCTATCTATCTGTCTATCTGTCTGTCTGTCTGTCGGTCGGTCGGTCTGTCTGTCGGTCTGACGGTCTGTCTGTCTGTCTGTCTGTCTGTCGGTCGGTCGGTCGGTCGGTCTGTCGGTCGGTCGGTCGGTCTGTCGGTCTGTCGGTCGGTCGGTCGGTCGGTCTGTCTGTCTGTCTGTCGGTCGGTCGGTCGGTCGGTCGGTCGGTCGGTCGGTCGGTCGGTCGGTCGGTCGGTCTGTCTGTCTGTCGGTCTGTCTGTCTGTCTGTCTATCTGTTTGTCTGTATGTGTGTATGTCTGTCTGTCTGCGTGCCTATCTGTGTCCGCCTTCCTGTCTGTCACTCCATCTTTCTATCTACCTGTGGCTCTCCCCGTTTGTCAAACTGTCTGTCTCTGTAAGTCTGTATCTCTGTCCACTTCTCTACCTTCCTGTCGGCTTACCATTCTCTCTATCTAACACTTTACAACTACTTTCACATCTCGCAAACAGAAAAATGGAAATGGTAAAGTAAAAGGGCATCTTTTATCTGTATAGTAATATCACTCAAGATTATCATAAATAATGTATTAAATGTATCAAGATTTATGTCTATAGGTGTATGAAGAATCATTTTATGTAAACAGTCAAGACAATATATCAGCGGTCTACCCTGGGTAAATAGTGTGCAGGCGCTTCAGTTGGTCTCATTCGTGAACAGCCCGTGTGAGTTCAGTTAATAAAGGAACTATATTTCAATATTATTGACTACTTTCTCGGATCTGGGAGCCGCGATAGCTCAGTGGTTAGTGAACTGGGCTACAAAGAACAAGAGGTAGGGTTCGATCCCAACCGACGGCTTCCGGTTCACCATTAATGGGTACCGGATTTTTTTCTGGGAAAGTAAAGCGGCACGGGCGTAATATCCAATTTGTACATAAATCTAACTACATGGCGATAATATACAAATTGTTTACCTTGAATGTTGCATGTTATCGCCATGTAGTTAGACTTCTGTACATACCCTTATATATATTGTTGTGTTGTTGTTTGTTGTTCCAGCTGAAGGCCTACTTGGCAGAAAAGTCGACTTTTGTTTTGTTAATTACCATGTAAAGCTGTTACCATACCACATTTTTCTAATTTTTTTTTAAATTCTCACTATCATCAGCTTTACAGCAGCTTCGCATCTCTTTGTATCTTGATGCCTTTGCTCCTTTACAGGAAGATGATTTTTGTGTATTATACTACGAGAAGATGATTTTTGTGTATTATACTACGTACAAGAAGATGATTTTTGTGTGTTATACTACGAGAAGATGATTTGTGAGTGTTATACTACAAGAAGATGATTTGTGAGTGTTATACTACAAGAAGATGATTTTTGTGTGTTATACTACAAGAAGATGATTTTTGTGTGTTTTATTACAAGAAGATGATTTTTGTGTGTTTTATTACAAGAAGATGATTTGTGTGTGTTATACTACAAGAAGATGATTTTTGTGTGTTATACTACAAGAAGATGATTTTTGTGTGTTATACTACAAGAAGATGATTTTTGTGTGTTATACTAATGGAAGATGATTTGTGAGTGTTATACTACAAGAAGATGATTTTTGTGCATTCTACTACAAGAAGATAATTTTTGTGTGTTGTATTACAAGAAGATGATTTTTGTGTGTTATACTACAAGAAGATGATTTTTGTGTGTTATACTACAAGAAGATGATTTTTGTGTGTTATACTACAAGAAGATGATTTTTGTGTGTTATACTACAAGAAGATGATTTGTGTGTGTTATACTACAAGAAGATGATTTTTGTGTGTTATACTACGAGAAGATGATTTTTATGTGTTATACTACAAGAAGATGATTTTTGTGTGTTATACTACAAGAAGATGATTTTTGTGTGTTATACTACGAGAAGATGATTTTTGTGTGTTATACTACAAGAAGATGATTTTTGTGTGTTATACTACAAGAAGATGATTTTTGTGTGTTATACTACGAGAAGATGATTTTTGTGTGTTATACTACAAGAAGATGATTTTTGTGTGTTATACTACAAGAAGATGATTTTTGTGTGTTATACTACGAGAAGATGATTTTTGTGTGTTTTATTACAAGAAGATGATTTTTGTGTGTTATACTACAAGAAGATGATTTTTGTGTGTTCTACTACAAGAAGATGATTTTTGTGCATTCTACTACAAGAAGATGATTTTTGTGCTTTCTACTACAAGAAGATGATTTTTGTGCGTTCTACTACAAAAAGATGATTTTTGTGCGTTTTACTACAAGAAGATGATTTTTGAGTGTGCTACTACAAGAAGATGATTTGTGTACGTTCTACTACAAGAAGATGATTTTTGTACGTTCTACTACAAGACTTCACAAATATGTAGGCCACAGTCTGTTTTGTTTGTCTGTTTTGAAGTGCCAGTTGGTAGCCTACCCTCACCCCCTGCCCCTTTCCTCTCTTCTCCTCAACCCATACCGTACCTCCTGTTGCTCCAGGCCTAACAAATGGGGTGAACCCTAAATGTGTTACCAACAATAAGAGTTGCCAAGATTACGTCACGGTGATGCTTAGAAAGCAGAATCTGGTGGACCAAATGTTTTATACAAGTGTCTCCATAAAACAAGGATATTTTGTTTCTCTCTCTCTCTCTCTCTCTCTCTCTCTCTCTCTCTCTCTCTCTCTCTCTCTCTCTCTCTTCTTTTCTTTCTCTCTTTATTTTTCTACTCCTTAGAGTAGAGTTGATTGGTAACTATTGGGAGCCACGAAAACTCAGTGGTTAGTGAACTGGATTACTAGAGGACATGAGGTTGGGTTCAATCCTCATCGACGGCTTCCAGGTTCACCCAGCCCTAATGGGTACCGGATTTTTTTCTGGGAAAGTAAAACGGCACGGGCGGAATACCGACCACATTACCCCAAAATTTCATGTGCCGAAGGTCTGTAAAAATTATGGTCACTAATACCACATTCCTTATACGCCATTTGGTGTGACGGGGCACTTTACTTTTTTATGAAAAACTATTCCCTTTTAATCACCCGCAATCAAAAGGATTAAGTGGACGTAGACGGATTATGTTGTGAATTACAGCAAGTTGTGATATTCACGCCCTTTCAGCCCAGAACATCCGATTTCAACACGACATTTTTGAGTACCGGGTTGTCTTCCCTCTTCGATCTCTACTTGCTTGTCCATACTAATTAGCCTGCTCCCAAAAACATCCCGAATAGGCAGAGTAAGATTTTAAAATCGTTAGTTGTTTCACCTTATCATGAGACAGTCAGCTATGAGTCGCGGATTTCATACGGTTTTGATGACGTAGACCAAACTATCGACAACTGTTGATGCTATTCTAGCGCCACGAGTTCGACACAAGCTGTTAACTCTTAGACCAATCTTGGTCAACTAAGCAGACCTCACAACTGCGGTGTCGTCAATTATCATCATCATCACCACCACCATCATCATCATCATTAGTTACCAAGCCTGCTGGAGTAGGTGATCATGACTCTTCACAACTTTCGATATCGGCAGTTATTTATCATTTCTATTGTTGACCTTCTGCCATGCCATTCTCTTAAGCTGTCTAGTATCTTTTTTGTTTGCTATCCTCTATCTCTTTGTCTGTCGAGTCTGATAAATTTACCTGCTACTGTATGCAGTAGACAGTACAACCTGCGGCTGCCCTACTACCCTACAAGTATGCTCGGGAGAGTAATAAGCTAAGGGAGGTTACCCTAAAGTAAAACTGTCTTGTGGGTGAGACTTTCTAGTCAAAGGCAAGCGGAGTCAACCGTAAGCAAACCGACGGAAGGCAACAGAAAACCAACATCGTTACTTCTTTGTATAATCATGGGTGTGGTATATATGGCCCTTTTCGTCTTGTCAGACGGTCTAGTGAAGGCTATTTTGCATTTTTTTGAGGTTTTGTTCTTGTCGAACAGCTTCTCTCGTGGCTAATTCTACCAATGTTTGACAAACACACGCGGCCACATAATGAACAAGTCAGGCCCACTGGTCCACAGGGTTTTCCATCCTTTTTCATGAGTCTTTTCTCTTCTACGTTTTGTCTTATCACAGCCTCAAATGATGTTATACCGTTCCTTCTACATGCTCTCCATGATGTGCGATCACTTGCCAGATGTTCCCAGTCATTTTCACATATGGGGAAGTCATTCAGAGATGATTTACAGATATCTCTATACCGTAGTTTAGGTCTGCCGATTTGTCGTTTTCCGTGTGTTAGTTCCCCATATAGTATTTGCCTGGGGATGCGCTTTTCTTCCATTCGCTGGACATGCCCCAGCCATCTTAGTCTTCGACATCTGAGCACCGACATGATTGTTGGGGTCTTAGCACGTTGCAGGACAGATAAGTTGGTTATTTTATCCTGCCATTTGATGTTCATTATTCTGCGGAGACATCGCATGTGGAAGACATTTAGTCTTTTTTCCTGGTTTTAGTGAAGACGAAGTCTTAATATATTCTTAATATAAGATCCAATGACTTGATGAAGCGAGTCTTTAATATTTTATGAACATCAGTTATCAATTCAATGACGAACAACTGTCTATCAAAATAACAAGAAGAACTGTCTATAATTCAATGAACAAACATTTCATCTAATAAATCGTCTCCAAGCAGGTTTCACTACGTGATCAACTCACTAATCTCTTAGAACAGTCCCTGCCACCAATTCGGCCACTTACAACAGTCCTAAGTGCAAAGTTCAATAATGTTCAACAATGAAATAACAACCAACACGGTTCTAAGCATAAAAACCTGCTTCTGAAAATCCTCAAGTTGTTCAGGTTCACACACAGCTATTTTCTTGGAGATTTCCAGCCTACCACCGCCCCTTGCGCACACCGCACCGAGAGGCTTTCGGAATATGCTCCGATGTCAAGACCAGGCCACACAGGCCTACACCGGTCATACTTGCATTCATACGGAGAGCACTCCTTGCCTCGACTATGGTCAAGATGTCATTGAAACACGATCAATTCGTCTCAGCAGTGAAGGCTATTTCCTGGCAGTGAAGGCTATTTCCTGGCAGTGAAGGCTATTTCCTGGCAGTGAAGGCTATTTCCTGGCAGTGAAGGCTATTTCCTGGCAGTGAAGGCTAATTCCTGGCATTATAGTTTTCTCAGGCAACCCATCAGCACTACTGGCAGCAAGAGTCGTCCACGTTGGACTTCAACCAGACGATATCAAACTGTCAGGCCCCTGGAAGAAATCTAACCGGCCACCATCCCTTGCACACGTTGCGAAGATAGGATTGTGTCAGATGCCCAGAGGTCAAGACCAGGCCACACAGGCCTACTCTGGTCAGTCTCGCCTTGCGACGAAGGACACTCCTTGACCACGATCTTAGTTGAGACGTCGTTGAGACACTGTTAAACCATCCCAGCGATGAAGGCAACTGCTCATCAGTACTGTTTGCCCATGCAAACCATCAGTACCACAGGCAGTGAGAGTCGCCACAGTTAGACTTTAATCAGGCGACATCAGCTATTGGTTTTCTGTGTATCTGTGTTGGCTGCATCACTCAGCAACCATTCCTTTCCACAGCACGGCACCACCTGCACTCTGGCCTCTCTAACCGACGCTCCTGCAACTTCTCAAATTTGTAACTGCCAAAAGCTACGTCATCATATTTTTACGTCTCTTTATTCTCCCTACGCACTGCACCAATTCTGTCTCTAATTATTGTGGCGTGCATCAATTCTGTCTCTAATTATTGTGGCGTGCATCAATTCTGTCTCTAATTATTGTGGCGTGCATCAATTCTGTCTCTAATTATTGTGGTGTGCACCAATTCTGTCTCTAATTATTGTGGTGTGCATCAATTCTGTCTCTAATTATTGTGGCGTGCATCAATTCTGTCTCTAATTATTGTGGCGTGCATCAATTCTGTCTCTAATTATTGTGGCGTGCATCAATTCTGTCTCTAATTATTGTGGCGTGCATCAATTCTGTCTCTAATTATTGTGGCGTGCATCAATTCTGTCTCTAATTATTGTGGCGTGCATCAATTCTGTCTCTAATTATTGTGGCGTGCATCAATTCTGTCTCTACCTATTTTGGTGCACAACAATTCCGTCTCCTCACATTTTTGGTGCGCAATTTCACGTCTACATTAATATGTTGTCCAGGTTTCAGATCCATATAATAGTGTGCTAAGCACACAAGTTTGAAATATTAAGTTTGGTCTTCAGTGTTAGTTTCGTGTTTTTTCAGGCCCTTTCTGTGAATTTGCCGAAAGTCGTAGCTGCCTTATCAATTCGGCTGTTTATTTCAGCATCAAGAGAAGTGGTTTGTGTAATTGTGGATCCAAGATACGTGAATCTCCTAACTGATTCTAGTGGACAATCTTTTAGAGTGATTAATAGAGGTCTATGCCGCCTTGACTTAGTATTACTGTTTTCTGAACATTAATTGACTGTGAAAAAAGGTCGCATGCTTTGTCCAGGTTGTTGATCAGCGATTGTAGGGTGGCTTCACTATGAGCGACTAGGGCAGCATCGTCAGCAAATAAAAGTTCTTTAAGTAGGACGACATTTGTTTTTGTTTTCGCTCTTAGTTGTGCTAAGTTGAACAGCGAGTCATCTGATCTTGTGCGAATGTAAATAACTCCTGAGCTGTTTTCGAAGGCGTAATTTAGGAACGCAGCAAAAAATATACCAAAAAGATTGGGGGCGAGGACACATCCCTGTTTCACTCCGTTGTTGACTTTGAAACTCATCTCATGAACTCCCATCAAAGTGGATTTTTAGCAATCATGTCTTCATGGAAGGACATAATCAGCTTAACTCTTTCCGTACGTTTCGCCGCATAGTACGTCACTCCCAATTTCATTAGTGTGAACCATCATCACAGCATATTCTTTGTACATGTCTTGTATCATTTTGTTATCAATTAAATCTAATACCTTGTTGAATTATCTAGAAATACATATATAATATGGTATATATTACATAAATATAAATATGTAGATTGATTCTTAAAACCATGAAACATTTTGCTTCTGAAATCTCTTCCGTTTCATTGATAAAAAGCTTCCGTACGGAAAGAGTTAAGTAATTTAGGTGGACAACCTATGCTTTCTAACACCCTGTAGAGCCCATCTCTGTTTATTTAGTCGACGGCCTTTGTGAGATCCACAAAGGCAATATAGAACGGCATATTTTGTTCCCGACATTTTTCCTGCAATTGTCTAAATGTGAAAATCATGTCTATGGTTGATCTCCCGGCTCTGAAGTCGCATTGAGACTCGAGAAGAACACGTTCTGTGTGTCGTATATAGAAATACATATTATACAAACTGGAGAAAAGAACAGGAAATGAGCGAAGAATGTCAGATGCTAACACTACACGGCCGCTAATAAAGACACTCATTTCAGATTGGGCCCTCCACAATCACTTGGCTATGCCCATGCTTTCACTGCGGTTTAATGTCAGCTCGGAAGCGTGAGCCCTCAACTAACCTCGCTTTTACGTCACCATTCATGTTCACGTGAATCGAAGCTTTGGAGAACTAACCACAAGAACTGCAGGTTCGTGAACTAAAGTCAATATTCTCTACTGGCGTAGGTGATCATGTCTCTCCACAACTTTCGATCACGACAGTTATTTATCATTTCTGTTGTTGACCTTCTGCCAAGCCATTATCTTAAGCTGTCTGGTATCTTTTCTCTTCGCTTCCCTCTATCTCTTCGTCCCTCAATTTTCCCAGTTGTTACAATATATTCCAGTTGTTCTCTTCTCATTACATGGCCAAAAAAATGATGATTGTTTCTTCCTAATATTGGAAATTAGCTCTCTTTTTTGCTTTGGCCTCTTTCAGAACGTTTTCTTTACTCTTCTTAGCTGTCCATGGTATTCTCAACATTCTTCTGTAAAACCATATGTCTACAAACTCCAGTGATTTTCTTGTCTGTTGTCCTATTGTCCATGATTCACATCTATATGTTCAGACTGGTTCTACATAACATTTAAGAACACTTTTTCTTGTTTATGTTTCTTTTAGAGTACCGTGATCAAATCAGCAATCTAGAAATAGTCTTCTTCTCCTTCCTCGTCTGCTACATTGAACAGACAATTAGTCCTTTTCGTTGGTTGTTCTTTTAAAACGTTAAATAGGCGTAAGATGATTCGTGTGGTCGCGTACACACGCTGCGACTTTCTGTGCCCTCCTATCAAACGTCAGCACGGAATTCTTGCATACCTCTACAGATTGACCAGACTGTTTATCTCTTCTTCGTCTTCTACCTTTCAGCTCCCTGTGGAGCATATGTCTTCTGCTTCTTATACCTTTCAGTTCCCTGTGTAGCATGGGTCTTCAACAAACACTTTCCAAGCCATTCTGTTTCTTGCCATTCTTTTAAGATCATTCCTTGTCTTCCCCATCATCTTCATCTCTGCTTCTATCTGTCTTCTCCAAGAATTCCTTGGTCTTCCTCTTTGTCTTTTCCCCTGGGGATTCCAAAAAAGGGCCTGTTGTGTAATACTCTCAGTTGGCTTCCGTAGAGTGTGTCCTATCCAGCGTCATCGTCTTCTCTGTATCTCTTTATCCACTGGTGTTTGACTGGAACATTTCCATAATTCTATGTTAGTGTTTTAGTCCTGCCATCTCCATCCTTTTATTCTGTGTAAGCATCCATTAATGATGGTCTGTATCTCCTCATGATTGTCATTTTAGTTGTTCTCCATGTTTCACAGCCATATAATAAGACTGACTTAACATCGGAGTTGAAAATTTTTATTTTAGTATTTAACCTAATTTCTTTGGACTTCCATATGTTTCCCAGTGCAACAAATGCTTCTCTTGCTTTTGATATCCTTATTTTGGTATCATCGTCTGTTCCTCCCTCGTTGTCTATATTACTGCCCAGATATATATGTAAGATTGTACGTATTTCTCCTATTTTTATTTGTTTATGCCAACTGCATTAATTCTCATAATGTTGGTCTTATCTCTATTTATTTTTAGTCCCATCTGTTGTGATCTCTCATCAAGTATGCTCATTTTATCCTGCATCTGTTGATGGCTGTGTGATAGGTGAGCTATATCATAAGCAAAGTCTAAATCATCAAGTTGCTTGGTCAGTGACCACTGGATTCAATTTCTTTTGTTTTCAATTACTTTTATAACCCAATCTATGGCCAGTAGAAAGAAAAATGGAGATAGAAGACATCCCTGCCCTACTCCTGTTCTTATTTCAAATACTTCTGTAATCGGTCCTTCATGCACCACACTGCATTTCACTCTTTCATACATTGTTATTTTCAGTTTAATAAAATGTATGGGGATTCCGTAATGACTCAGCAAATTCCAAAGGACTCCTCTGTCTAAACTATCAAATGCCTTTACGTAATCTA
This sequence comes from Megaustenia siamemsis, assembly GCA_032433765.1. NCBI lineage: Eukaryota > Metazoa > Mollusca > Gastropoda > Stylommatophora > Ariophantidae > Megaustenia > Megaustenia siamemsis. The sequence continues at coordinate 29,663,496 of JAVIAB010000091.1, forward strand.
TGAATCCAATATAAAGTGGGGACTGTAATTCTAAAATTTGTTCAACTACGTAAGTATTATACATAGGGAAGTTATTTGATCAGCACATGATCTGTTCTTCCTAAAACATGCTTGTTAATCTCTCAAATGTTTCTCTATGGCCTTTTTTAGTCTCTCCAGAATGATTCTGCTTAATATTTTTCCTGGCACTGATAGTAACATAATTCCCCTACAATTTTTGCACTCCTGTAAACTTCCTTTCTTTGGTAGTTTGATCATATAACCTTCTTTTCAGTCTTTAGGTATCTTCTCCCTCTCCCAAATTTTATCTAATAGATTATGTAACATCTTGGTAGAGCTGTTAATATCTCCTTTGATGGCTTCTGAAGGAATTTCATCTGGTCCTGTGGCTTTACCATTTTTTAAAAAGCTTGTTGGCTTTCATTATTTATTCCTTGCTTGGTTTTCCACAGTAAACGTGTAACTCACGTTAATTGATCAGGAAAGACATGCGATATAGCCAATAAGAACGTTCCTTGTGCTCAAGAATTTATTCAACCAACAAAAGGCCTAACATAAATAAACAAGAGACAAACCAAAAAAAAAAAAAAAAGAAAAGAAAAAGAAAAAAAAAACAGCAGAAATTGTGCATCAACATTAACGACTGTGTGAACAAATCACAGTTTGGATGGAAAAATAAAAACCGATTGTACCGAACGCTAAATTTGGACATGAAGACTTCAGCAAAACCTACATGCAGTACACAACGAGGCATCGGTCTATTGGTTTACATTTGTTCATTGGTCGACCGGACTTTCGAGAGAGTAAACCAGAAACTCGTTTGTTCTAGAAACGGTTGCATTCGTGGTTAATGGATTAGAATCGGGGTGAATGTGTGTGCAACGCCTAAACAAATGTTTGTGGTCGGAGAGATGGCTGTTTGCTTCCGTTTCCCCTTTGTACTACAAATGCTTGGGGGGGGGGGGGGGGGGGGGGTTGTACGAAGGAAAGGAGAGTTCCTAGTTGATGGCTACCAAGACCAGTGGAGAACTTTGGATGCGTGTACCCCGTACGGACCGTTTCTTTGAAATGGCATCTGCTCATTAATTCTCCTGATTTTTTTATTTTATTTATACAAAGATTGTTTTGTTTTCCCCAACATTTTGACAACCAAAGATACCAATGAGAAAATTCTCAAGGAGGCCAACGCAAAAAGTGAGTTCCTTAAAGAAACAGCAGAAAGAAACTATTGGCAATCAGTACATGTATTTGTTTGTCGCAGTATTCAACCTTACATTGTTTATCATTTTAATTGTATTTTGTTGCAGCATTAAGCTTTCCGTTATTGGGCATTCTCCCGTGTGTTACTGGGGCCTCATTATGAGGAAAGTAAAGAATAGTGACACTGTGACCTTCCAAGCATGTCGTAATAGGCGACTAAGGAGATTGATCGATGGCTTGACAAGCTGTCATTGTAAAAAGTATTGTTATGGAAACAGCCATAGATTTTAGAAGCAGTGATCTCTGCAATATGTGCCATTTTGGCACGCAAGGTTTCTGTTTTTGAGATTGTAGTTCTTCCCTATGTGCCGTCTTCGGCTCGAAAGGACAATAGATAGATAGATATTGGACATTTAGCCATCAGTTATTGGACATTTAGCCATCAGTTATTGGACATTTAGCCATCCATTATTGGACGTTTAGCCATCCATTATTGGACGTTCAGCCATCCATTATTGGAAATTTATCCATCCATTATTGGACATTTAGCCATCTATTATTGGACATTTAGCCATCCATTATTGGACGTTCAGCCATCCATTATTGGACGTTCTGCCATCAGTTACTGGGCATTTAGCCATCCATTATTGGACGTTTAGCCATCAGTTATTGGACATTTAGCTATTCGTTGTTGCCTTAGCTTGGTACCCACTGTTATAGAAAATTGATGTTCATTGTTGTAGCGCTATCGATTGTTGCATTTTTCAACTAACAATTGTTGCAGATTGATGCACTATTTTCCTCCTCATTGTTGCAGTATTTAATTCATTTTTATTGCATTGTTTATCTATCGATTGTTGCAGTATTTAGCTCTTAGTTGTTATAGTTGTTGACTGTCCGCGCTACCTTAAGGTAATTTTTGTAATGGTTGCTGGATTTTGCCTCGTCTATCTTGAGCCAATATCTATCTATCTATCTATCTATCTATCTATCTATCTATCTATCTATCTATCTATCTATCTATCTATCTATCTATCTATCTATCTATCTATCTATCTATCTATCTATCTATCTATCTATCTATCTATCTATCTATCTATCTATCTATCTATCTATCTATCTATCTATCTATCTATCTATCTATCTATCTATCTATCTATCTATCTATCTATCTATCTATCTATCTATCTATCTATCTATCTATCTATCTATCTATCTATCTATCTATCTATCTATCTATCTATCTATCTATCTATCTATCTATCTATCTATCTATCTATCTATCTATCTATCTATCTATCTATCTATCTATCTATCTATCTATCTATCTATCTATCTATCTATCTATCTATCTATCTATCTATCTATCTATCTATCTATCTATCATCATCATCATCAACTTCTCCTTCAATATCATTTTCAGGTATCGTACCTACTGGCGTAGGCGATACTGTCTCTGCAAACTTCTATCTCTACAGCTATCTATTAATACTATTTTTGATTTCCTATGAAAACAATTTGAATCTTGTTTCTCTGTTTCTTCTCCTGCTGTCACAACAAAATCCGGGTGTTCCGTCAGTAGTGAAGGTAGTGGGTAATGAGGGGTTTTAGTTGTTTGAAAATGCACATTTTATGTGCATTAATGGCTATATAAAATGTATACACGTACTGCCGCCAAGTGGCGCTGTGAGTCAAGGAACATTTTTCATTTTATAAAAGTATACACGCACATTTTTTTTATCTGACTGTGTTATCAGGTCATAATATAAATAATCTAAGGTATGCTGATGATACAGTCTTAATCGCTAAGAGTGAAAATGAGTTACAAGAAATGTTGGACATTATAGTGAAAGAAAGCAAAAATAAAAGACTCAGCCTTAATAGCAAAAAGACAGAGGTAATGGTAACAACAAAGAAAAAGACATCACCTCAGTGCAAAATAAAGACAAGTGGAGCAATATTAAAACAGGTAAATGAATTTAAATATTTGGGAACTTTGTTAACCTCAGACGGAAGATGTACAAAAGAGGTGAGATGCAGAATGGCTCAGGCAAAAGCAGCTTTCCAAAATATGAGGAAGATACTATGCAATCCATTTTTGACAATAGAAACAAGAAAAAGAGTTCTGAAATGTTATGTAGAGACAGTCTTAACATATGGAAGCGAATCATGGACAATAGGACAACAGACAAGAAAATCACTGGAGTCTGTAGCAATGTGGTTCTACAGAAGAATGTTGAGAGTACCATGGACAGCTAAGAAGAGTAATGAAAGCGTTCTGAAAGAGCTCAAAGCAAAAAGAGAGCTAATTTCCAATATTAGGAAGAAACAATCATCATTTTTTGGCCGTGTAATGAGAAGAGAACAACTAGAATATATTGTAACAACTGGAAAAATTGAGGGACTATATGATAGAGAGAAAAAAGAGAAAAAGTAACAGACAGCTTAAGAGAATGGCTTGGCAGAAGGTCAACAACAGAAATGATAAATAGCTGCCGAGATCGAAAATTGTGGAGAGACATGATCACCTACGTCAGTAGGCCCGGTACTTGATGATGATGTATTATCAGGTGAGCGTGTTATCTCGGTGACCGTGTTGTGGTGATCGTGCCGGTGTCTCGCGTGTTCTCTCGGTGACCTTGTTGTGGTGATCGTGCCGGTGTCTCGCGTGTTCTTTCGGTGACCGTGTTGTGGTGATCGTGCCCGTGTCTCGCGTGTTATCTCGGTGACCGTGTTGTGGTGATCGTGCCCGTGTCTCGCGTGTTATCTCGGTGACCTTGTTGTGGTGATCGTGCCGGTGTCTCGCATGTTCTTTCGGTGACCGTGTTGTGGTGATCGTGCCCGTGTCTCGCGTGTTATCTCGGTGACCGTGTTGTGGTGATCGTGCCCGTGTCTCGCGTGTTATCTCGGTGACCTTGTTGTGGTGATCGTGCCCGTGTCTCGCGTGTTATCTCGGTGACCTTGTTGTGGTGATCGTGCCCGTGTCTCGCGTGTTATCTCGGTGACCGTGTTGTGGTGATCGTGCCGGTGTCTCGCGTGTTATCTCGGTGACCTTGTTGTGGTGATCGTGCCGGTGTCTCGCGTGTTCTCTCGGTGACCATGTTGTGGTGATCGTGCCGGTGTCTCGCGTGTTCTCTCGGTGACCGTGTTGTGGTGATCGTGCCGGTGTCTCGCGTGTTATCTCGGTGGCCGTATTGTTGTGATCGTGCCGGTGTCTCGCGTGTTATCTCGGTGGCCGTATTGTTGTGATCGTGCCGGTGTCTCGCGTGTTATCTCGGTGGCCGTATTGTTGTGATCGTGCCGGTGTCTCGCGTGTTATCTCGGTGGCCGTATTGTTGTGATCGTGCCGGTGTCTCGCGCGTTATCTCGGTGACCTTGTTGTGGTGATCGTGCCGGTGTCTCGCGTGTTATCTCGGTGACCGTGTTGTGGTGATCGTGCCGGCGTCTCGCGTGTTATCTCGGTGACCTTGTTGTGGTGATCGTGCCGGTGTCTCGCGTGTTATCTCGGTGGCCGTATTGTGGTGATCGTGCCGGTGTCTCGCGTGTTATCTCGGTGGCCGTATTGTGGTGATCGTGCCGGTGTCTCGCGTGTTATCTCGGTGACCTTGATGTGGTGATCGTGCCGGTGTCTCGCGCGTTATCTCGGTGACCTTGTTGTGGTGATCGTGCCGGTGTCTCGCGTGTTATCTCGGTGACCTTGTTGTGGTGATCGTGCCGGTGTCTCGCGTGTTATCTCGGTGACCTTGTTGTGGTGAGGGGAAATCATTATCATGTGCCGGTGTAGTAATGCTGTAGCAAAATGTTGTTGACGTCAAACATTTTATAATATAATATAATATAATATAATATAATATAATATAATATAATATAATATAATATAATATAATATAATATAATATAATATAATATAATAATATAATATAATATATATATAATATAATGTAATGTAATGTAATGTAATGTAATGTAATGTAATGTAATGTAATATAATATAATATAATATAATATAATATAATATAATATAATATAATATAATATAATATAATATAATATAATTATGATGTGATGTGATGAGATGTGATGTGATGTGATGTGATGTGATGTGATGTGATGTGAGGTGAGGTGAGTGAGGTGAGTGAGGTGAGTGAGGTGATGTGATGTGGTGTGATGTGATTGATATGATATAATATGATATGATATGGTATGATATAATATAATATGATATGATGTGATATGATATGATATGATATGATATGATATGATATGATATGATATGATATGATATGATATGATATGATATGATATGATATGATATGATATGATATGATTGTATAGCAGGGATTGTATAGCTAAATGCATAACAGGGAATTTCACACCAAGGGATCGGGAAGTAAAAATTAAGCACAAAGGTACACAGAAGGAGAAATGAGGAAAAAATGAAGTTTATGACGTAGGGATAGAGAGACGGTTGTGAGGAGACAACGAAGATAGTCAGTTGGAGATCGGCAGTCGTGATGAACGGACGTGTAGTTGAGGACTGAGTAGAATATAAGTGGAAACGTTTACAAGGGACTTTGTAGGGATGGATAGTTGGAAGCTGAGTAGAATATAAGTGGAAACGTTTAGAAGGGACCCTGTAGAGATGAATAGTTGGAAGCTGAGTAGAATATAAGTGGAAACGTTTACAAGGGACTTTGTAGGGATGGATAGTTGGAAGCTGAGTAGAATATAAGTGGAAACGTTTACAAGGGACTTTGTAGGGATGGATAGTTGGAAGCTGAGTAGAATATAAGTGGAAACGTTTACAAGGGACTTTGTAGGGATGGATAGTTGGAAGCTGAGTAGAATATAAGTGGAAACGTTTACAAGGGACTTTGTAGAGATGGATAGTTGGAAGCTGAGTAGAATATAAGTGGAAACGTTTACAAGGGACTTTGTAGGGATGGATAGTTGGAAGCTGAGTAGAATATAAGTGGAAACGTTTACAAGGGACTTTGTAGGGATGGATAGTTGGAAACTTAGTAGAATATAAGTGGAAACGTTTACAAGGGACTTTGTAGGGATGGATAGTTGGAAACTTAGTAGAATATAAGTGGAAACGTTTACAAGGGACTTTGTAGAGATTGATAGTTGGAAACTTAGTAGAATATAAGTGGAAACGTTTACAAGGGACTTTGTAGAGATGGATAGTTGGAAACTGAGTAGAATATAAGTGGAAACGTTTACAAGGGACTTTGTAGGGATGGATAGTTGGAAACTGAGTAGAATATAAGTGGAAACGTTTACAAGGGACTTTGTAGGGATGGATAGTTGGAAGCTGAGTAGAATATAAGTGGAAACGTTTACAATGGACTTTGTAGGGATGGATAGTTGGAAGCTGAGTAGAATATAAGTGGAAACGTTTACAAGGGACTTTGTAGGGATGGATAGTTGGAAGCTGAGTAGAATATAAGTGGAAACGTTTACAAGGGACTTTGTAGGGATGGATAGTTGGAAGCTGAGTAGAATATAAGTGGAAACGTTTACAAGGGACTTTGTAGGGATGGATAGTTGGAAGCTGAGTAGAATATAAGTGGAAACGTTTACAAGGGACTTTGTAGAGATGGATAGTTGGAAGCTGAGTAGAATATAAGTGGAAACGTTTACAAGGGACTTTGTAGGGATGGATAGTTGGAAGCTGAGTAGAATATAAGTGGAAACGTTTACAAGGGACTTTGTAGGGATGGATAGTTGGAAACTTAGTAGAATATAAGTGGAAACGTTTACAAGGGACTTTGTAGGGATGGATAGTTGGAAACTTAGTAGAATATAAGTGGAAACGTTTACAAGGGACTTTGTAGAGATGGATAGTTGGAAACTTAGTAGAATATAAGTGGAAACGTTTACAAGGGACTTTGTAGAGATGGATAGTTGGAAACTTAGTAGAATATAAGTGGAAACGTTTACAAGGGACTTTGTAGAGATGGATAGTTGGAAACTTAGTAGAATATAAGTGGAAACGTTTACAAGGGACCCTGTAGGGATGGATAGTTGGAAACTTAGTAGAATATATGTGGAAACGTTTACAAGGGACCCTGTAGGGATGGATAGTTGGAAACTTAGTAGAATATAAGTGGAAACGTTTACAAGGGACTTTGTAGAGATGGATAGTTGGAAACTTAGTAGAATATAAGTGGAAACGCTTACAAGGGACTTTGTAGGGATGGATAGTTGGAAACTTAGTAGAATATAAGTGGAAACGTTTACAAGGGACTTTGTAGGGATGGATAGTTGGAAACTTAGTAGAATATAAGTGGAAACGTATACAAGGAGCCCTGTAGAGATGGATAGTTGGAAGCTGAGTAGAATATAAGTGGAAACGTTTACAAGGGACTTTGTAGAGATGGATAGTTGGAAACTTAGTAGAATATAAGTGGAAACGTTTACAAGGGACTTTGTAGAGATGGATAGTTGGAAACTTAGTAGAATATAGGTGGAAACGTTTACAAGGGACTTTGTAGAGATGGATAGTTGGAAACTTAGTAGAATATAAGTGGAAACGTTTACAAGGGACTTTGTAGGGATGGATAGTTGGAAGCTGAGTAGAATATAAGTGGAAACGTTTACAAGGGACTTTGTAGAGATGGATAGTTGGAAGCTGAGTAGAATATAAGTGGAAACGTTTACAAGGGACCCTGTAGGGATGGATAGTTGGAAACTTAGTAGAATATATGCGACTGTGGAAACGTTTGCAAGGAGCCCCGCAGAGACGGATAGTTGGAAACTTAGTAGAATATAAGTGGAAACGTATACAAGGAACCCCGCAGAGACGGATAGTTGGAAACTTAGTAGAATATAAGTGGAAACGTATACAAGGAACCCCGCAGAGACGGATAGTTGGAAACTTAGTAGAATATATGCGACTGTGGAAACGTATACAAGGAACCCCGCAGAGACGGATAGTTGGAAACTTAGTAGAATATAAGTGGAAACGTATGCAAGGAACCCCGCAGAGACGGATAGTTGGAAACTTAGTAGAATATATGCGACTGTGGAAGCGTATGCAAGGAACCCCGCAGAGACGGATAGTTGGAAACTTAGTAGAATATAGGCGACTGTGGAAACGTATGCAAGGAGCCCCGCAGAGACGGATAGTTTGAAACTTAGTAGAATATAGGCGACTGTGGAAACGTATGCAAGGAGCCCCGCAGAGACGGATAGTTGGAAACTTAGTAGAATATAGGCGACTGTGGAAACGTATGCAAGGAACCCTGCAGAGATGGATAGTTGGCAACTTAGTAGAATATAGGCGACTGTGGAAACGTATGCAAGGAACCCCGCAGAGACGGATAGTTGGAAACTTAGTAGAATATAGGCGACTGTGGAAATGTATGCAAGGAACCCCGCATAGACGGATAGTTGGAACCTTAGTAGAATATAGGCGACTGTGGAAATGTATGCAAGGAACCCCGCAGAGACGGATAGTTGGAAACTTAGTAGATTATAGGCGACTGTGGAAACGTATGCAAGGAGCCCCGCAGAGACGGATAGTTGGAAACTTACTAGAATGTAGGCGACTGTGGAAACGTATGCAAGGAGCCCCGCAGAGACGGATAGTTGGAAACTTACTAGAATGTAGGCGACTGTGGAAACGTATGCAAGGAGCCCCGCAGAGACGGATAGTTGGAAACTTACTAGAATATAGGCGACTGTGGAAACGTATGCAAGGAGCCCCGCAGAGACGGATAGTTGGAAACGTAGTAGAATATATGCGGCTGTGGAAACGTATGCAAGGAACCCCGCAGAGACGGATAGTTGGAAACTTAGTAGAATATATGCGACTGTGGAAACGTATGCAAGGAACCTCGCAGAGACGGATAGTTGGAAACTTAGTAGAATATAGGCGACTGTGGAAACGTATGCAAGGAGCCCGGCAGAGACGGATAGTTGGAAACTTAGTAGAATATAGGCGACTGTGGAAACGTATGCAAGGAGCCCCGCAGAGACGGATAGTTGGAAACTTAGTAGAATATAGGCGACTGTGGAAACGTATGCAAGGAGCCCCGCAGAGACGGATAGTTGGAAACTTACTAGAATATAGGCGACTGTGGAAACGTATGCAAGGAGCCCCGCAGAGACGGATAGTTGGAAACGTAGTAGAATATATGCGACTGTGGAAACGTATGCAAGGAACCCCGCAGAGACGGATAGTTGGAAACTTAGTAGAATATAGGCGACTGTGGAAACGTATGCAAGGAGCCCCGCAGAGATGGATAGTTGGAAACGTAGTAGAATATATGCGACTGTGGAAACGTATGCAAGGAACCCCGCAGAGACGGATAGTTGGAAACTTAGTAGAATATAGGCGACTGTGGAAATGTATGCAAGGAACCCCGCAGAGACGGATAGTTGGAAACTTACTAGAATATAGGCGACTGTGGAAACGTATGCAAGGAGCCCCGCAGAGACGGATAGTTGGAAACGTAGTAGAAAATATGCGACTGTGGAAACGTATGCAAGGAACCCTGCAGAGACGGATAGTTGGAAACTTAGTAGAATATAGGCGACTGTGGAAACGTATGCAAGGAACCCCGCAGAGACGGATAGTTGGAAACTTAGTAGAATATAGGCGACTGTGGAAACGTATGCAAGGAGCCCTGCAGAGACGGATAGTTGGAAACTTAGTAGAATATATGCGACTGTGGAAACGTATGCAAGGAACCCCGCAGAGACGGATAGTTGGAAACTTAGTAGAATATAGGCGACTGTGGAAACGTATGCAAGGAGCCCTGCAGAGACGGATAGTTGGAAACTTAGTAGAATATATGCGACTGTGGAAACGTATGCAAGGAACCCCGCAGAGACGGATAGTTGGAAACTTAGTAGAATATATGCGACTGTGGAAACGTATGCAAGGAACCCCGCAGAGACGGATAGTTGGAAACTTAGTAGAATATATGCGACTGTGGAAACGTATGCAAGGAACCCTGCAGAGACGGATAGTTGGAAACTTAGTAGAATATAGGCGACTGTGGAAACGTATGCAAGGAGCCCCGCAGATAGGTGTATAGTTTTAAACCAGATAGATAGAATAAGGAAGATCGTTGAGTGATTGTTGTATTACCTTGATATAACAAGAAGTGTGAATTGATAGAGATTAATAAAAAGGCTGCCGATCAATTGAATGATGGTGTTCGTGTGAAGTTTATTTACAGCAGACTCACTTTCACGGGTCCCGAACGTTTGGTTCGTGAGGGGGCACGAACATTGGCCGTTAGTAACAGCTCTCACAAGGTTTAATGGTCAACAGACGGTCAACGTGTTCGTTACACATTCACAAATACGTGTAGGACGTCAAAGGTCACAATCAAACAAGAGAGCGCTTAGATAAAGAAATAAAAATAGAATAGAAAAAGGGCAACAATATGATATGATATGATATGATATGATATATGATATGATATGATATGATATGATATAAAGATTTTATATGTTTAAATACAGCATCATGTACCTCATTATCATCGTCATCACCATCATCATTTGCCCTCCGCTCAGCAGCATCATGTTGTTGACGTCAAAACTGGTGCAAATCTTGGGTTTTTTAATATAGTTAAATACATCACCTTCATCGCCATGCGCCATACCGTACTCTCATCAGCATCAACATCATCATGTGCGGTCCGCTCATCAGCATCGTCATCATCTCCCATCCCTCGCTCTCTCTCGCTCTCTCTCTCTCTCTCTCTCTCTCTCTCTCTCTATTTTATTAATCTATCAGCAACATACTTAGATCCCCTCCTCAGCAATTCCCGTAGTGCCCAGCGACTGACGACCCCAGTTCTGTAATGGTTGATAAATCTTCTTACACGCCACTAAGTTTCTAGTTTCTGGCTGTGCCAGTCTTAACTCCCATCTCGTTCATCCGAAGGAGTGACGTAGACTCATGTTTGTCGAAGTCCTGTGCCATTCCCACATCTCGGAGGTCATTGATGATGTCCGCCCGATCCATTGGTTGACCGTCTTCAACGACAGCACAGCTGGCCAACCTGTCTGCTCTTTCATTTCCCCGTACTCCGCATGTCTAGGGACGAAGACAAAGGTGACCTTACATGTTTTTTACTTCTGCAATGTCTCTACTCATTTCCTGCGTGACGTGGGCGGGACTCCACTTTTCTTATCATGCTCATCGAATCACTTAGTAAACAATGTTGACTTTCCTTGTCTCCAACGATTTATCTCATTCTATTAGAGAATTTCACGCTATCTGTTACCACAGTGAGATGGCGGATTTTTTTTAAATGTAAACACGGGTTTGATAATAAATGTGTGTACACAGTTCGTTAACCATCGCTGTAGATCAAGTCTTTATTCGCTGGCTTCGTTAGCAACAATGGAAGCTAATGACCTTACTTGTGCAGCCGGTTGGTTTGGGACAAATTGTACGTTACAATGTCACTGCTATAATGACTTAGTTTGTGACAAAACTACAGGGACATGCCCAAACAATGACAGTTGTCAGCACAAAATTTTCGCACCCCAGTGTCAGTACTTGGATTTTATTTGCAAATATGCCCAAAAATCTGAACCTACTTTCCTGTTTGATGGCAACGACACCTCATGTAATCTGGATACAGATTCTACATCAGTTGAGGCAACTCTCAATCAATCTTTGCCGTGCTCCTGGTTTAGGATTTATGCGAATGACTTAAAATATCCGGACAGTTTCACGGTAAAACTGAATGGTTCTGCCTCATGTAACAATGTATCAAGGTTTGTAGTTAGTCCGCACGAGATTGATGCCTTCTGCCCTGGGGCTGGTCTGGTCAACAAGTTACGGATTGAAAGAGCGATAGTTGCAAATATCTGCTCCATCTACATTGGCGGGGGTCGGAAAGTGGCTCTCAAACAGATCACAAACCAGACCGATTTAATGCACAAAACATTTGATGCTTGTTATACAGGAGACGGATGTGGACCAGAGGCCGCAGTTAATAGCAAAACAAAGACTAATCTCTATGACAATGACTGCACACACACACACAATGGAGAAGTGGAACCAATTCTGTTTACTGGTATCTGAACTTTGCAACGCCCCAGAAGACTCACATCATTCGAATCCATCATCGAGCTAGCACTATGATTCGGGTAAAGAATGCCACTCTAAGGGCTCTCTCTGACAGTGGCGGAGTAGTGTTCCAGTATAATGATATATCCTACCCTAATTTATCTGTGAACACTATTGTAGTCAAAACACAAACGTCAATGGCACACATTAAGATTGAGTTCTCACCGACCATTTTGCAGACCGACAGTGCACTGACGGTATGTGGGGTGCAAACATTTACAGACACCTATTGTCTGGACGAGAATTCTTGTCGTTTTGTGCAGTGTGTAGTGGGTGTAGTAAAGGCTGCAATGTCATCATCGGTACTTGTCACGGCTACTGTTCACATGGGATCTATGGACACGACTGTTCCGGGTCTTGTCTCAGTGTCTGTCCTTTATTTGAGGAAAAATCAGGAAAATGCCTACAATGTAAACATCTTGGCTATACCTGTAATGACACTTGTCCAGATGGTAATTTTGGGCTACAGTGCGAACAGATGTTTTCTGATGGCTGTGACATCATATGTACTCTCAAATGTCCGGACAACTGTTTCAACGACACCTGTCAACAGTCGATCGGGAATCTGTACATGCAAGAGAACGTTCTATGGGTCAGACTGCACTCTCAAATCTCCGGACAACTGTTTAACGAAACCTGTGATTCCCAGGTTCAGAAAAGTCTGCCGACTACAACAAGCCCAAGCATATGGACACTTTAATGTGTTTCTGTGCTAGACAAGGTTCATTTTTTGGTGTTTTTTTTAGTGAAGCCATGGCTCATATCTTGCTGTGTTTCTGTCCTACTCATGGCTCATATCTTGGTGTGTGTCATGTTAGTCATATCTCATATCTCGGTGTGTCCGTGTAAATCATGTCTCATATCTTTATGTGTGTCTGTGTTTAGTCATATCTCATATCTTAGTGCGTACCAGTGTTAGTCATATGTCATATCTTTGTGTGTGCATGTCTGGGTTAGTGATATCTCATATCTTTGTGTGCATGTTTATGTTAGTCATATCTCATATTTTTGTGTGTGCATGTCTGTGTTTGTCACATCTCATATCCTTGTGTGTGCATGGCTATGTTAGTCCCATCTCATATCTTTGTGTGTGCATATCTATGTTAGTCATATCTCTTATCTTTGTGTGCATGTCTATGTTAGGCATGTGTCATATCTTTGTGTGTGCATGTCAATGTCAGTTATATCTCATATCTTTATGTGCATGTTTATGTTAGTCACGTGTCATATATCTTGATGTGTGTCAGTGTTAGTCATGCCTCGTATCGCTGTGTGCATGTCTGCATTAGTCACATCTCATATCTTTGTGTGTGCATGTCTGTGTTAGTCACATCTCACATCTTTGTGTGTGTATGTCTGTGTTAGTCACATCTCACATCTTTGTGTGTCCGTGCCTGTGTTAGTCACCTCTAGTGACTCGGGCAGATGGTGCTCATAAACCTGGGAGGACCTGTCATCTAAGGGCAGAATCCCCCTACAGAAAAGATCATCTGCTGCCTTGCAGGAAGATTGGGGACAATCAAAGGCTTGGGAAAGCAAACCCGAATAAAAATGCTGGCTGAAATCGGATGCACTGGGCCACTGGCGCAGAACACAGTGCAACGTATTAACGGGTGTTCAGTCAGAGTGGATCTGACAGACTCTACTTGTGATGTTCTGTCTGTTGGGGCGATCAACACACTTAGCCTGACAGCTGACTTCATATGAGAGTCTGGAATCCTTACTCTGATTGAGTCCTGAACCTGAACGCAGAGAGAGAGAGAGAGAGAGAGAGAGAGAGAGAGAGAGAGAGAATCACTTAGTATTCAGGGGTATGCAAACTTTAATTTGATCGGACTAAATTTTACCAAGTTGTGATCTAATTTATGACCTTCAACAGCATTTGAGAACCACTGTAGTTTTGTTGTGACGTCAACAATGGGGAGATCATTCTTTCACTTAAATAATTTACGTGACTATACCGGACGTTTCCCGATAGGCGAAATCATTTATTGTTTTCTTTGACGTTCGCGTTGTAAAACAAATATATCACATTTTCCTTCGAGCTTCGCTGGCTCAATGGCAATTGAGGCTGATTGTAGGCACTAGCTCGACTATACGTGACAGGCCGGACGGAGCTTTATTATCACGTGTGGATATCATCCTCTTCTGGTCCTCCTGATTTTTGGGGTCACCAATTCAAGTACTCATATCTGGACTACGTTTGAATCTAGATTAGGAAATTGATTGGAAGAATTTAGAAAGCTGATGTTAGACAGTCTTGGGGGGACACTCCAGCCGTGATGTTCCTGGTGTAGTAACGTCAGGGGCACTTGACTATCGCGGTAAGATCTGTACTATGAAACGGTGATCCTGCATTTCACATTGATCCTGCTGCATGGGTCATCGAGCCCGGACTTCCACCTGCCATCGCAAGAAGGCTACCGGAAGATCGGTGACCTCGATCCCTTTTAATTTGCAACTTTTCTAAGAGATTGGTTTCAACATAAATCATTTGTTTCATTCTACATTCATTAACATAAATCATTTGTTTCATTCTACATTCATTAACGTTCATTATAGCTTAGTCAAAGCTGACAAATATCTGCTTCATTTTTGTGCCTGGTGTTTTTTTTTTTTTTCATTCGCCAGCTTTTACCTCTGACGAAGTCCCTAGAGACTAGGAACTGAATTTTGCGCGTTAATCCATTTTTCCCCAGCAGCCGTGCGTACAGGGGTCCCTCGCCGCACAGTCAGATAACTCCGACTTCGGAGGTACTTATATTTTTTTTCCGTCGATGAGTAATTGACGATTCAAGCCTTGCCTCACTGCTGAGACCAGGGGTGGTTGCTGCAGAGAGAAATCATTAATAAAAATCCCAACTGCCTGGTCTAAGGTTAACCAGATTTAAATAATTAAAAAGCACAATTTTTCTGAACAAAGTCTCATCATCATCATCATGTACCCTGCCGGTTGGCGTAGGCGATCATGTCCCTCCACAATCTTCTATCTACAGTGCATCGTATCAGTTCTGTTGTTGACTGTTTTCCATGCCATGACACCAAGCTATCCAGTATTTTCTCTCTTTGTCGTCCGCGATCTCTCTTTCCTTTTATTTTGCCAGTTGTAACCAAGTATTCCAACTTTCCTCTTCTCATGATGTGCCCGAAAATGTTGATTGCTTCTTTCTGATGATTTTTAAGAGCTCCTTTTTTATGTTGGTCACTTTGAGAACTTCCTCATTGGTCTTTTTATCTGTCCAGGGAACTTTCAACATTCTTCTGAGAAATCCCATCTCTGTGGCCTCTAACCGTCTTTTCATTTGTTTGTCTTCTGTCCATGATTCACTTCAATAGGTCAGAATTGGTTCTATATAGCACTGATGAACTCTCTTTCTCATTTTTATTGACATAGATTTGTTGCATAAGATATTTTTTCATTTTCTTAAATGCTATTTTGGCCTGAGCTATTCTGCTTTTTATTTCTGTGGTGCATCTCCCATCTGATGTTATTATTGTGCCCAAGTATTTGAAACGTTGCACTAGTTTTAGATTTGTCTCGTTTATTTTTATGCTGCATGATGGTGATGATTGTTTCTTCGACATAACCATTACTTCTGTTTTCTTACTATTCAGACTGAGACCTTTCTTGTTGCTTTCTTTTACTATTATGTCTATCATTTCTTGTAATTCGTTCTGTCTCTGCTATTAAGACTGTGTCATCCGCATATCGCAAATTATTTATGTTGTGACCGTTGACTTCAATTCCTTTTTTGCCTACTATTGATCTCATAATATATTCGCTGTAAAGTGAAAACAAATCCGGTGACAGAACACAGCCTTGTCTGGCTCCTTGTTTTATATATTGGAATTGTCCTGTTTGGTTGTTAATTCGTATAGCTGCTGTTTGTTGCCAGTACATATTTTTTATGATTCGCAGATCCTTGCCATCAATGTTTAATTTCTCCAGCATATTGATTATTTCCACATGCTTTACTTTGTCAAATGCTTTCGTGTAGTCTATAAAGCACATATATAGATCTTTCTTTACCTCTATAGATCTTTCTATCAATGTCCTTAAGATGTATATTGCGTTATTGGTGCCCTTTCCTTCCACAAATCCACATTGTTCCTCACTTATTTCTGGTTTTATTTTGTTCCTTACACGTCTCATGATTATTCTTAGTAATATTTTAGTCATATGGCTCATGAGACTAATAGTGCGATGGTCTTCACAATCAGTGGCGCCTGACTTCTTCGGTATGGCTACAAAGATAGATTTTAGTAGATCCTCGGGTATGTGTCCAGTGTTATATATGTCATTGAGTAGTTTTGTTATGACTTGTACTCCCAACTCTCTTAATGCATTTATCTCTTCGATTGTTATATTGTCAGGGACCTGGAGCTTTGCCTCTTTTCATGTGTTGAATTGCGTCCTCCACTTCACTCTGCAATATTGATGGTCCTGTGTCTTCATTTAAATTGTTTAATTCTGTTCTTTCATCATCATAGAGTTGATTGATATATTCTGTCCATCTTTCCATTGTCTTCTCCTGTCCCATTATTATATTTCCTTCCTTTGATTTCACACATCCTGAAACTTTTACTCCTTTTCTTCCTGTTAATTCAGTTAACTGATTGTGCATAAATTTTGGGTCTTTCTTTTGTTGTTTTTCCATTTCTTCACATTTCTGTTTTAATCATCCTTCCTTTGCTTCTCTGCACTTGTTTTGGATCACTTTATGCAATATTTTGTATGCTCGTTCTTCTTTCTTATGTTTTCTTCTTTCGTCCATTAGTTGTAATATTTCTTCTGTCATCCATTTCTTTTTGTTGATTCTTTTAGTCACTGGTATTACTTCTTTTGATGTTTGCTGAATCGATTGTTTGAGCATTTCCCACTGCTCCTTGATGTCCTGTATTTTCTCAATAGCATTAAATCTATTTTGTACTATCATGCTGTACTTATCACTCATCTGTTTATCTACTCTTTGCATATCTAGTTCTAATTATATATTTCTTGATGATTTCTGTGCCTTCCGCAGTTTTATTCTTATCTTTCCAACTACTGGTACATGGTCACTATTACAATCTGCTCCTGACCTTGTTTTAACAGACGTTAACCCATTCCTAAATCTTCTCTGTACCAGTATAAAATCAATTTGATTGTGTACTTTTTTGTCTGGGCTTTGCCATGTCCATAGTCGCCTAGGGTGTTGTTTGAACCAGGTGTTACCTATAATCATTTCATGTGTCTTTGCCCAATCTATCAATCTATCCCCTCTGTCATTCGCCTCGCCAAGGCCATGCCCCCCAGTCACATTTTGCACTTTAGCTGTTCCTACCTTTGCATTGAAATCCCCTAATACAACAGTTATTTCTTGGGATTTACACTGTTCCATGGCTGCCTCTAGCTCCTCGTAAAAAGTGTCAATGTCTTCTTCTTCGCTATTACTTGTTGGTGCATAAACTTGAATTATGTTGATATCCATTGGTCTGCCACTCAATTTTACTACCAGAATTCTGTCTGATACTGGCTAAAATTATTTCACTGTTTTGCTTCTTTCTCTATCTAACATGATGCCTACTCCTCTTTCGTGTGTGGTTCCCCCAGAGTGAATTACATTTCCACTGTCGCGTTGTAATAATCCTGCCCCTGTCCATCTCATTTCACATAGTCCCAAGATGTTCAATTTCATTCTCTTCATTTCTTGACTGATGTTTTCTAGTTTTCCAACCTGGAATGCTGATCTAATGTTCCAAGTTCCTATTGCTAGTGTCTCTTTATTTTTGATCTTGCATACAGTTGCTTGATGACGATCGGGTGTCACCTGTAGCACATGACGCTCCCTACCGGACGAGATGGCTATGAAGCCCCCATTAACGTCGTTAGCTGTAAATAGAAGGTTGTGATGTGTCATGATTATTCAAGGCAATTTAAGAAGGTAGTTTGCCATTCCTTTCCTTCTTGGCAGTGACTGTACTAGTCGGTGATCGCAGCCATTGTCTCTATACATGAGATCCTCTGCCTGCCATCGCGGTGTGGGGACCATAACCGGCACTACTTGTCGGCTGCTCCCACAACACCATCCACCACCTGAACAAAGTATACATTATTATTATTTATTTAATTCTTATTATTACCACTACCATCATTACAACCACCACCATTAGCACTACGATCATCGCCACTACCATTATTACCACTAACACCATCACCACTACTATCATTACAATTACGATCATACAACTATCATTACTACCACAAACATCACCACTAGCATCATCACTAACATCATCACTAATACCATCACCACTAACATCATCCCCACTACCATCATCTCCACAAACATCCTTACCGCTACCATCATTACCATCAATATCATCACATAATTACAAACAAACTATAGTAGTAACTAAGGAGACAAATAATAATCTCTCTATCTTATCTTTCGTTCGCCTGAAGTATTGTCTATATCTGCAATGTCGTTTCCTGTATAAATTTTACTGTCTTTTGTAATTCTTGCAGTGGCCTATATAGTTTTGTCTGTAGTGTTGTATCTATGGGCCAATGGATTTTCCTCAGTCTGCTATATTCTGTGGGAGCCGCGATAGCTCAATGGTTAGTGAACTGGGCTACAAAGGACAAGAGGTAGGGTTCATCCCACCGGCGGTTCCGGTTCACCCAGCCTTATATGGGTACCGGATTTTTGTCTGGGAATGTAAAGCGGTACGGGCGTAATACCGACCACATTACCCCAAAATCAAGTGCCGAAGGTCTGTAAAATTTATGGTCACTAACACCATCTTCCCTATATGCCACTTGGCGTAACGGGGGTACTTTACTTTTTTTTTTTTTTTTTTTTTTTTAACTACATTCAGTACAATCTTGGAGTATGTGTTCAGCAGTCTGGGGTGACTATCCACATTTACATGTAGTTACGGTGTCGATCTTGAATTTTGAATACATGTGACTACTGAGTCGATTGTGTCATGTTCTGCGGAGGATAATGATAGCTTGTTCTCATCTATACATATTATAAAAGGCATCCTGATTCGGGCTTGTGGTCTTCTGATTGATTTGATTATCTGTTTCATCTCATGGTATGTAACCGGTACTTCTGGTTGTGTGCCTGTTGCGCCTTCCTTTGCCAGCTGATGCGCTCTCTTGTTTCCTGGTATTCCACAGCGAGATGTGATCCACTGCAGGGCAACCCTGTGGTGCTTGCAGAGTTCAGTCAATAAGGTCTGCGGATGTGGCAATTTTCTGGATTGTTTTGCCTGGACTACTGATCTTGCATCAGTTAAAAATAATACAGGTTGTGGGCTAAGATTTACTATTCAGCAGTTTTTCTATTGCCAACTTTATTGCTTGGATTTCTGCATTGTAATTGTGACAATATTTCCCTGTTGCTATTTTATTCATATCCCTATTATTATTATTATTTGGGTACTCTATGTATGCACCTGCTCCCCCCTTTTTTACTGCATTCTGTGGTGATCCATCACTTTACAATTGAACCTATTGATCTTACGGGTGTTCTTTATCCGAGAAACTGAGAGTGATTGTTTGACGCTGTAGACTATTCTGTTCTCCTTGTCAACTATTCCTTTCACTTCTGTCCGTATTTGAATTGAACAAATAATAATAAATGAATATTATTATGAAGGAAATACAATAGAGAACACTGATAGTTGTTTCTTTGTTATTGCACATCGGTTGTAAAGGTTATATCAAGTGAGACAAAAGACAAAGAAGAAAGAGCATTTTCCTACTCACCGTCTCTCTCTCTCTCTCTCTCTATAACACACTCTCTTTTATTCTTTTGCTGGCTTGATCCCTTTCAGTTATTTTTCTGCTCTCGCTTTCTCCCACATTTCTGAGACTCTCTATGTCCCTTTTCGTCTTGTCAGACGGTCTAGTGGATGCTATTGTGTATTTTTTTGAGGTTTTGTTTTTGTTGAACAGCTTCTCTCGTGGCTAATTCTACCAATGTTTGACAAACACACACGGCCACAGAATGAACAAGTCAGGCTCACTGGTCCACAGGGTTATCCATCTTTTTTTCATGAGTCTTTTCTCTTCCAAGTTTTGCCTTAGCATAGTCTCAAATGTTGTTATACCATTCCTTATACATACTCTCCATGATGTGCTATCACTTGCCAGATGTTCCCAGTCATATTCACAAACGGAGAAGTCATTCAGAGATGATTTACAGATATCTCTTTATCGTAGTTGAAAAAGATGAATACTACAACATTATGGCAGGCTAGGGAAGTTAGAAACAGCTGGGATTGTAACTGATGATTAATAGAAGAACAAGCAAGAATGTTTGCTAATATTACTATTATATTTGTGTTTAAAAAAAGGTGTTATATACATGTACAACAAATAAATGCATGGACACTACTAAATAAATATTTTATAAACCTTTTATATAAACTTACATCATGGGCACGCATTTCTTTACTTAAATTATGTTCAGGATCTACAACAAACTGCAAATGCAAAAGTATTTTAATCGATGTATAAAAATCACCTGATTATGTGCTGAAGAAACAAAATAAATATATGTAGATCATTAACATTAATGGAAAGACAACCAATAACCTAAAATATGCTGATGGTACTATATTGCTAGCAGAAAATCCTAAAGATATACAATTACTTAATGAAATAAACATGATAAGCAAAATATATGGATTAGATATTAATATGAAAAAGACTAAAACTATGATCATAAGCAACGATTATACACAAAGCCCACAAGCGGATATCAAAGTTGAAGGAAAAACCTGGAGACAGTTCACAGCTACAACTACTTCGGACATACAATAACAAACAAGTGATGGCATTTCACATACTAGTGGTCAATGACATACTAACTCAGACATTTCACATACTAGCGGTCAACGGCACTCTTACTCAGAAATTTCACATACTCGCGGTCAATGACACACATACTCAGACATTTCACATACTAGCGGTCAATGACATACTAACTCAGACATTTCACATACTAGCGGTCAACGGCACTCTTACTCAGAAATTTCACATACTCGCGGTCAATGACACACATACTCAGACATTTCACATACTAGCGGTCAATGGCACTCTTACTCAGAAAATTCACATACTCGCGGTCAATGACACACTTACTCAGAAAATTCACATACTAGCGGTCAGTGACACACTTACTCAGAAAATTCACATACTCGCGGTCAGTGACACACTTACTCAGACATTTCACATACTCGCGGTCAGTGACACACTTACTCACACATTTCACATACTTGCGGTCAATGACACTCTTACTTAGACATTTCACATACTTGCGGTCAATGACACTCTTACTCAAACATTTCACATAAAAACGGTCAATTTCACTCATACTCAAACATTTCACATACTCGCGATCAATGACACTCTTACTCAGACATTTCATACAAAAACGGTCAATGACACTCATACACTGTGTCATTTCACATACTAAGAGTCAATGATACTCCTACTCAGACATTTCACATACTCGCGGTCAATGACACTCTTACTCAGACATTTCGTATACTAAGGGTCAATGACACTCTTACTCAGACATTTCATATACTAAGGGTCAATGACACTTTTACTCAGACATTTCATATACTAAGGGTCAATGACACTCTTACTCAGACATTTCACATACTAAGAGTCAATGAAACTCTTACTCAGACATTTCACATACTTACGGCCAATGACACTCATACTCAGATATTTCACATACTTGCGGTCAATGAAACTCTTACTCAGACATTTCACATAAAAACGGTCAATGACACCCATATTCAAACATTTCACATACTTGCGATCAATGACACTCTTACTCAGACATTTCACACAAAAACGGTCAATGACACTCATACTCAAACATTTCACATACTAAGAGTCAATGATACTCCTACTCAGACATTTCACATACTCGCGGTCAATGAAACTTTACTCAGACATTTCATGTACTAAGAGTCAATGACACTCTTACTCAGACATTTCACATACTTGCAGTCAATGACACTCTTACTCAGATATTTCACATACTTGCAGTCAATGACACTCTTACTCAGACATTTCACATACTAGGAGTCAATGAAACTCTTACTCAGACATTTCACAAACTTGCGGTCAATGACACTCTTACTCAAACATTTCACATAAACGGTCAATTACACTCATACTCAAACATTTCACATACTCGCGATCAATGACACTCTTACTCAGACATTTCATACAAAACGGTCAATGACACTCATATCATACACTGTGTCATTTCACATACTAAGAGTCAATGATACTCCTACTCAGACATTTCACATACTCGCGGTCAATGACACTCTTACTGAGACATTTCGTATACTAAGGGTCAATGACACTTTTACTCAGACATTTCATATACTAAGGGTCAATGACACTCTTACTCAGACATTTCATATACTAAGGGTCAATCACACTCTTACTCAGACATTTCACATACTAAGGGTCAATGACACTCTTACTCAGACATTTCACATACTAAGAGTCAATGAAACTCTTACTCAGACATTTCACATACTTACGGTCAATGACACTCATACTCAGATATTTCACATACTTGCGGTCAATGAAACTCTTACTCAGAAATTTAACATAAAAACGGTCAATGACACCCATATTCAAACATTTCACATACTCGCGATCAATGACACTCTTACTCAGACATTTCACACAAAAACGGTCAATGACACTCATAATCAAACATTTCACATACTAAGAGTCAATGATACTATTACTCAGACATTCCACATACTCGCGGTCAATGACACTCTTACTCAGACATTTCATATACTAAGGGTCAATGACACTCTTACTCAGACATTTCACATACTAAGAGGCAATGACACTCTTACTCAGACATTTCACATTGCAGTCAATTACACTCTTACTCAGACATTTCACATGCTAAGGATCAATGACACTCTTACTCAGACATTTCACATACTAAGGGTCAATGACACTCTTACTCAGACATTTCACATACTAAGGGTCAATGACACACTTACTCAGAAAATTCACATACTAGCGGTCAGTGACACACTTACTCAGAAAATTCACATACTCGCGGTCAGTGACACACTTACTCAGACATTTCACATACTCGCGGTCAGTGACACACTTACTCAGACATTTCACATACTTGCGGTCAATGACACTCTTACTTAGACATTTCACATACTTGCGGTCAATGACACTCTTACTCAAACATTTCACATAAAAACGGTCAATTTCACTCATACTCAAACATTTCACATACTCGCGATCAATGACACTCTTACTCAGACATTTCATACAAAAACGGTCAATGACACTCATACACTGTGTCATTTCACATACTAAGAGTCAATGATACTCCTACTCAGACATTTCACATACTCGCGGTCAATGACACTCTTACTCAGACATTTCGTATACTAAGGGTCAATGACACTCTTACTCAGACATTTCATATACTAAGGGTCAATGACACTTTTACTCAGACATTTCATATACTAAGGGTCAATGACACTCTTACTCAGACATTTCATATACTAAGGGTCAATGACACTCTTACTCAGACATTTCACATACTAAGAGTCAATGAAACTCTTACTCAGACATTTCACATACTTACGGCCAATGACACTCATACTCAGATATTTCACATACTTGCGGTCAATGAAACTCTTACTCAGACATTTCACATAAAAACGGTCAATGACACCCATATTCAAACATTTCACATACTTGCGATCAATGACACTCTTACTCAGACATTTCACACAAAAACGGTCAATGACACTCATACTCAAACATTTCACATACTAAGAGTCAATGATACTCCTACTCAGACATTTCACATACTCGCGGTCAATGAAACTTTTACTCAGACATTTCATGTACTAAGAGTCAATGACACTCTTACTCAGACATTTCACATACTTGCAGTCAATGACACTCTTACTCAGATATTTCACATACTTGCAGTCAATGACACTCTTACTCAGACATTTCACATACTAGGAGTCAATGAAACTCTTACTCAGACATTTCACAAACTTGCGGTCAATGACACTCTTACTCAAACATTTCACATAAACGGTCAATTACACTCATACTCAAACATTTCACATACTCGCGATCAATGACACTCTTACTCAGACATTTCATACAAAAACGGTCAATGACACTCATATCATACACTGTGTCATTTCACATACTAAGAGTCAATGATACTCCTACTCAGACATTTCACATACTCGCGGTCAATGACACTCTTACTAAGACATTTCGTATACTAAGGGTCAATGACACTTTTACTCAGACATTTCATATACTAAGGGTCAATGACACTCTTACTCAGACATTTCATATACTAAGGGTCAATGACACTCTTACTCAGACATTTCACATACTAAGGGTCAATGACACTCTTACTCAGACATTTCACATACTAAGAGTCAATGAAACTCTTACTCAGACATTTCACATACTTACGGTCAATGACACTCATACTCAGATATTTCACATACTTGCGGTCAATGAAACTCTTACTCAGAAATTTAACATAAAAACGGTCAATGACACCCATATTCAAACATTTCACATACTCGCGATCAATGACACTCTTACTCAGACATTTCACACAAAAACGGTCAATGACACTCATAATCAAACATTTCACATACTAAGAGTCAATGATACTATTACTCAGACATTCCACATACTCGCGGTCAATGACACTCTTACTCAGACATTTCATATACTAAGGGTCAATGACGCTCTTACTCAGACATTTCACATACTAAGAGTCAATGACACTCTTACTCAGACATTTCACATTGCAG
This sequence comes from Megaustenia siamemsis, assembly GCA_032433765.1. Lineage (NCBI taxonomy): Eukaryota > Metazoa > Mollusca > Gastropoda > Stylommatophora > Ariophantidae > Megaustenia > Megaustenia siamemsis. Next base: position 29,688,676 of record JAVIAB010000091.1, read on the forward strand.
TCAATGACACTCTTACTCAGACATTTCACATGCTAAGTATCAATGACACTCTTACTCAGACATTTCACATACTAAGGGTCAATGACACTCTTACTCAGAGATTTCATATACTAAGGGTCAATGACACTCTTACTCAGACATTTCACATACTAAGGGTCAATGACACTCTTACTCAGAGATTTCATATACTAAGGGTCAATGACACTCTTACTCAGACATTTCACATACTAAGGGTCAATGACACTCTTACTCAGAGATTTCATGTACTAAGGGTCAATGACACTCTTACTCAGACATTTCACATACTAAGGGTCAATGACACTCTTACTCAGAGATTTCATATACTAAGGGTCAATGACACTCTTACTCAGACATTTCACATACTAAGGGTCAATGAAACTCTTACTCAGACATTTCACATAAAAACGGTCAATGACACTCATACTCAAACATTTCACATACTCGCGATCAATGACACTCTTACTCAGACAATTCACATACTCGCGGTCAATGACACTCTTACTCAGACATTTCACATACTCGCGGTCAATGACACTCTCATTCAGACATTTCATATACTAAGGGTCAATGACACTCTTACTCAGACATTTCATATACTAAGGGTCAATGATACTCTTACTCAGACATTTCACATACTTGCGGTCAATGACATTCTTACTCAGATATTTCATTACTAAGGGTCAATGACACTCTTACTCATACATTTCATTACTAAGGGTCAATGACACTCTTACTCAGACATTTCACATAATTACGGTCAGTGACAATCTTACTCGGACATTTCACATACTTGCAGTCAATGACACTCTTACTCAGACATTTAACACAAAAACGGTCAATGATACTCCTACTCAGACATTTCACATACTCGCGGTCAATGACACTTTTACTCAGACATTTCATATACTAAGAGTCAATGAAACTCTTACTCAGACATTTCACTTACTTGCAGTCAATGACACTCTTACTCAGACATTTCACATACTAAGAGTCAATGACACTCTTACTCAGACATTTCACATACTTGCGGTCAATGACACTCTTACTCAGATATTTCACATACGTGCGGTCAATGACACTCTTACTAAGACATTTCATATACAAAGCGCCAATGAAACTCTTACACAGACATTTCATATACTAAGAGTCAATGAAACTCTTACACGGACATTTCATATACTAAGAGTTAATGAAACTCTTACACAGACATTTCATATACTAAGAGTCAATGAAACTCTTACTCAGACATTTCATATACTAAGAGTCAATGAAACTCTTATTCAGACATTTCACATACTAAGAGCCAATGAAACTCTTACTCAGACAATTCATATACTAAGGGTCAATGATACTCTTACTCAAACATTTCACATGGAAGCAGTCAATGACACTCATACTCAGACATTTCACATAATAACGGACAATGACACCAATACTCAAACATTCCATACACCAGCTGTTAATGACACTTATACTAAGACATTCCAAACACCATCGTATAAAGACACTTGAATTCAGACATTTCATACACCAGCGGTTAAAAAACTTTACTCAGACATTTTATATTCCAGGTGTCAATAACACTTAAATCAAACATTCCAAATACCAGCGGTCAATGACAGTTATACTCAGACATTCCAAATACCAGCGGTCAATGACACTTATACTCAGACATTCCAAATACCAGCGGTCAATGACACTTATACTCAGACATTCCAAATACCAGCGGTCAATGACACTTATACTCAGACATTCCAAATACCAGCAGTCAATGACACTTATACTCAGACATTCCAAATACCAGCGGTCATTGACACGTATTCTCAAACATTCCAAATACCAGCGGTCAATGACACTTATACTCAGACATTCCAAATACCAGCGGTCAATGACACTTATACTCAGACATTCCAAATACCAGCGGTCAATGACACTTATACTCAGACATTCCAAATACCAGCGGTCAATGACACTTATACTCAGACATTCCAAATATCATCAGTCAATGACACTTATGAGATCAACAAACGTGATACACCTCATCAGACTGGAGTGAATAGTTTTGTCCTGAAACCTGAATCTTTGCTCACGTGACTACAAGAACGCACTCACCGACTCGCCCGCTAATAAAACACACTGACACAAGCCACCAGGGACCCGTCCTGCCACGCTCTGGTAGCCGACAATACGTTAAGTACGCTCAGCTCTCTCTCTCTCAAATTTCTGTGGTAATATAATCCCAGTTCGATGACATCAGCTACTGTAACATTGTGGGGGCATGAACATTAACTTTTACTGTTCAAATTATGAAAATGTTCACTGCTCGTGACAATAGATCTTAAAGTAACGTTTCCTATTGACTACATTTTTCGATTTTGAGTTACTAATCATAACCAGCAAATAGCATTGGTAATTGTTTATTTAAATGTTACATATGACATTACAACTACATCAAAATTTATTCATATCATGAGATGCAGAATGGCTCAGACAAAAGTGGCGTTCCAAAAATGAGGAAGATAATATGCAATCCATATTTGACAAAGAAACAAGAAAAAGAGTTTTTAAATGTTATGTAGAGCCAGTCTTAACATGTGGGTGTGAATAATGGACAATAGGACAACACACAAGACAATTACTGGAGGCTGTACAAATGTGGTTTTACAGAAGAATATGAAGAATACCATGGGCAGCTAAGAAGAGTAATGAAGACGTTCTGAAAGAGGCCAAAGCAAAAAGAGAGCTAATTTCCAATATTAGGAAGAAACAATCATCATTTTTAGCCATGTTAAAAGAAGGGAATAGCTGGAATATATTGTTAGAGCTGAGAAAATTGAGGGACGAAGAGATCGAGGGAAGCAAAGAGAAAAGATACCAGACAGCCTAAGAGAATGGCTTGGCGGAAGGTCAACAACAGAAACGATAAATAACTGTCGAGATCGAAAGTTGTGGAGAAACATGATCACCTACGCCAGCAGGCTTGGTACTTGATGATGATAATAATCCGATTTTATTTTGATATATTTTATGGTAAATATTCTTTTGAATGTCTCTGAAACAAATACCTGGCCACAATAGTAACATCCGATGAAGATACCCCAGAAATAAAAAGCAGAATAGCTGGGACTACAATTAAAAATAAAACGGACTGCTATTAACGACATTGTTTTTTTAATAATAGATTTACTATTATTTCAATAATAATTAAAGTAGGTATTTACTCTACTGTTTGAGATATTATGAGATGTGTGTTAGTGTCTATATATTCTTATTATTAAATGTCCTATTGGCATTTTAAGGACAATAAGGACAGCGTACGCTCAATAGTCCGGACCCGTTTTCCAGGAAAAATATCTGATACCCATTTTGAACGACTGGATGGGTGGACGGTTGGATAGATGGTTCGTTGAGTGGGTGGGTGGACGGTTGGATGGATGGTTGAGTGGGTGGGTGGACGGTTGCGTGGATGGTTGAGAGGGTGGGTAAGTAAGTGGATGGATTAGCTATATATATATATATATATTCATATACGTAGGGAGGTCAAAAAGTAATGCACACCAATTTTTTTCTCGGAAACTATTCGGGCAAAATGTGTGAAATTTTCACAGATTGTAGCTGAACATCCCCTTTACACTACCTATTTTTCAACATAATCTCCGTCCAAGCGTATTGCCTTACGCCAACGCGAAACTAGGTCATGAATGCCTCGTTTGTACCAAGTTTTGTCCTGCTCGCGTAGCCATTTTTTAACTGCACGGATCACACCCTCATCATTGTCAAAGTGTATCCCACGCAGGAATTTTTTGAGTGGTCCAAACAGATGGAAATCTGAGGGAGCCAGATCAGGGCTGTAAGGAGGATGGGGCAGTACAGTCCAACCAAATTTGTTGATTGCTTCCCGTGTTACCAGACTTGTGTGAGGGCGTGCATTGTCATGTTGAAGCAACAAATCTGCAGATGGCTTATTAGGCCGAACTCTGTGGAACCGATTTTTTAGTTTTGTCAGTGTATTGATGTAAGCTGTCGAGTTGATTGTCTCACCTCTTGTCATTACATCAACAAGAATCACACCATCAATGTCCCAGAAGACAGTGATCATCACCTTTCCGGCTGATGGAGATGTTTTGAATTTTTTTCTTTTTGGTGACTGCGGATGATGCCATTCCATTGACTGCATTTTTGTTTCAGGCTCATAATAATGTGCCCACGTTTCGTCACCGGTAACAATTTTTGACAAAAACATTTCTCATTCAACACCGAAACGCTCCAACAATTCAGAACAGAATGTTTTCCTTTGAACTCTGTGATCATTTGTTAGGCACCGAGAAACCCATCGAGCGCAAATCTTTGAATATCCGAGAGTTTTAAAAATTGCGATTGCACTTCCCTTGCTGACTGTAAGCTGCAATGCCAATTGCTGACTAGTGATACGCCTATCCTTACGAATAATGTCATCAGCCCGGTTTAACATGTCTGTGCTGGTAGCCGAGGCAACACGTCCAAAACGCGGTAAATCATGCAGCTCCACTCGTACACTTTCTGCAGCTTTAATTCTCTGAACCCAGCGACTAACTGTGCTCCTATCGACTGCAGAACATTTGTACACTGCACACAGTCGTTTATGAATGTTTGCCACAGTTTCTTTTTCCGCAACCAGAAATTCTATGACAATTCGCTGTTTGTAACGGACATTGTTGACAAGCTCCATTTTAACGGTTCATAGATTGCGTAATATTTATCAGAATACTGTGCAATTTGGTACACATAATTGGAACATGTCATATTCCAAGTGTGCAAAATTTCATATTCCTATCTTTATTATTAGCCGAGAAAAAAATTGGTGTGCATTACTTTTTGACCTCCCGTATATATATATATATATATATATATATATATATATATATATATATATGTATATATATATATATATATATATATATATATATATATATATACATGTATATGCTATTTACAGATTAGATAGAAATCAAAAGTGGCAGCTATGTTATTAGAGTAGAGTAGAGTAGAGTAGAGTAGAGTAGAGTAGAGTAGAGTAGAGTAGAGTAGAGTAGAGTAGAGTAGAGTAGAGTAGAGTAGAGTAGAGTAGAGTGGAGTGGAGTGGAGTGGAGTGGAGTGGAGTGGTGCGGAGCGGAGCGGAGAAGAGAAGAGCAGAACAGAGCAGAGCAGAGCAGAACAGAGCAGAGTAGAGTAGAGTAGAGTAGAGCAGAGCAGAGCAGAGCAGAGTAGAGCAGAGCAGAGCAGAGCAGAGCAGAGTAGAGTAGAGTAGAGTAGAGCAGAGCAGAGCAGAGTAGAGTAGAGTAGAGTAGAGCAGAGTAGAGCAGAGTAGAGCAGAGCAGAGTAGAGTAGAGTAGAGTAGAGTAGAGTAGAGTAGAGTAGAGTAGAGTAGAGTAGAGTAGAGTAGAGTAGAGAATAAGACCGACCCAACAAAGTCGCCACATCTGGAAGTTAAACCTGGAACCTTCTGGTTAAAATCGAGTGCACTAACCACTCAGCCACTCATCTCCCTATCATCATCATCATCATCATCATCGGTGATGCTAATTAGTCAAGCGTTAAGACGTCAACATCTGAACAAGAAGGTTTCGAGTTCCAATCCCACCACAAGAGGTGAGAAATTGTTTTAAAATCCAATTCGTGGTTTCTCCTTGGCTTTCCTCTGCCCTAGTCTCTGGGTGCTGGGACTCGATGCCTAGCTCTCTCGAAAAGTGGGTAAAACACAGGAGGCTCCTTGTGTACTCGCTAACATTAACAAACCTTCCGTTTAAAGAACGCTAATGGGAAGAAGAAATTCACTGAAATGCCATCTCGTGATCAGAATACATTTGATAACAATCCTTTTGCTAATCAGGAATTATCGCAACAGGATTATTGCATGAAGCCAGAGATGTGCTCACAAGATTTATGTTTGTGTTTTGTTGTTATTCACTTCCGCTGATTGATGGCTATAAATAAATCATCATCATCATCATCAAGTACCAAGCCTGCTGGCGTAGGTGATCATGTCTCTCCACAACTTTCGATCACGACAGTTATTTATCATTTCTGTTGTTGACCCACTGCCAAGCCATTCGCTTAAGCTGTCTGGTATCTTTTCTCTTTGCTTCACTCTATCTCTTCATCCTCGATTTTCACTGTTGTTACAATATATTCCAGCTGTTCTCTTCTCATTACATGGTCAAAATATGATCGTTGTTTCTTCCTAATATCAGAAACTGGCTCTCGTTTTGCTTTGGCCTCTTTCATAAAGTTTTCATTACTCTTCTTAGCTGTCCCTCATATTCTTCATATTCTTCTGTAAAACCACATTTCTACAGACTCCAGTGTTTTTCTTGTCTATTGTCCATGATTTACATCCATATGTTTAAACTGGTTCTACATAATATTTAAGAACTCCTTTTCTTGTTTCTATTGTCAAAAATGAAATGGATTGCATAATATCTTCCTCATTTTTTTTTTGGAGGGGGGGGGGGGGGGAGCTGCTTTTGTCTGAGCCATTCTGCATCTCACTTCTGTTATACACCTACCATCTGAGGTTAGCATTGTTCCAAGATATTTAAATTCATTTACCTGCTTTAATATTGTTCCACTTATTTTGCACTGAGGTGATGTCTTTTTCTTTGTTGTTACATGACCTGTCTTTTTGCTATAAAGGCTGAGTCCTTTATTGTTGCTTTCTTTCACTATAATGTCTAACATTTCTTGTAACTCATTTTCTCTCTTAGAGATTAAAACTGTGTCATCAGCATACCTTAGATTATTTATATTATGATCTCCGATTGATATACCAGGCATGCCCCTTATGGATCTTAAAATAATCTCACTATAAATATTAAACAAATCAGGTGACAGCACACAACCTTGTCTAACACTCTGTTTTATTTGTTGAAACATTCCCAATTTGTTTCCAATTATTATGGCCGCTGTTTGTTGCCAGTACATGTTCTTTATTATTCTTAGATCTTTGCTGTCTACGCTCATGCTTTCTAAAATTTTGATTATTTCTTGGTGCTTTACTTTGTCAAATGCTTTGGTATAATCTATGAAACATAGGTATAGATCTGTTTTCACCTCTGTGGCTCTTTCTACTAAAGATCTTATGATATAAATGGCATTGTTTGTTCCTTTATCTCTAACAAAACCACACTGTGCATCACTAATTTATGGACTGATTTTGTTTCGCACTTTTCGCATGATGATTCTTAGTAACATCTTAGTCATGTGACTCTTAAGGCTTATTGTGCGATGATAATCGCATTCAATCGCACTAGATTTCTTTGGTAGGGATATGAATATTGATTTGAGCATGTCGTCTGGTATATATCCGCTGTTGTAGATATCATTCAATACTTTTGTTATTATTTCTATTCCAAAATCATCCATGGCTTCAATCTCTTCTTTAGTTATATTATCTGGTCCAGGAGCTTTTCCTGCTTTCTTATTGCGCAAGGCGTCTTCCACTTCTTCTTTGAGTATTTCTGGTCCATTTCCATTATCCTTAATATTTTCTTCTGTTAGTTCATCATTATAAAGATCTTTAATGTATTCTGTCCATTGTTTCCTTATGCTTACTTGTTCAATCAACGGTTCTCCTTCCTTTGATCTTAAACATCCATTTTTTTATTGCGTCTTTCCTGTTAATTCTTCAATTTGTCTGTATATAGCATTGGCATTTCCTTTTTGTTGCATTTCAATCTCTTTGCATCTCTCTTTTAGCCACGCTTCTTTTGCTTCATTGCATTTTACTACAATTTCTTTATTTAATCTCTTATACTCATCTTCATTGTCTTTATATAGAGGAGTGGAGTAGAGTAGAGTAGAGTAGAGTAGAGTGGAGTGGAGTGGAGTGGAGTGGAGTAGAGTAGAGTGGAGTGGAGTGGAGTGGAGTGGAGTGGAGTAGAGTAGAGTGGAGTGGAGTGGAGTGGAGTAGAGTAGAGTAGAGTAGAGTGGAGTGGAGTGGAGTGGAGTGGAGTGGAGTGGAGTGGAGTAGAGTAGAGTGGAGTGGAGTGGAGTGGAGTGGAGTGGAGTAGAGTAGAGTAGAGTAGAGTGGAGTGGAGTGGAGTGGAGTGGAGTGGAGTGGAGTAGAGTAGAGTAGAGTAGAGTAGAGTGGAGTGGAGTGGAGTGGAGTGGAGTGGAGTAGAGTAGAGTGGAGTGGAGTGGAGTGGAGTGGAGTAGAGTGGAGTGGAGTGGAGTGGAGTAGAGTGGAGTGGAGTGGAGTGGAGTGGAGTGGAGTAGAGTGGAGTGGAGTGGAGTGGAGTAGAGTGGAGTGGAGTGGAGTGGAGTGGAGTAGAGTAGAGTAGAGTAGAGTAGAGTAGAGTAGAGTAGAGTAGAGTAGAGTAGAGTAGAGTAGAGTAGAGTAGAGTAGAGTAGAGTGGAGTAGAGTGGAGTGGAGTGGAGTGGAGTGGAGTGGAGTGGAGTGGAGTGGAGTGGAGTAGAGTGGAGTGGAGTGGAGTGGAGTAGGTAGAGTAGAGTAGAGTAGAGTAGAGTAGAGTAGAGTAGAGTAGAGTAGAGTAGAGTAGAGTAGAGTAGAGTAGAGTAGAGTAGAGTAGAGTGGAGTGGAGTGGAGCAGAGTAGAGTAGAGCAGAGCAGAGCAGAGTAGAGTAGAGTAGAGTAGAGCAGAGCAGAGCAGAGTAGAGTAGAGTAGAGTAGAGTAGAGTAGAGTAGAGTAGAGTAGAGTAGAGTAGAGTAGAGTAGAGTAGAGTTGAGTAAAAATTACATTAATCTGTGTAAATATACCAGTCTATGTTAGATGAGACAAACGTAGGTTAAACTACATAAAATAGTAAATTCAGGGAAACAACATGAAGAACGGGTGGGGTGGGATTACTTGCGAACCAGTTTATGGTCTCACACTTCGGGATTTGCTGGGGAGGAGCTCTGAGCGTTGATGGGAGTTCGATGAGCATGATCTCATGGCTAACTAACTTGTTAATATTAGATTAGATTCCATAGATAGATTCATTGGAGGTGATAGATGAAATAGACTGTACATAATATAGTCATCAGATCGCGTGCACTTTGCAAAATGTTGCATTCACCACATCCCGTCTGAAAGAACCTCTGTCTCTAACCAGATCTCCCACTTCAGTTGTCACGTTTAAGGTCTTCTTTATCTCAGTCTTGTTGCAGATTGCTATTGCAGGTTATTATCTCAGTCTTGTTGCAGATTGCTATTGCAGGTTATTATCTCAGTCTTGTTGCAGATTGCTATTGCAGGTTATTATCTCAGTCTTGTTGCAGATTGTTATTGCAGGTTATTATCTCAGTCATGTTGCAGATTGTTATCGCATGTTATTATCTCAGTCTTGTCGCAGATTGTTATTGCAGGTTATTATCTCAGTCATTTTGCAGATTGTTATTGCAGGTTATTATTTCAGTCTTGTCGCAGATTGTTATTGCAGGTTATTATCTCAGTCTTGTTGCAGATTGCTATTGCAGGTTATTATCTCAGTCTTGTTGCAGATTGTTATTGCAGGTTATTATCTCAGTCTTGTCGCAGATTGTTATTGCAGGTTTTTATCTCAGTCTTGTTGCAGACTGTTATTGCATGTTATTATCTCAGTCTTTTTGCAGATTGTTATTGCAGGTTTTTATCTCAGTCTTGTTGCAGATTGTTATTGCATGTTATTATCTCAGTCTTGTCGCAGATTGTTATTGCAGGTTTTTATCTCAGTCTTGTTGCAGATTGTTATTGCATGTTATTATCTCAGTCTTGTCGCAGATTGTTATTGCAGGTTTTTATCTCAGTCTTGTCGCAGATTGTTATTGCAGGTTATTATCTCAGTCATGTTGCAGATTGTTATCGCATGTTATTATCTCAGTCTTTTCGCAGATTGTTATCGCATGTTATTATCTCAGTCTTGTCGCAGATTGTTATTGCAGGTTATTATCTCAGTCTTGTCGCAGATTGTTATTGCAGGTTATTATCTCAGTCTTTTCGCAGATTGTTATTGCAGGTTTTTATCTCAGTCTTGTTGCAGATTGTTATTGCAGGTTATTATCTCAGTCTTGTTGCAGATTGTTATTGCAGGTTATTATCTCAGTCATGTTGCAGATTGTTATCGCATGTTATTATCTCAGTCTTGTCGCAGATTGTTATTGCAGGTTATTATCTCAGTCTTGTTGCAGATTGCTATTGCAGGTTATTATCTCAGTCTTGTTGCAGATTGTTATTGCAGGTTTTTATCTCAGTCTTGTTGCAGATTGCTATTGCAGGTTATTATCTCAGTCTTGTTGCAGATTGCTATTGCAGGTTATTATCTCAGTTTTGGTGCAGATTGCTATTGCAGGTTATTATCTTAGTCTTGTTGCAGATTGCTATTGCAGGTTATTATCTCAGTCTTGTCGCAGATTGTTATTGCAGGTTATTATCTCAGTCATGTTGCAGATTGTTATCGCATGTTATTATCTCAGTCTTGTCGCAGATTGTTATTGCAGGTTATTATCTCAGTCATTTTGCAGATTGTTATTGCAGGTTATTATTTCAGTCTTGTCGCAGATTGTTATTGCAGGTTATTATCTCAGTCTTGTCGCAGATTGTTATTGCAGGTTATTATCTCAGTCTTGTTGCAGATTGTTATTGCAGGTTATTATCTCAGTCTTGTTGCAGATTGCTATTGCAGGTTATTATCTCAGTCTTGTTGCAGATTGTTATCGCAGGTTATTATCTCAGTCTTGTCGCAGATTGTTATTGCAGGTTTTTATCTCAGTCTTGTTGCAGATTGTTATCGCATGTTATTATCTCAGTCTTGTTGCAGATTATTATTGCAGGTTATTATCTCAGT